>OZ038000.1:22916459-23058959 GCA_964035705.1 Porites rus | reverse complement strand
AGTTATTTTTAGCCGTTACATTTACACCTCACAATATCTGATAGAAAGTTTCACTGTAAGGTGCATGTTTATTTTCTTTGAGGACAGACATAAGAAAGCAAATACTGATAATCTTTTTCGATACTAATAACTATTAATAATTCGACTTTCACCTACACAAACTGTGCGGTACGTCTTCAGGTGTTGTGTAGTGTATGTACTGCAAATTATAAACGTTACGACAACTTTAAACTTTTTTTTTTTAAAAAAGGGCAAACTCGGGCTAGAAAAGCCGACGACTCTGTCGTTTGAAGAAAAGGGAACTCTTTCATATTTAGATAAGCTTAAGCTTTTTTTAGTAAAATAGAAACTGTAAACAAACGCATAACTTCATTAAAGCGGTGTTCAGGGCACGAGTTATGGAAGAGAGTAGCTCACTGCAAAATTCTTGAATGACAAGTATTAATTTAAAATAAGAAAATGAATAGCAATCCAATGGAACATGTACAAAAACAACACTTCAGTTTTAATTCAAGAAAAGCGAGTAGCCCGTCTGAACTGCAGTGTTTCTGAACTGTTTCTTGAGCTAATGTCATGAATGAACATTAGACAAATAAATTTTTTATTTAGAAAGCCATTTCGCGTAACACTAACTGGATCGTGGATCCGTTCACGCAAGTAAAATCGCTCGAGAACATGTCAAAATTCAACAGAAAGTCAGCTTCAAATCGGGGCACATTTTGTAGTTTTTCTTTCACGCCTATGTCAAAATGTACAAAACGTTTATGAAACCTTTATAATTACAAAAATTTCCTTTTAAAAAAGTACTTTCCTTGATTATAAAGAGTACAGAATGTACCTGAAATTTCTTCAAAAACTTTGGTGCCTTGGTTCGCTTGGTCCAAAACAAGCCAAGCGCTCCGCCGTGAAGAAAACAAGGTGGAATTCCTTGAAGGACAATTTCGTAACGAAAAGCTTTCGTTTGTGCACAGAAACAAAACTGAGTATTCTTTTGAACTTTCCCTTTCCATTTGTGTCTTTTCCTTTGCAATGGGGCTGCGCCGCGCGCGTGGAGGCTCCGCTATTATCAACACTCATTATTTTTCTTATTCATTGTTCCACGTTTTGTCGAGCTTCTCCTTCGTTTTCGTGTCCTGCCTCAATTCTGACCACAGCGTTTGGTGTTCCAAATATCTTCATATCTCTCTGTTCAGCCTCGGCAATGTTCGCAGTTTTACAATTTAACTCAATGAACGCTACGCGAAATTCTCTTAGTCTAAATGAGTAAATAATAGGATTGAAAAAAGAGTTCAAGAGCACCATCAGTGTCGTAAAAAAAAAAAGCATATATACAGCACTTCTAAAGAAATTTTACTTCCAAACCTGTCTAAGACAGCACTAAAGATTGGTATCGGAAAATAACACAACATCAGTACTACAATGATGATAAATGTCACTTTGAAAGCCTTTTTATCTTTTTGAAATTGTTCCCTTGCTTCCACGGTCACTTGCTGAGCTGCAATTTGCTTTTCGTGTCGGCGGATTTCTCGGTAAACCGTAACATGGCAGAAGATTAGGCAAGGCAAGGCATAGACAATAGAATGTATTTATAATTGGGCATAAATACATATTCGTTCGCGGCAAAATTGATGTGAAGAATTATGGAAAGTAGCCACGCCAAGGCAGAGGCAACAAGTAGACGAGTTTCAGTTACGAGGGTAAAGTGCGCAAAAGAATGTTTCATGGCCAGGTACCGCTCCACGCTGATCAAAACCATGTGAAAAAAAGAGGCAGAGACAACAACTCTTGACAAGGCTCTTGTGAAAATTTGCAACGCGCACGTCTCACCAGAAATATCATCAGTTAAAACTGTTATCATCATAGCGACATTTACGGGCTGTACAATGACCCCGACCACGAAATCTGTCGAAGCTAGCAAGGCGAGTGCAATTTTTGACTTGTGTTCTCTCAGGCGAGGTTTCTTTTTGACGGCGATCATTACCAGCGCGTTCGAGGCAGCAGTGAGAGGAAATGTTAGAGTGTTAACGACAATGATGATAATAAGAAAAGCTTGAGTTAGTATCGAAGGTTGATGGAGTCTTCCTCCCACAACCGCGTAGATCTCACATCCAGGGGGGATGAAATCATTGCTTGGTAGACTTGAATTCATCGTTTTTCCTCTGTTTCTCAGTTTCCAACAGTTTAGGTAATACTTTCTTCTGTCCTCTCCGTGTTAAATGTCTTTTCTTAATGATTTACTAGCTTTATAAAAAGCAACTGGCGCTTTCGGACCGGATTTGTTAATTGCTTTGAATCGTGAATTCAAAGTTTTATTTTGAATTGGTTTATCCCGGATAATATTCAGTTTAAAGCGATCGTCATCTGCGCAATTCCCTGGGTAAAATAAAAAATTATATACCCCAGTTTTTAATGAGCATGATAACTTCCACAGCGCGCAGCGATATGAATACTCGAAGGTTGGCTGTCGTTTTGTTAACTGCGCATTTAACTCATACAGATAGTAACCAGTAAAACCAAGAAAATAAAAATTGAGAAATCATTTATTAATGATGGTTAATTAACCGGTTATAGAGGTATCGAATGTCTCTTATAATCGCCTGTGCGGACCGCAAGGACATCTTTTATAAGATCCGGAGACGAGGCGTAAGCTCTTATCCACCTCTCCCTCCCTTATGTCTAATGATCTTCGTGTAGTTAATAATCATATTGTAGTCTTGGCGTTTTTCAGTTTAGCTGCGTTTAGGTTTATTGTCGAGAGTATCGATTAGCAGTTTCCGCTTGGCTCAATAAACTTATTTTTGCCCAAACTCGCGTATCGTCTTGGTAACGTGGGTTGATTCAGTAATTTAGGAGAAATTCGTGGTTTTCTCTCTGCCTATAACATTAGGTTTTTTTTTATCTTTTCTCAAGTGTGTTATTTGCCACACTTTTTGCTCAATACATAGTCTGAAACAGTTGTTCCCACGTTCTTGAATGCAGTCATTTTGCCTACTATAAAGGACATCCGAGATTCATTTGAAAAGGAGGAAAACTCATTTAGTTTCCTGTAGGTTATATTTCCTTTTAAATTAACGGGCAAAAATAAGGTTTACCTCATAAAATTTCTAATTTAGATCAAAAGTTCTTGGATGGAAATATCAAATTGAATCACTTGGAATGCACTGTACCTTTAACAAACGCCAACGAGACCTTTACAGACAACACGGTGTCCACGCTTGTAATATTTACTTACTTCTATTTATGGAAACAAAATATCTTCAGAGATCAATTAAACATACTAGGTCTAGTAAAACTGCGAACTTTATTGAAATTCCGTTTCAAATTCTCGGAAATTATGAGAGAAAATTGCCAACAAAAACGCGGTTTGCCAGCGGGAGGACGGCAATGCCCGTGCTTGTCCCTTTCGCATGTTACGTACATTTCTTTAGAGGTTTTGGCCTTCGAATTTTTAAGAATTTAAAGCCAATTTTAACTTGATCCAGAATGACGAATAGACCAGTGTAAAGAAATATTTCTTTTCTATCAAAAAACAGCAAGAATTGCAATTTTAAGTGTCATCGGTAAATGGTCCAATTAAACAGAGCTAATCCCTTAAGCCCAGCCACCTATACACTCTAGTAAAAAAGACTAGTACATTCACCTGTTATATTTTCCCTAAAGCGATTAAAAGTACATTTTTTTATTTTTTATTTTTTTTCGTGTCTAAAGTATGATTTTCAAAGTTCTGAATATTGGAGAACTTTAGAATCACGTTTACGGCAAACAGAACGTCAGATTTAATAAAACTTTTTTTCAGATTACGAAATGAACAGCGTTTTGAATTATCCTCATGGATAAAAAAGGTATGAATATATTAATCTTCTTGTTCTTGTTCTTTTTATTATTATTGTCATTATTATTTTTATAATTATTATTATTAATGAACATCAGACGACACAGAGTAGTCTAGACATCGAAGAGTGATTAGAATGTATGCCTAATCATCGTTTACGGCAAAATGAACGTCAGATTTAGTAACAATTTTTTCAGATTACGAAATGGGCAGATAAAAACCGACTAGAGTTATTGTCATGGATAAAAATGGCATGAATCTTCTTACTATTTGGATGTCGCCTAAATAGAGAAATCAAGATGGCTTGTTTTGATTCAAAGTTGCAAAAGGCACACAATACGTAAAAAAAAAACAGCAAGAATTGCAATTTTAGGTACCATCGGGAAAATGGTCTAATTAAACAGAGTTAATCCCTTAAGCCCAGCCACTTAGTCACTCTAGTGAAAAAGACTAGTACATTCACCTGGTATATTTTCCCTAGAGCGATTGAAAATATATTTTCTTTTTCTTTTCGTGTCTAAAGTAGGATTTTCAAAGTTCTGAATGCTGGAGAAATTTAGAATCACTTTTACGGCAAACAGAACGTCAGATTTAGTGACAATTTTTTTCAGATTACGAAATGACCAGCGTCTTATATTATCCTCATCGAGAAAAATGGCATGAATCTTCTTCTTACTCTTCTTCTTAATTATTATCATTATTGTTATTATTATCTGCATTATTGTTATTATTATCATTATTATCATTATTATTATTATTATTATTATTATTATTATTATTAATGAACATTAGACGACAAAGAGTAGTCTATACATCGAAGAGTGATTAGAAGGTATGCATAATCATCGTTTAGGGCAAACAGAACGTCAGATTTAGTAACAATGTTTTCAGATTACGAAACGAGCTGCTAAAAACCGTCTAGAATTGTTGTCATGGATAAAAATGGCACGAATCCTCTTATTATTTGGGCGTCGCCCAAATAGAGAAATCAAGATGGCTTGTTTTGATTCAAAAATTGCAATAGGCACACAATACGTGCGAAGGTAAACAAGCCAAGCGACTCGAATGTCAGCCGCGCGATGAGTCACGACACAACATTTATCCTCGTTACAATACGCCCAACAGCTAACGCACAGCAAATAAATCGGCACCAGAAAAGCAAAGTATTAAAAAAAGAGGTACACCGAGTGAAACAAAATGTTATATAATTTAAAATTTCCTAGCAGCACACGGCGTGGATGTTTTTACCCCGGACCATAGGTACCCCGAGTCATTGCCCTTTTTATTGTTCAGAGTATTCATTGCCAGCAGTGGCGTATTGCCAAGAGTTTGACAATATTATTGCCCTCAGTTGTCGAGAGCCAAAGAAGAATTCACGCAAAATTCCGTGATCGTGCACGAGGAGGATAAATAAGGGTAACATTGAATGAAGCGTAATTTCATTGCAGATTTTCGGAAAGGAGGTGATTTCTTAAAACCTTATTGAGCCAAATGATCTTGTAAACAAGTTGCAATCTTTCACGTTCGAACCCTAAAAGGGGCAGAGTCCAACATCTGCACGTGTAAACCGCGTTCGTGACAGTTATTTTTAGACCTTCGAGCTAATTAGATTAAGTCGCATTCTCTCATACTAAGGGACGGACCATTAAAAAACTTATGGGGGTGGGGGGGGGGGGCGAAGTACAAAAAAATATTCGCGCAAAGGGAAATTACATGAAAAAAATTCATGCACGCCAATTAATCCTAAAAAATATTCATGCTTTGGCCTAAAAAAGTTCATACAAGGAATTTGATAACGAAAAAAAAGTCCTGAGGCTCGAAAACTCCCCTCCCCCCTCCTGTAACTTTTCTAATGGTCTGTCCCTAACCCGAAAGCGGTAAATTCTAAAGCTTTCACGTGCAAACTGCGTGACAAAACAACTCACGGTAAGGGCCTGGTCACATGAGCCGGGCTGGCTAGCTTTGCCAAGATGACTTTTATCCTGGTATTACATGAAAAGGGCCAGTCCGGAGCCGCTATTTTTATGTAGAGATTGGAAGCAATGTGCATGAGTAGTGTGTTACCCGCTGTCCTGTTTCTTGCTTGGTTCATTCTCCAGGCTACCCGGCATGTGTGATAGGTTGGAAAATTTCCACTCGGGATCACGGCATCACAATGCTGGAATCCCAGCTAACCGAGCTGGCTCGGTTGTCATATAATGGCAAAGTTGATTTATGTTGCGTATAACTTAGGTGCCGGGTTTTCTGCAAAGCGAGACATCCCGGCTCATGTAATCAGGCCCTTAGTTTTATTGCCAGATTTTACGTCCTCCACCTTGAACTTACCGATTTTTTAAAGCCCCCGAACACAGACAGAAAATTTCAGCCCCACCCCCTCAACATCTTCATAACCCCTTCTCTATATTAATTAAAATGAACTTTCCTTTATCCACGTTCTCTCCATACAAATATTATCCAAAATAACGGAAAAACAATTTTAAGCAGAAAGTATTTTGTGTAGCAAGAAAAAAGCCAATCAGGGGTGAGAAAACTAAACTGCAAGCAACAACATTAATTAGTTTGTGGTTTTGTGGCTAGCTCACATGTCCCTATCTTTGCACTGATTGGTCATAACCAGGAGCACAATTAACATTCCCGAAATTTCTTCAGTGTTCACGGTTTGTTGGTTTGACTGTCATTGATGATGTAAAACCAATCAGAAATGGCAAATAATAGTAATAGTAGTAATAATATTGATAATAATGATAATGATGATAGAGACGCTCTTTACTTACTGATAGATTTGCATTTTAAGAACGAGCCCACATTCTACGAAAAGTAAGCCCAAGGGAGGATAAAATTGTTGAGTCGGATTCCTAAAGAACCTGGTACTTTCCCGGAAATATGTCATGGTAACAATTATCATATTTACTAAGAGAGAATGAGCTCATTATCTCTTGTATTTAAGTAGCCTGCGTAGCATGCGTCGAAAGGGGTTGTGGATAGGGAGGAAAAAGGACGGGAATTCCCTTTTCCCATCTTTTGCATTTTTCTCCGTTCCCCTCCCCCTCCCCCTCCCCTTTTTGCGCCTGCCACGCAGGCTAGTATTTACGTAAGGACCCATGTCAGCTCATGTCCCCCAAAATGATTCTTCCTTAATATGACACCTTGGATAAAGAACAATTCCCCACAAAAATTCTAAAAAAAAACATTGCTTGCAAATAGCATTAGCTTACATGGGACGAGGTTTTAAAACTCACCCTCCTCAGTTACACAATTTACTCTGTTTTTCTCCCACCCTCCCATCTCTAACATTTTACGGGCCACCCTCCCCCAAGTGATACAAGTAATGCGATACACGTACAGTGAAAACCCGCGAGTAAGAACCTACATTTTCTGGAGTTAGCCTAAACAGGTTCTTATTTATAGGCTATTTAGGTTCTTGGATAGGTTCTTATTTCTGTAAAAAAAAAATACACAAAAAAAACAAGCTACAAAACAAGATGGTAATCGGCCTACATTTCAATTTTAAAATGCGATACAACAATATTAACCTCTTGCACTTTATTTTTTTACTACATCAATAAATTAGCACTTTTATTTGTACAGCAATACCAAGCTCCTAATTCTCCAAACAGGATTCTTGCACAGCTTTGCAGCTGCATTTCACTGATATGATTTTAAAAAATAAGAACCTGTTTTTCATTTTCTAGGCTAAACAGGTTCTTGTTTATAGGGGGTATAAATGGCAAATTTTAGGCTAACGGGTTCTTACTCGCGGGTTTCTACTGTATTTCTAATTACGAGATGAAACGACCTGAAAGAGACAAGGAAGAGCTGTTTCCAATGAAACTTTATTTAAATGCATTATGCAACAATCTGGAGCTAGTATTCCTCCAAACATTCTCCCTCAAGAAAACGATAATTAGAAAAAATTCCAGTGCCTAAAGCCATGATGTCTGACAATAATTGCAAAGTTCGTAAACCATAGACTTACTCGATACTCGTGTTTCTATGACAAAACATCATTGCTAACATTGTTGTTCGTAATCCTTAGGCCGGCTTGTTCAGCGTTCCGTTGAGCTTGTCCTTGGTGTCCTTGTCCTACTTCAATTCTGGCCACAGCGTTTGGTGCGCCAAATATCTTCATCTCAATCTGTTCAGCTTCGGCAATGTTCACGGTTCTACAAATAAGGCCAATTAAAGCTACGCGAAACTCTCTTAGCCTGAAAGTATAAATAAGAGGATTGAAGAAAGAGTTCAAGGACGCCATCAATGTGGCCAAAAAGAAATATATATAAAATACCCCGAAAGATAATTTTCCTCGATATCTTCGAAGGACTTCTGTAAAGGTAACTATGGGAAAAGAACACAACATCAGCACTACAATGACGATAAATGTCACTTTGAAAGCCTTTTTATCTTTTTGAAATTGTTCCCTTGCTTCCTCTGTCACTTGCTGAGCTGCAATTTGCTTTTGGTGTCGGCGAATTTCCAGGTAAACCGTAACATGGCAGAAGATGATTAAGACGACGCATAGACCATAGAGTGTATTTTTTATGGGCAAAAATACAGATTCGTTAACGGCGAGAGGAATGTGCAAAGTTATAGATAGCAGCCACGCCAAGACAGAGGCAACAAGTAAACGAGCTTCGGTGACGAGGGAAACGTACGCGAACGAGTGTCTGACGGCTAGATACCGTTCGCCGCTTATTAAAACCGTGTGAACTAAGGAGACGGAGACGCCAATTCTTGACACGGCAATTGTGAAATTCGGCAATGTGCACGACCTACTGGAATCATCATGAACTAAGAGTGTTATAATCAAGGCGATGAAGGCAGGCTGCGCAAGGACCCCAACAAAGAAGTCTGTCAAAGCTAGTAAGGCGAGTCCAATGTTGGACTTGTGGGCTCTCAGCCGAGAATTCATTTTAACGGCGAACATAACAAGCGCGTTCAAGGCAGCGGTGAGAGGAAATGTAAGAATGTGAACGACAGTGATGATAATGAGGAAAGCTTGGGTTAGAGTCGAAGACTGATGAAGTCTTTCCCCCATAGCCTCATAGAACTGGCATCCATAGGCGATGATCTCTTTGCCTGGTAGACTCGAATTCATCTCTGTCCAGTTTTATCTCGGTTGTGTCTAAACTGCTTTGAGCTGACCTTCCTTCTTTCTTGTCTGCCCATAAATAACCTCTCTTAATACGGTAGCTAGCTTTCATAAGAAGCAACTAGCAATTTCCGTCGATTCTTTCATTGTTATCACGTTTTTTAAAGTTTATTTCAAGTTGGTTCCGGGAATATTGTTCAGTATGAAACAATCGCCCTACATTCGTAAATTGGAGGTTGGCCTGTGAAATGGTTCCTTGGTTAAAAAATATGTTAATTTCTATCGTAATAATTCCAATAACTTCTGCATCAGTGATCTGAATACATGCATGAGAGGTTGAACGTCTTTAAATATTTATAGATACAAACACGCGAACTGTCCCCAGTAATTGAAAATTACAGATTTAGAAGAAATGTTTGGTTTTTTTGTTCTGCCCAAAAAACACTAATTAACGGGACTAAATCTTTTAAGATTTAATTCACACTTATTGATTAAAGAGTATTCTGTCTTGCAATTTTTTCTTAGTCATATGTGTACCTAAATAATTTTTCCCAGGATATTAAATGGCTCTTTTCCTCACAATGCAGACACCTGAAATTCGTTTAAAAAGGACGAAACATCATTCAATTTCCCATAGTAAATATTAATTTCATCCCAAAAGACAATCACTAAATTTAAAATGGATAATTAGAAAAAAAGTCACTTTGACAAAATTATCAAATTGATTTATTTATCTTTCAATTTATAGTCCTCTAAGTAGCGAGAATTTGATGATTAGGAGAAAATAGCACTGTCCCAATTGCAGCAAAGAAAATAAAGAGAGAAAGAAACATTTCCCCTCATCACTGAATCATTCATGACATTCATCGGTAACAATTTTACCTCATCAACTGAAAAGATAAAAAATAACTGAGTAAAGGTTAATGAGAAAAAACTTCTTCCATTCGTTGCTCCCAATACTTAAACAGGAACTGAACAACACCCAGCCTAGTTGCTGCTGGGCGTTGTAAAAAAAATGCTAAATGAAATATTTTAAAATTAAGGCCCTAAGCTGCATGCGCTTTTCAATACTGAACAAGCAACCTCTTAAGTCAGACTTTTTTTTTAGCCAACGCAACGGTTATATGTTTCGCTTCCGTCAATAGATCTAGAAATTTTCGAAGAAAAGAAAACAAACAAAATGAATCGAAAACTACAAATAATCAACTTACAGACGAAGTTTTTTCGATTCCGTTGAGGAAAAGCAATGTTTCTTAAGGTGGCTCGATACAGTTTGTCCAGGGTCAATACCTCCCAAGTTTGGGCATAAACTACGTCGCCATAAACAAAGATTTGGAAAAATTACCACCACAGTTGTATTAGAAAATGATGAAAATTTGTCACGATCAGGGTTACAACCACATTGAATTCGGCATAGCAACGAAATGACGCTACTACCTATCTTACTTGCAGCAGTACGTCTCGACACTGGGAACTGTTCTTCCAAAATCGTTCACGGGAGCTTTTTCCTCCATTAGACGCCTCGGTGTTCGCGAAGTTTAGGCGAAATCTGTGAAACGGTTATCGAGATATTTTGGGATAAAGTTTTCATGGTTAGGAATACGGTAACAAAAATGGACAATCTTAATGTTCGGCTGTTTTCTGAGAAAACGAAAAGCTTTTGACATGCAATTTCACCTCATAGTAGTTTCAATCTTTTTAAATAAGTGTGTGACAGATCGTGGAGATAACTCCAGCCGATTGCTTGATTAGTATGTATCGAAGCGCTCTTGTTAGCGGTTTTGTAAACATTTTGGTCTTCTTTAACAAATTAGCGAATAATTTTTAAACCGCTTGATAGATTTTTTTAAAAATTTAATATTCTTAAGATTAACCTTCCTTTTTTGTAACCTTTTAGTTTCAAGAGTATTGATGTATTGTAGGGTAGTAAAATAAGGGCTACAATTCGCTAATATTTTGTCAGAAATTTAGTGTTTACAAGTGAGAGCCTCTCATTATTCAGGGTATTGTCTCCAACTTTCATTTTCACGTGAACAGCAGTAACCAGCAATGCATTTAAAATATGCAAAAATGCTAGCCATTGTTGTGCATGAAAATATGAAACTTGGAGGCAATACCCTGGATAATGAGAGGCTCTCACCTGTAAACACAAAATTTCATATTTGGGCTAGTCAGGTATGTGCCTGGGGGTACTCCCTATAATGGCCTTCACGGAGAGGCTATGTTCAGACGGGGTACCTTTTTCAGGCTTCAGGGATATGAAAGGGTAGGGTAAAGTATAAGAAAGAATAGGGAAATCCGCTATCATTGCGGTCTGTGAGAGGACCTAAAAGGGCTGACAGGTGCATTTTATGGCTGTGAAAACCACAGGAAAACTTCCTGGTTTAGTGTGATTTATTTATATTTAGAAGACGGTGCATCTACAGCAGTTAAAGGGATGTAACGTTCTTTATACTACTACATGAGAAATTTCTGCAATTTGATTGGTTTAGAGCAGTGGTATTTCAGCTTAATTTGAAATACCTACATGTGAAAATTACAAACCTTTTGCAGGTAGTAGAAAAACAGATAATAGCATGATTTGTAGTGATATTTGGCATAAATACCACTCGTGATATTTCAAAATTGACTCAAATTTCACTCGCCTAACGGCTCGTGAAATTATACGTATAACAATTTTGAAATATCACTCGTGGCATTTATGCCAAATATCACTACAAATCATGCTATTACTTATTCAAACATGCAAGTTATGTGAAAGGGGTACCATTTGTCAATAAAAGATGCGAAGGGGGTACATTTTCTGTCAAAAACGATATATGACGGCATTGCGTTCCTGGTGTGATCCTTAGAAAGAGTACCTAAATTGCATCATCCAAAGTTCAAATGCGAAAATGCCCAGAAACAAATTATCAGTTTAAACTGAAGTATTGCTTTGCGTATTAGGTTTACAATTAATAAAGGTTTATGTGTTAATTAGTGTGTGTTTTCCCCTTTAATATGGTGTCATATATCGGGTTTGGACCTTAAATAGAGCATCAAGTTTCAAGCCATTACTACCAAACGAAAGCGATTTCTCCTAAGAATTAACAAATTTAAAATTGTCGAGACGCGTACGTCAACATCAAAGTTTCCATGGCGTCACATTACGTCATTGTGTAAATGTGGGACGCCTCCCCGCCCCAGTCACAGGAAGCCCTAGCAAGCCGGGTCTGAATGGATTAAGATTCTATATCTAAAACAAGACGCTCTAACGGTGTTAAGTCGAGATTACTTGGTTAGATTGATTCGATAAGAAATGAGGAGGTGATTAATTCTTAAGGACAATAGCAATTTCAGCACTGAAGCACACATACCAACCCCGCAGTATGGCCAGTACCTTACGCATGCGCACAGCCATATCACCCCGGCATTGGCAGCTATGGACAGCTATTTTGTCCTAATTAGGATTCATCAGCATGGTATAGCCCCAGGCGAGATAGACGTCTCACTTCCATCGACCCAGCTGTTCTATGAGTCCTAATAAGGAAGAAACAGCTGTTCATGAGACATGTAGGGAAGGAGGAAAAGAACTGCCCGCTAGCCTCAATCCGTGACATTAGGGGTGTGTTCCTTTGAGAAGATCCGGATCAGGATCAGTGATCCGAGATCACTCGGATCATGGTAGATCAATGAACCGATGAATTCACTTTGGACAAGGATTCATCGGTTCATTAGCCTGCGAGCAAGCTCTCCTATTTGGGCAAGCGAAGTGTGCCCCGCGAGAACGCGCGAGCGAGGGGCCGAGGAAAGGAGTTCGCGCGTTCTCGCGAGACTCGCTTCACTCGCCCAAATAGGAGAGCTTGCTTGCAGGCTATCGGTCCA
This sequence comes from Porites rus, assembly GCA_964035705.1. Lineage (NCBI taxonomy): Eukaryota > Metazoa > Cnidaria > Anthozoa > Scleractinia > Poritidae > Porites > Porites rus. Next base: position 23,046,174 of record OZ038000.1, on the reverse strand, counting down.
TTTGATCTACTATGATCGATCCAAGTGATCTCTGATCACTGACCCTGATCAGGATCTTCTCAAAGGAACACACCCCTAATGTCACGGATTGTGGCTAGCTACACCGTAATTTTTAAGGAGTTATTATAACTCCAAAATTGGAGTAAAAATTTTAGGTACAGGATAACCCCCTTTTTGGGGTTATTTTAACTCCTAATTTAACTCCGAATTTGGGGTCATTTTTACTCCTGAAAAAGAGTTCTTTAAGTTTTACTCCCAGTCTGGAGTTAAAATCACTCCGAAATGGGGTTACTTTTACTCCTTACATGGGTTGCTTTTACTCTTTTTGGAGTTAATTTAACTCTGAAAGTGGAGTAAAACATTTAGGTACAGGATAACTCCTTTTTTGGGGTTATTTTAACTCCTCAATATCTGGGGTCACTTTTACTCCTGAAAAAGAGTTCTTTAAACTCCTTTTTGAAGTTAAAATAACTCCCCAAAAACAACTCCACTATAAGGAGTTAAATTAGCCCCACTAGAGGAGTTATTATAACTCCCTGAAAATTACTGTGTGGTAGTTTCTTTCCTCCTGTAGTGGAGGAAAAATGTAATGTTTATTTTATTTGAACCCAAAAAACGTATAGTTTTTTAACGTGGACAATTTTCGTCGGGAAAATAGCTTTCTCGTTATGGGAAAAAAATATTTTGTGGTTGACCGTCATATAAAAATGAAGCCATCTGACTGTTCTAATTCCGCTCAATGGTTAACCGTCGCTTAAAAACATTCCTGGCCGGATAGAATTCTCCAACGCAGCAGCTGACGGTAGATACTTGCGGCGTGTTATGACTGCCTTTTGCAGTGTCAGCAAAACTACCTTGAAAAATTTCAGGCGTCGGTATTGGTGAGACTTTACCCCAACGGCGTTCTTGAACTTTGGCAGCGTAAAAGTCAAAAGGAAATTTGTGGTTCAAAGAGTGTAGAATGGCGCGAAATGGAAAGCGGACACTCAGAAAGAAAAAGAGACATATGTCCCTGTAACATGTCTCGACGTGTCTTTCTCTCTTTGAGTATATTTGGCATGGGGGCGTTAAATTGCAGCATGTCCAACATTTTGTCTGTAAATTATATATGCTTTTCCTTTAAAAAGCCCTTTAGGCATTTAACTAAAAAGACCTAAAAATTGCCAGCAAATGAACGCGAGACTCAGGCTTTTTTCAGCGTCGTTTATTGTTTACCAGTCAATTACAAAGTCTATGGCCTATTCTGATCTCCAGCGAGAATAATTTACCTTAAGCAATTTAATATCCTTCTGTAGACAGTTTTTCCGACTGTCAAAGAGCACTTAAGAATATGTCCGCTGGGCTTGATAGATTACGACTTCCGTATTCAAGCAAAGTTTTTAAATTTCTGCAAAGAAAGGTCGTCTTTTATGTTATATGAAGGAGTTTATTTTTGACGCCATGGTATTTTTGATGATGTGGAATAATTTTCCCCAGAACAGTTCGCTAAATGGCCGTTATATACAGAGCTTCACAGGCGGGGTAACTCCATCTTTGCTTTTGGCATGCGTGGCTTTTATTGGAGTTGTTATGTTGTTGGTTGTATATAAGCACGCTTATGGTTTTCAAAAGAACCCTGCTAACGTCGCTCAAGACTTGGACGTAGAATCTAGCAGTGACGAATCTATCTGCCTTGACTCGGTTCCACTGAGGAATTTTAATTCTTAAAATTCAACTTAATATATCTTCGTCTACGTATACAGCTTAGAACTACGGGAACCTCGCTACACGACAAAACAAGACAAGTTTTAAAAACTGGAAGCATTTGTTCATGTTGCATAAAAAAGATATTTAATTTTCTTGTACATATCCAGCCGTTCGGTTATGGAAAAGGAGAAACAAGGGAATTTTTAATCCATAACATTTCAAAGTCGACATTTTGTGTTACGCTCATGTGGAAGACAGTTCTCATTTTTTTTGTTTTGGGTGAAAAATATATGAAACGATTGCCGCCGGAAAGATTTAATATCATACAGTGGCTGTGTAATATGGCCAATGAAAAAGGCGTTTTCTGGCAAAATTTAGAACCGATTATTTCACTCTTTTTAACTTTGCATTTAGAAATTAACACCTTATATCAGAAATTACAAGTTAGTCTTGAAATGAATGAGTTGTCGTAGGGAGTTTTAATTTTCCGGGTATAAACAGGATTTTTAGTCAGCAAAATCGCGTCGTTCTACCTCAGCTAGCGTGCGACTCTGCGCATCGGATCAAGTCCTGCGTTTGCCATTGTGGTAAATAAAAAAGAGCAATTTCATAACCGGTAAATAATGAATATGATAATGTAACTGTAGAACTCAGTAAGATCCTTTAAACATAGACATTAAACGTACTTTAAAGCTAGACAAAAAAAATTGAAACTGAATTTTAATCAACGACACTCGGTAAATTAGACCCTGTTTACATGGAGTGGGGAACCCCGGTCTAGTGGGGTAGTTTTCTTTTGTTTTGTATCCTCCAGAGCGTGAAAACAAAAGAAACCAACCCCACTAGACCGGGGTCCCCCACTCCATGTAAACAGGCCCTAATTACTCACGATCCCGGGATTGCAGTCTGACTCGATAAACTTTAAGTGGTTGTTATAATTTCACTTCCGCAGGCCGGGGACGTTTTATTTTTAAGCTGCTGAGAAAGCCAAACTGCAGGTGAGTGCGATGGAAGACTGACTTCCGTACACGTATGTCATGGTCAATCTATTGTGCCTTATTGACACTAAATGTTTATTAAACCAGGTTTTAAAAAGCAGTCACGGAAAATTAAAACACAGATTTTTCACACAGAATTCAAATGAAGTTCAACATGCTTTTGTAATTTGCACTAAATTTGCAATCGACTCAAATCAGTAAGCCTACGGAAGCCCAGGGGAACCACATAGTGATTTCTTTCTTATTTTTCACTTCGCCATTTTGCTTTTCGGTTGAGATTTCGGTTTTTATTTTTTACTTTTCCGTTTTTGTTTCTTATTAACATTTTTGTTTTTACCGATCTATTTCGTTTTACTCGATCTTTTTCGTTTTACTTTTCAGTTTTGCATTGACTTCTCAATTTTCTTTTTTTTTTCATTTATTTTCAGTTTTTGTTTTACTTTTAAATTATATAGTGAAAAAAAAACCTAATTATAAACATTAAAAAACGAAAACCAGGAAAACAAAAACAAAAACCAAAACCGACAGAGTAGACCATCATGCTCTGCTGGAGGATCAATATGGCGGATCAAGGTGTCCATCCGGCGGAGTGCGGCTTTGTTGACCATTGCCCAGACAAAATTTTCAAATTTTACCTCCATTGATTGTTCTGAATCATAAAGTGTATTTCTTTTCAACGTACCTTTTAATTCTTCTATTTAAGCTATGGAAATGGCGTTAATCGACTGGATTAGATGGCCTGGATTGGAGGTACTAATATGCTGTAAGCTAGATCGTAATCGCGTAGACTGTGAATATTGAGGGGAAGATATTCTTTGAGCATAATGGAGCGATCAAAGTATGGGCATTAAGTTTTTAACACGTGTCGGCTCTCAAGATCATATAGATTTGGAGTCACGTTTATAACTGACGGCGAAACGTCACATTCACCCAACGTCTGTCTTCTGATCCAGTCGATTTACCCGATTTCCATAGCTTAAATACTAGAATTAAAAGGTACGTTGAAAAGAAATACAGTTTATGATTCATAGCAATCAAAGGAGGTAAAATCAGAAAATTTACAAACATCAATCGTCAACAAAGCCGCCCTCCGCCGGATCTGCCGATGGACACCTTGATCCGCCATGTTGATTTTCCAGAAAAGCATGATGGTCTACGGTTTTGGTTTTGTTTTTTTTTTGGTTTTCGTTTTTAATGTTCATAATTAGGGTTTGGTTTTCATTACATAATTTAAAAGCAAAAACAAAACCTGGAAAGTAAAACGAACTAGAGCAGTAAAAATAAAAAAAGTTAGAAAAAAAAATGAAAAAGTAAACCGAAATCTCAACCGAAAAGCAAAATGGCGAAATGAAAATCGAAACGGAAAAGTAAAAAATAAAAAACGAAATCTCAACCGAAAAGAAAAAGGGCGAAGTGAAAATCAAAAAGTTAAAGCATAAAGGGAAAAGTGAAAAATAAAAACGAAATCACTATCCCTGAGCTTCCGTAGTAAGCAGCTGTTATGATGAAAACAATTTTAACCCATGTTTAACTAAACAGCCTTATAACATGTTTAAGCTTTGGTGTGAAAACAATCGTGGTTATAAACTAGTGGTAAACAAGTATATGGATTAGCATCATAACTTGTAAAGTCTTTCAAAACGCTTACCTATAAAAGTAGAGACCTTAAAGCCGTATTACAAAATGCGGCTTTCAGTTCTGTTATATAGGTAAGAGTTTTGAAAGGCTTTGCAAGTTATGATGCTAATCCATATACTATTTTACCACTAGTGTACACCATGATTGTTTTCACATTATGCTATATTTGGCTTATTCTTCTTATTTTTTGGTAGACACAAGATATTGGATTTATCGCTCTCTGATTGGTTGTTAAACAAAGCGGAAGCAAATAAGTCAAAGGTTAATAACAACAAGTTCACACTTGGAAAAAAATCAAAATAAAAAACAAAGGAAAAAAGACTGAGAAGGGAAAAAGGCTACAGCTGAAAAAGGACAATAGTCTGTTAGCTCTTATTCGTCTCCGCTTTAACTTCTTCCAAACAAGTTGTTTTTGAACACAAAATGCAATGTTTTTTTTTCGATTTTGTGAATGTATCTCTCACACACGAAAAAGTGGTAGCTAAGCCCGGCACTACTGCAGAACACTGTCCTATAGCTTTGATAACTTAACTGTACTGATAGGAAGGCAAAAACATGACTTATCCAAATTACCCACAAGAGGAGGGAGGAGATCGTGCGCCCCCCGCGCTCTCGTGCGCCTCCAATTCCCGAATACTTTTAGAGCAGGGAATAGCACAGCCAGTTGGAGCACGGCTTTCTGTGCTTAAAAAAAAACAGCTCTATTTGAAAAAAAACCTTGCAACAGATTTCTCCTTGTTCATCAGGCAATATTAGCATAAGTATAACCATTAATAAGAGAAAAACAACCTGATCTTTAATTTTCTGCGCCTTCGGTTTTCCTCCGGAGTATAATTCCATACATATTTCTCAAAGCTCCTGGACGAGATGTCAGTCAGTGTGCGTCCCTTTTTCGGGTCAACCTATTTAAATTTTTTTAATATATATATTAAATATACCGTGGTAAAATCTTCAATTTGATATAAAAATGCTGTAATTTAGCAATTAGTAGCCTACGTCTGATGAAATACAATTAAAAGAAAAATATATACCGCAAGCAAAAATCAAATTGATTGAGAGTTTATTTTCTAAAAGTTTGACTGATCGTATTTTGTAAACTAAAGAACAAATTGTGCAAGGATGTAGTTTCTCACCGAGTTGATGATGTTGATTGAAAAGGTGACCAGCTGCCAGGTAGTCTAAAAAACATGGAAATGCTTTGTTCTTTAGTATTTTCTCTAAGGTAAAACCTTACTATCAACATTCAAACTTACTCTTTTAACAATGACTGGTTAACACTGCGTTAAGGTTGTAGACCAAGCTAAGGGTTTTCTAGCTTCTAAATGCAACTTTTTGACATCACAATCTTTTTGCTGTAGTAAAATATCAACCTAGTTGAAAGGCTACGTTCTAAACAGCTCTGACTGTTAAAAAAAAAATGTTTCAGATTTTTCCTTGTTCATTAGGGAATATTAGTATCAATATAAGTAATGACTATTATTAAGGAAAATTAACCTCATCTTTACATATATAGTGCGTATTTTCTGCGTCCTCGATTTTAGCTTTTCCTTCGGATTATACTTAATTCTGTCATTTTCTCAAAGCTCCTGCGCGTGATATCAATGAATGTGCGCTGAGTAAATATTTTTCTTCGGGTTAATTTTTTAAATTTATTCAATTTACCTAATTTATTTTTATCTATACTTAACATGGTAAAATGCCCAGTTCGATATAAAAAAGACGGTAATCAGTAGCAATTCATAGGGGAGATCTGATAAATGAAATTGACTTCTCTTCTCTTTTGGCTGAAATCTACGTGAGGATTGATAAAATTTTAGCACTGCTAAACTTGAAGGATATATTTGGTAAACTTTAATCAGTTCACGGCTTAACAAAATAATTTGATAAAAAACGGCAATTTAATTTGCCGACACCCTAAACCTACACTTAGAGGTGAGGATACGTTTCTGTGAATTTAGGAAACCTGGCAATCTGCATCAGATTCTTCTTTGGAAAAACGTCATTTCCATTAAACGGCTGTTTCAGCAGATCAAAGAAGACTCCAACTTTCAGTAGACAATGGAATAGAGCGGCGACACTTTTCAGTGTCACGGAATATATATATCCGATTTTAACGCAATTTTTTGGTAAACGATTAAAAAGCAGCATCTTTTTTATGACTACATTATTATTAAAAAATACTATAAACCACTGGTCAATTTCCAGATTCCTAGCTGCTCAGTGGCCCTTTAATTTCTGCCTCTTTCTTAATGAAAACGGAAATTTTCCTCAGACAAAATGGAAAAAATGAAATTCTCCATCAACTGAACAAAACGACTTACAAAGAAATAAAATAGAAAGAGGAAAAATTGATATATTCTATTTTCAAGTACGTCAAACCATCTGGAGCAGTTCTCAGAGTTCGACCTCGTGTCTGCTTCAAAAATCACTTGTCGTAAAATTAGCTTATAAGCAAATACTTCTTCGTCCAAACGGAGACGAATTTTCTTGTTTGGAGAAAAGGCATGGCTTTTTTCTGACAGAAGGTACGTACGTACAACTATCACTTCTAATTGCACGCAATTGCGTGCACTAGCTCTTCAGGAAGCAATTGAGTGTTACTAGACAACGGAGTAAAACTTTCAGATCAAATAACAAATAACACCATAAAACAGTGGGTGAGATGATATTCAGTCTTTCAGGTCACCACCACAAAAAGAAAATTATTTTTTACGAAACAAACCAATGAAATTCAATCGCTCTTTTGTATCGATGGAAAAGAAGTCATTCCAGTAAAAAAATAAAGTAAAATAAAAGGACTGAAAATTTAGTAGTGATTCAAAACCGTCTTGAGGTTGTTCACGTCGCGTCTTTTCTTGAGTCTCTGTACTAGCACATCTACTCACAAAAAATAAAATGAAGAATAATTCGTCGTCCAACGAATTCTATAAACCAGAGCAATGTCCTTACTTGGAGGAAGCGGCTTGGCGAGATGAGTTCCTGTTGACAGAAGGTACCTACAACCATCTGGTTGCTATAATCAGCATCAATTCCATCTCAGTTTTACCAACTGTGCTGTTAAATGCTCTGGTGATATTTGCTGTCGTAACAAGGAAACGTTTGCGAAATAAAGCGACAATCCTTCTGGCGTGCCTGGCCGGGGCGGATCTTTTGACAGGGTTGGTGGGACAGCCGACACGAATAGCGACAGAAGTGCAGCGAATATTGAAAAAGACGACATTTTGTAGCACTTTGGAAAGAGTAAGCACGTTATCCTTAATATGGCATAAGTTCGCAACCTTAACTCATCTTGTGTTAATAACTGTTGATAGGTACATTGCTATTAAAAAACCATTAAGGTATCGAGATATTGTTACAACACGGCGAGTAGCCGTCGCTGTGCTTTCAGTGTGGACTTTTGCAATATTTGTGGTAATATCAGAAGTTATCCTTTCTTCAGTGAATAGTGGCGCAAACATGTACAATATTTATTTAACCATATGGGACTTAGTGCTCATCACTGTTACCTCGAATTCCGTAATTTCAATCATACGAATGTACTCGTACATTTTCTCCGAAACCCGACGACAACAAAGATCTCAGACTGAGCATTTAAGCGCGGAAGAAATTGCTACGATCAGGAGAAACAACCGAGCGGCAAAAACCCTCGGAATCGTCCTTGGTACGTTACTTGCGACATACCTGCCAACAATAATATTCATTATAATGTATTATTCAGTGAATCTAGAACGGCGTGTTTTAAACTGCATCGCGAGTTGGGTGGCAACGTTGGTGATGTTGGGTTCCCTGTGCAATCCCGTTGTTTACTGTTGGCGCAAGGAGGAATTGCGCCAGGCATTTTTGGAGATTCTTCATTTAAGAAATCCAGAAAACAACCAGTCACAAGAACCGATAGAGGTGCAAATCATTCAACCAGCTCGCTAACATAAAAAGCAAAACAAAATGACTTTTTTGCTGACTAAAGTCCTCTTTTTAATTGAATACGCGGGCAGGAGACGCGAACTATTTTAGTCCGTCGGCCTATCAACAACGTAATTCAGTGAACACTGATGCTTTGTAGACGAGGGTTTTTTCTTATTAATACAACTTTTTAATAGCAAAATCTATTTGTTGTTGTAAAATATTAGCCTGTGAACGAGGCTCTCTGTTTGGGGAAGGGGTGAAAAAAATCCCGAGGAGATGGAAGTGAAAGGGTCAGCGCCTGAAGACAAACCCCTCGCGATTTTTTCACCCTTTTTTTGCCAAACAGAGAGCCTGTTCACAGGCTAATAAAATACCGACCTATTTGTAAGTCTGAGAGCTAAACGCATCGCTGTGAAGGGAAAACCTTGTTGCAAATATTTCCTTGTAATTGTTCATCACAGCGCACCTAATTATAAGTAACTGTCCGAGCAATAAAATAGAATAAAACGGCTTATACTTCGATTTTCTTCGGAATATTTAAACCCAGTTCATGCTTATCGGAGCTCCTGGGCGAGTTGTCAATGAAAGTTTGCTGAATTAATCGTCAATCTTTGAAGCGTAGGGTAGTACTGCACAAAAAGACTGGCAGTCTATCTAGCAGTTGTTCTTTAAATCGAAGTTGATGTGAAAAGAAAATACCAGATGTTGAATTTGTAGTAGCCAAAAAAGACCGCTTTATCCACTGGTTTAGTGGGTACTGTATACTGAAGGAAAAAGCCAAATTCGTTATAAATATACATATATATATAGCAATTAATGGAAGAGTTCCAGTGAAATACAATTGAAAAAAAAAAAGATCCCACAAGGGGAAGACCAAATAAGGCGATTCAACTTTCCCAAGAGCAAAAATCAATTTAGTGTTTCAAAAAGTTTGAATTGTATTTTTCCAACTAAAGAACACGTTGTGCAATAACAAGAGTACAAGGGAAATCAAGTGGCATTGTTTCGCCCGCTGATTCAATCACCTACCCAGAGTCTTCTGGATTTTTGGTCAGCGGGGCTAAAAAAAGCCAGAAGACTATTGGGGTACGAGATTGCCGCGGATTATGCTGCAGGTCTAAAAAGGTAAAAAAATATTCTTTTTTTTGACCAGTTGCCAGGCATTCTGAAAAAGGGGAAAAAATTTGTTCTTTCTTATAAGAAACTGTAATTGATGATGGCTCCTGTTATTATTAATTTTTTCAGTATATTATAAAATCGTATAAGGTTTGTTAAGCATTTTTAAGAAGATCGCCTTAAATCAATAAACTAATTAAATACAAAAGAGATGGCGCTAGAGTGAGACTTACTCTGGACAGCAGTAGCATTTCTTAGATTGCCAAAGTTTTACTCTCTATAGTTAAATAATACAATTGGCAATCAGCATTAGAACCGAAAGATAGGGGGATAGTCATAACAGGCTACCCAAGGGTTATGACGGATGAAGGGGATGAAGAATTCCTTCTCAATTGGATCTTCAGTCCCCGCCACGCACTTAACAAACAGACTTGGAAGTGACACTAAGGACAAGGTAGCGCTAGAACACTGGAAGCTATGTAATCAAAATTTATTCGAAGTGTATGTTGAGTAAGTAAAAAATCGTTTTACAAAGCTCAGTTTTCTCTTTCTGACCATCTGGGTCTTGCGTTGTTTTAACACATGCACTCATACCCAACCCTCCTGAGTTTGAAATTAGGCCGTGTCTGCAAGAACGAACGTCTGCAAAAGCGGCAGAGGTCTGGTACATAGTCATACATCCAAGCGCAATATGACAATGTGAAGCATTAAATAATCTACGAAACCAGCAAAAGAATGAAAAAAAAAAATGCCCGATTGCAAGGAACTTGAATCGAAGAAAGACTTGAGGGTTGGGTTGTCTGCCCTTTGAGGACATGAAATATCAATTTCAACCTATCACGAACCTGGCAGCATTTAAAATGTAAATTGTCCTGACAGTTTCTTCTTTGAGGTCGAATAGCATTAACTTCTTAATGGACAGACCTCCATAAAATAGGCATTTAGAATTGTTACCTTTCATCTTCTCATTTTCATTGAAATAGTGTTTGCACCTACGATGCCCGATTTTGAGAGAAACTGAATGGCTCACTCTTCCAGCCTGTATTTAAGACCCCCAAAAAGCAGAGGGAAATTATAGGCTAAAACCACCTTCTCTGTCTCCGAGATTTAAAGTCAAATTACACATTATATGTTTGTTTCAACATTGTTCAAGTTATCCAAGACTTCCCTCAAGCGGTCCGTTTCTATACATAAATATTTTTCAGCCGCGTCAAAAATGTTAGAGTCTCCATGAACATCCGTCCATTTCTCCCTGGCCGCCTCTTTTGACGACTTACTAACTTGATATCTGAAATGAGGTTTCTCATCAATTAAAACTTCCCGTAAGAGCTCAGCAACTTTCTTTAAATCAAGTTTTTTCACTGATCCCTGCCGTCGCATTTTCCCAGAGCAAGAATCTTGGTATTTTTTTGTTTCGTCATCTGCGTTTTCCATTTTCGAGCGGATCGAAACTTGAATGGTCTGCGCTGTCTTTTCTTCGCCTTTGATCATGCTTGTTTCGATAATAGAACAGCTGTGGAGAGAAAGGTAAGTTACACTAGAATCATTGCTAAGCCAATGCGCATACTACCTGTGCATTTCTTACAGCAGAGCCTAAATAAACCACCAAACTACTCAGCCAGTAAGGACCTACATTTTCCCAAGTTGGCCTGAACAGGTTCTTACAAAAATGGTATTAGCACAAATTTAGGCTATTTAGGTTTGCCACTAAAACTGATTTAAAATTGCTATAATAAGAAAAGTAAGGCACTGATCACATGAATTTCGAAGTTCTCCTTCAACGTATACATTTATGTTTTACATAAAAATAAGAGCCTGTTCCAAACGTTGGGATAAACAGGTTCTCGTATAGAGGGGAACTAAATGGCAGATCTTAGCCTAACAGGTTCTCAAAAACTAGATTCTTAATTGCGGGGTAGTACCGTATTGCTTTAGCCAATCAGAACAAACAAAAACAGGCCGCAGATGACTGAACCAATCAGAGGTGGTAGTAAACAGTAAACACATATAATTATCCGGGAGCCAAGCACATGAAAGCATGTGCAACCAAGTGGCTTTGGTTGTGATTGGTCGATAAAGGAGAAAAAGTTTATTTTTAGTCAACAGCTCTTTGATCATGAAACTTCGTCTTAACCAGGCTTTTCCCTCAGAAATTAATTCGGAGGATTGTCGGCTCACTGCTCCAAAGACCTCGGAACGAGGCCGCGAGATACCAAATTCTAGGCGTCAAAGGTTTCGTCAACCAGACGTGAGGCATTTTCCGTTTAAATATGCTTTGATGTTACCAAATTTTTAATGGCTGTCTTTTTTTCTGATTTTTCTATAGCAAATTGGGCAAAACCACTGCCCAAGAATGCGGAAACCCACATCCGGTTGACGTGCTCTGCAGCGAACACACCTTCGTTTAAGATCAAATAAAATCCTTGATAGGAGGGAGAGGGACTTTAAAATTTCAAGTTTATATTAGCCTGGGTACAGACGCCCCCAGGGGAGGGGGGGAGGGGGTCTGTACACAGGCTAGTCTACATCGCCAAAAGCAGTTAAGACACGACGAGGTTTTTTATGTGCATGTTAAAATGACCCTGGAATGACTGACCGGCAACGAAGCTCTCAGGGGCCAGCGTTAATCTTTTGATCAACTCGGCTCAAAACTATATCTCTCATTCAGAGGGTAGTTCATTATTATAACGTAGGCAAGGAACATGGAAACGCGGTTATGAGGGCACAAAATAAGTGTATCTAACCCGACTTGTCCGACAGAAAGCTAGATGGGGTCCATGCACGTACGGGATATTCATCAGCGAGAGCCCCAATGCACTTACCATTCGAAACACCTCCAGAAACATTTTAATTCGGTTGTTCTGATTGGCCAAAAGTTCAAATGTCAGAAGCAGGAAATCAAAATGCATCCTAAACTGGAGGTTAGGATTAGTTGTTCAAAGGATTTCCCGTTCTTCCTTATATAAACTATACTGAATAATAATAAGCGCCGGTGAAGGGGGCGTTTTCGAAAGTCCCGTTACCTTTAATTTTCGGGCTCGAAATCAAACTTAGAATGAGTGCTAGCTGTTGCTAGCTCACAAAAAACTAAGGCCCAGTTCATACGTCGTGCTTCTGCCGTGCCGAACTTAATTCTTGAATTAAGTTCGACATAAGCACGGCAGAAGCACGACGTCTGAATCAAAGTTTTTAATTTAGTGCGGCAGAACAATTAAGTTCGACAAGGTCTGCCGTGCTACACGACTCTGGCACGGCAGCGATTCAGACGTTGTGCTTATGCCGTGTCGAACTAAATGCATAAATTTCAGAAATGTATTTTTCGCGGGAATTGTTATCTTGCGTGTCCCGCGAGTAGCTTCGAGGAAAAATGTCCTTCAATGAGCATGCGCATTGATTCTCTTTATTACCCCAGAGCTTCTCTGCGCATGACGGCCAGGAATCAGAAGCGTAAGCACTGGGCCGGGGTCGAGAATGGTTTAAAACAAACGTGGCGGCTTTTTGTGCAAGTTTGCATGCTCCTTCCTCCTTGGTTTGCAGTGCTGCAGAGTCCGATAATTCATCAGAAGACGAACTACCTTTTGACGAAAATATTCCACTAGCTGACTATAAAGAACAAGATGAAGAGGAAGACGAGGAAGCGATCGGCGATGTTGAGTCAGTGTCATCGCAATCGTGTTGTATACGACCAAGGATAAAATTAAAAGGTGGCTTTTGATACACGAAACGTTTTCTTGAACATCTGATCAGTGTATGTGTTCCATACTTCTTCGAACCATCCTTTGTTACGGGGAAACCGTGGACATGATCGATCAGCAGTGGTTTTCTCGGAAGAAATAAGAAGAGCAAAAAGAAAAAAAACTTCTAATAATAACATTCGCCTGTCGGTCAAAAGGAAAAGGATTTACTGCTGTATTTCTTTTCTTCTCCTCCTCGAGTTTTGTAAGAGTTTTGCAAGTAGCGATTTACGCTGGAGGTTACGGTGCGGCGCCATTTTCGTCACCGCTTACCGCTGTACTGACTACTGTGCGAACCCTGAATTAAGTTCGACTCTGGCACGACGTCTGAATTGAAGTCGTGCTTGTGCCGTGCTTCTGTCGAACCCAATATTAATTAGGTTCGGCACGGCAGAAGCACGACGTATGAACTGGGCCTAAATTGTTTAAGGTATAGTTTTGTTCTGTTGCTTTCAAATCTATCAAAAGACTTTCAAAAGACTCGATTTTTAATGTAACAGGTTAGCAAAGATTGAACAGCTTCCCGAGACCAGCCCCTTCCCGAGGGAGCTATAGGGAGCTTAAGCAACGACGACACGGCGACGGCAACGAGAACGGGTAAAAGCAATAGGTTTAGATTGGCAAAATAACAACATCACGCGTTTTTGTTCATTTCTTGCCGCCACTGCACGACTACGACGTTAAAATGACTAATTTCACGTTTTGTCGGGGACGTAAACACAAGAGAACGACTCTCTTTTTTCTTTTCCTGAACAGTCTGATACAGTCTTTTAGAACTAAACTCCAGAAAAATCAGTTGGCAACATTTGACGAATTGAACGAGATGGGATAACTGCAATAAAGCTTGAAGTAGGGCGAGTTCACTTTTGAAGTGACTTTAATTTTTGTAGCCTTCGCCGTCCTTATTGTTTAAGCTCCCTAAAGCCCTGGTAACTGAAATACCGAGACCTGTATTTCAATTCAGTTACCAGAAAGTTCGAAAAACGGTTCAGGGGTCTCCGTGGATAGAAACTGCCTATAACTGAGAAATGCCGTCACTTACTAGATGTTAAACGCCAAACATTCTGGTGCAATACACTCCATAAATCCTTCTACTGCAAACTTGGAGGCACTGTAGATTCCGTGGAAAGGAATGCCTTGAATTCCAGCCTGGTTACTCATGATAATGAGGCGGCCATCCCGCTGCTTTTTCATTAAAGGTAGAACAGCTTGAACAAGTTTTATGACCGAAAAAGTGTTCACATCAAATATCGTCTTTGCTTGGTCGACGGTATGTGTTTCTAGCTGGCCATTTAGTAGGACATTTGACGTTAACACTGAAAATAGAAAAAAGAAGAGAGAACCCATTTTTTACAGACAAATGGAAATTCAAATTTTAATTTCAAAAGGAATCTGATGACTCAATTTGTTATTTGTACAACAATGGTATAGTTTCCGTGTGGAAGAAAAAAAAGACAAGAAAGAGTGAAAGTAAGCAATGAATCAATATTGCTAACCTTTAAAATTGTAAAAATCATGTCCTAGTCCTATAAATTCACCAAAAAACCGCAAAACACCCCTTGATGACATCTGTAATCCTACCGTTAATACCCGGTACTCTAACTTGAATTCAAAAGCGTATCATTGCAGTAGTAAAACGACAAAATTTTAGAGTTAGAGACACAGTAGTCCATCGACACTATACATTATTCCGTGCTTTATGATTCTCATTCTAAGTGAATGACCTAATTCAGGCTTTTACCGATCATTATGACAGTTATGAGGGGTTTGAAGAGGTGTAGCGGCGAGCGTATGAAAATCAAACAGGGGCTCAGTTGACCGCAAAATTTGTCAAAGCATTGAAAGCTGCTTACAAACGTCACTAATTTAAATAGAAAAATTACCTTCAAATCACATGTGGAAACACTGTTTATTGACATCCGAAAAATAAAAACACCGGCCAAACAAATGTCGCGAAAACGAAAACGTGCGCGGGAGATCGAATCGGAACGGAAACGCGGCTGTTTTTGCGTGACCTCGCCCTAATGACCCAGATTAACAGATTACACATTGTAAATAATTCAGAAATAACTCTTTTTAAATATAAATGCGTTGAGCTCTCTAACTGAATAGATGAAATCGCGATTTGGTGAATAAATTTGAGTTCAATCACCACTTTAAAATAAATTTTTCAATTTTACATGATTTTATAAACGGCTTCTGAACAATTCATCAGCCGGAAACTAAAGAATGTAATACGACTTTCTGGTTGAATGCGTGCCGAAAATATTTTGTCTACCTTATGTTTTCCTATCTTGCTACCGAGACTAAAAGAAATGGAACGAGAAACAAATAGCTAGGACCTGGAGAATAACTTGATCGAAATGCAGCAATGAGGAAATAGATTGTTCCACTGGCGAATGTAAAAATTCCGAGTTGGAGAAGTCACACTGCTGTCAGACAAAAATGGAAACAATTTCCCAGCAACTTTAAATGACTGCATGCAGTTAATTACCTCATGCAATTTAGTTGTAACAACAAGACTCTTTATTTATCCACCGAGGGAATATAAATGAAATCGGTTTTGCAAGCACACGGGAAAAAATCGCGCGCGCGAAAATAAGAGTCTTCCGAATGTACAATATTTTAAAAACTCACCCACGGCATCTATGAATCCGTCGTTTTCCATGATCTCTCGGAGAACCCCTTTGACCGATTCATCCGAATCGACGTCCATTTGAAGGACAAACAGGGTCTTGTTCAGAAGATTTAAAACTCTTGAATCAGCCAAGTATTCGCTGCTAGCCAAGGACGGCATTGTAACAAGTACTTTAAATTTGCCAAGAGGGTCTTCCGCCAGGTGAAGGGCAAACGAAAGATTCATTTTGTGTGAATAGCCCGTAAAAAGTACAACTTTCGGACCAGATGTTTCTTCTTCCTTCTGGCTATGGATACTCTTCCTTTTGGACTTAACAGAACTTCGCTGTCTTTTAAAACGACTCTTTACACCTCCCATCTTCACTAAACCAGCCTTAAACCGCGGTAAAGCGGGGCTAGTCAGCTTTCTTAGTTATTGTGTGTACTTGAGTACAAGACAGATGCCCCCTGCGGAGTTAAGGGTGTGATAGAATACAGCTTGTTTTTCTTTTCATTGACCATCAAAGATTAAAAACACTACGTTTTAAAATGGCCCAATAGCTTTGCTAATGGCCAATTGTGCAAAACGAGAAATGTCATTGAACAAGGGTTCCGTTCTCTTTATGACTTTTCCGCGCTGAATAGAATTGTTTACAAATACTTTAACTCGTTGACACTGCCAATGCGTCAAAATTAAAATGAATGTAATCAAGAAGTCTTTAATTCGAGAACTGACGGGAAGAAGAGTGAGGGTCAGACTAGTCACGCAGTGGTAAGCTCATCTTTAGAATTTCAAAAAAGTCCTTCCTCCAATTCAATATGGCTCGACTTCTCGCGACTTCGTCGGTCGCTTGGCCGCTTCACGGCCTAAGAAAGCTCGCTTCGCTCGCTACGAAACTCGTGAGGTCGACTTGAAACAAGTCTAAAGTGAATTCTGAAGGTCAGAATGTGCGATGACCACCTCATAGCGCAGTGAGGAATGGGTCTGGAACGGATATTCCCGGAACCCGGGATTTGACGAAACTACAGTGCGGTACTGCTATCTGGGAAGCAGGATTCGCCAAAATTTGGGCAAGGATGCGGGAATGGGAAAGATAACGATATTCGGGATAGCGATAAAAAAAGTTCAGGATTTGCGAGAATGCAGGATAGGAATTCCTTTTCAATCTCAGACCCTATTAGGACAAAAGAATGTGGCCATTGTATAGTGATGGTACAGTTTAACATCCCGGGGGGTACTCCCCTATAAAAGTGACGGGGTTGCTCGTCGTACCTTTTAGGGGTTAAAATTTGTGGATTGGTAACGCTTAACGGTACTAAAACCTAAAATGACTGATTAGGATAAAGATTTATGGCAATACCTTCATAAGTCCTTGAGAGAAGTGTTTAAAAGTCATCTTTATTACTATTAAAAGTGGCAGTGCCAGTCAGGTTATATAATTTGTTGTCGTTGAATTGGTACCTCTTCGGGGTGGAAAGGATGGAATTTGGGACACGCCCGTAAAACAAGATTCTGGTACCGTTAGTATTCCGAAATTTTCCGACGAACACCTCCGTCACTTTTACAGGGGAGTACCCCCGGGCTTAACCCGGGACGTGGGACAAATCAAACCCTCCGGGTCCAGGGTCCAGGGCCCAGTGGGGAATTATTTAAAGTGGTCCTGTACTAGGGGATAGGGGGACCCAGGGAGGGCGGGATGAATCGAAAACTTGATTACTTCCTAGCTTTGAATAAACGGAAACAGACTCCTGGCAGTCTCACAGTACGACAGAAAACAACTAAGGCAATCTGCCTTGCTCAAGTCATTTCCCATTGGAAATAACCGTCAAGGAGATGTGAGATAAGGTCTCATTACCCAAAGCCTGCCGCCAATCGTGTCTTTTGCACTGGGTGAGCTCCTTGTTCTTTGTGTGGTTAAACCCTCCCATTTTGTTATAAGATCAAAACCAAAGCCCACAGGGCAGAGAAAAACTTTTCAATTGAAGTCCCCTCTTATCACAAGCTACGGATCGGCGCCTTCCCTCCCCTTCCCTGCCTGACGGTCTGGATTAGCCCCATCCACCCCCCTCTGTCTCTAGGTCTAGATCAGCGCGCTCTCCCCTAGTTTATCGCTAGGTCTGGATCTATAATTGACTCCTGACTGCAAAACCGTGGGTTTGTTTTGGAATAGTTTTCATTCCTAGAACTGGTAATACGTTTTACAAAACTTTTTTCATCGCCGTAATTTGCAGAAGAAAAAGGAATCAGAAAGTACCATCTTTCAATTCTAATGGCAGCTGTTGTAGGGACACCAATACTTGCTCGTTACTTTCAGGACGAAAATGGCAAGAGTAAGTGGAGTGCTTATTGAATAGAGATGGAAAGCGCAGGGTCTAGTTACGATTTCTATTGACAGTTACTTTCCTTTTTTTCAATATGGCCTCACGCCTGCCATCCAGGGCAGGTCAACCTCGTCCCCATAGGAGGGGCGCCCGCCCGCCCGCCCCTATTTTCTAAAGGAAACGTCTTGGGACGAGGTTGGGGTAGGTCCAGCAGAAATGCTGAAGAAACGGGTCGCCATAATAGAGTAATGCCATTTTTGGTAGCCTGTTCCAGGTTTCCATATGGTTTGAACGAGTTAAATCGTACACAGAGAGCACAATGGAAAAACATGGGAGAAACGAGGGGAGACTGGGGCAAGAGCAAACCCTTCTCCCCCTTTTCGTCCTAGTCTCCCCTCGCTTTTCTACCTCGTCAGTTTGTCGCCTGTGCTGTAATATCTGAACGCCTGGAATAGGCTGTCTCTTTGGGAGTGGAATCAGATTTGATAACGAAAATTTTCGAGAAAAAGGTAGGGCCAAGGGGTTGGACCCAGGGAGGGGAACCTTCCCTTCCCCCCGGCGACACCGCGGGAAAGGGCGGGTCTTATTCTCCGAAGCCTTTAGTAGGCTCACCCTTACGTGGAATTAAGGTGTCCTGAAATTGCCCCCTCCTTATTTTTAAACCAAACTGAGGCCCGAAGGGGCGAAAAAAACCTTCTTGAGACCGCCCCCCCCCCCACCCCTTATCGCAGGGTTTAGTTGACCGGGCCCTCCCCTTATCCATGTTATCTGAAGATCTGGGTCCGCCATTATAATGGACTAAACTGTAACAACTTTAGCTTTTCAAAGTTGGGGGAGATTCACTGAGCTGGCACTCTTTAAAAAAAGTGAAAGTTAATTTTTTGGCCTTCTCAAAATATTTAGGATACTAACGGATATGATTAGGAAGCGCTTCTCCAGCGCACTCTTAAAACGGCTCAGGCTCCCAGCCTCAACAATAGATCCTGGTAGACTATTCCAGTCCCGTACGATTCCGATAGGAAAAGAATATTTATATGGATTACACTTTGCTGGCTTAACATATAGCTTATACGGCGGATGGTTTGCACCTGGTAAGTTCAAAAAGGTCGTCAAAGTTTAGTTTGTTCATGCCAAAAACGATCTTATAGCATTCAACTAAAGAAAGAAACAATCTACGTGTTTCGAGGATAGGCCACTTCAGTTTGTATTCCATCTCACCATGTTTCTGCCCGAGAGCAAGCCGAGAGGCCCTTTGCTGAACTCTTTCTAATGCTAGCACATACTTAGCCAAATATGGGTTCCAGGCCGGCGCAGCATATTCAAGAACCGGGCGCACGAGAGATTCAGTTGTATAACGTAGAGAACCGGCACGGAAACCGATATGGAAAATCTATCTATCAATCAGAGGTCTCTATTTTGGTCATGTGATTTATCTTGACTAATCAGAAAAGACCACTTGATATGCTTCGCGGGTCTAATTGGGTAACTCATTTTAGAAGAAATGTATGAAATGTCTATCCGCCAATCGGAGCCCTCTTTTTTGGTCACGTGATACATCTTAACCAATCAGAAAAGACTACTTAATATGCTTGCCTGGTCCTTACAGGTACCCGGCTATTATAACGTGTCACGTGTTGAAAATTAGCCAATCAGAAGGCTGTATTTCCCTTTCTATGTCCATATATCGTATGCGGGGTCTTCTGGGCCAGAACCCCAATTTAACACTACTCAAGTACCACCGCCCCCGGGGGTGGGGGGGGGGGAGCGGGGGGCAGGGACCCCGAACGCTATATTAGCTAATAGAATAATCAGTTGTTATTTACCTATGTTTCCCGAGTCTTTAATTATGAGTCGCTTTTTAAAGAGATTTGAATCGGATCAGAGACGGTATAACATGTACAATGCCGGTCTCAGTCTGTAAATCTAGGACGCGCGACCGGAGCCCATAGGGACGCGACGGAGGGGAGGGAAGGTCTGTACACAGGCTACGCGACAGTTGATTATCATCATCATCATCTTTATTTATTTCCATCAATGTAATATAAGGGAAAAAAATAGAATACAATATATCTATAAAGACTATGCATACAGATTCACCATCTATAATATAAAAATGTTACTAACTGGGAAAAGAAAACTAAATTAAAGCCTGTTTTCCATGAATGCCGTGTCGGAATTAATTAACAATCGTCGAAAATTAGTCAGATGTTGTTTGCCTGACAACTAGGGGCAGACTGTTCCAGAAGACTGCACCAAAGTAGCTAAAGCTATTTTCGTAATACTTAGTTCGTGGTAATGGAATAGCAAGCTTATTTTCAGAATTTCGCAAATTATAATTATAAGAAGTAATCATATCACTCAGCTGAATGAATTTAGAGGACAAATAACTGGGTGTGAGACCATATCAAGACTTATAGACCATCTTGGTCTTTAGTTTTTAACGTCGAGTTTCTAAATTGTCCCAGCCTAACTTTTTAATTAGTTGGTTGGCATCAGCATCGATTCATAACTGGATTGAGCAAGGACGCGGGCCGTGCGATTTCGAAGGCTCTGTAATTTATCAGTTAACGTTTTCGTACTGTTAACTCTCCTCGGAAATGAGGAGAAGATAGAGAAAAAGTGTACGGGATTTAATGGTCCAATCAATTCCCGATATACCCCCCAAGTGTGTTTTGATTACTGCCCGCCACCCCTTATAGCAAAGTTCAACACCGGTGGAGAAGACGGTGGGCGCGATCCATTTAACCAAAATTCCAACCGGTCCGACCGGGAAAAGTGGTCCACCTCAAAATGTGGACCCGTTTTTTCGAAACTTTTCCGGTTGGACCGAACCGATCCATTGGGTTTTGGACCGAAATTTCCGGAAATTTTGGATGAATGGAACGCGCCCGGTTTTTCACAACCCTACGACGTAGGGTTTTAGTAGACGAAGACAAGCCGTTGCTAATAGACCTTTACTTCGGCGGAACGCGAAGTAAAGGATTCGCGCTGCTCAGGAATACTCAAGTTGCATTCGGATTTCCCTAAGTTGCTTCGGAATTAGTTCGAGACATCTTCGAGTTCTTTAATTTATTCCTATAATTCTTATTTATTTTTCTGGCAAGAAATATTGATTGCAAAAGTATTTTACAGAAAACATCGAAGCAATTTTGGCTAGTGCTTCAAAATACGACCGAAAATCGAGATACAAGAGCAATTTTCAGTGCATCTCACTTCGCTGGCGAGTTTGCCTATGTCGCGCGATATGTTTCTCCAAAGTACGTTTCAGTTTGGCTTTTTACCGTCGAAACCTTGACTTTTCCCCCCTATATATAGCTTGGAATTCGTTTTACATCATGGAAAACCCAAATTTATTACTTTGCCGGTTAAATTTCCGCCCATAGATCAAAGTTTCAGTTGTGTACTACGGCCCGAAGTTTAATTTAAATTTTCACGCGAACTGTACTGCCGTGCTTGTGTTTTGTTTTTCTAAATCCAGCGGCCGAAATAATGCTAAATATGCTTTTGAATACACTATTAAAAACAACACCACACAATACGCAAAAAAGAAGAAAAAGAAATGAAAGAATAAAGTCGAGACCACCAAGACGATATTTTACCCATCCAGTTCCTAACCCGGCCCGACAGGGCTTAACCCACGGACGTGCAAGCGGAGGTTGGCGGTGGATGCCACCCCCGCAAAGGTTTTTCTGAGTTTTTCCTAGAGGATAAAACATCAGCACCTGACGTTTTCAGTAGCTGTTCGTTCATCCCTTGCGCACATTTTTAGACAAGTTTAGTGATGGTCAGTTGCTATGGTTACGAGATATGACGTCCTAAGTAGCAGGTGGTCAAGCCATTTTGAGGTGAAAATACATGTTTTTCAACTTCTTTCAACAATAAAAGTAAATCTTGTGGCTAAAATCATGAAAAAGTGTTTATTTAAGTGTTATTTTCATTTAACCCACAAAATTTACCATTTCTCGAGGTTTTAACCTGATTTCTAATTCTTGGTAAAATCCAAGATGGCGTCCATTATTGAATTTATCGCATCTTTTGAATGTAAAACATTGACAATACTCACACTGAAATGTACTAGTCATGGATATACAGGGTGTCCCAAAGAGTCGTTCCTCTAATTTCATGCACTATAACTTTTGATCAAAACTATATTTTTACATGAAATTGCTAGAAGATCTTTATTTCTCTATCAAGTACATGCGTTCAGAATTTCAGTTACTGGCATGCCCTTTTTTTTAAAATCACATTCTGGAGCCGTTGCGGCATGAATTGGGATACAGCGTGTAGACCCACAAATGATCCATTTTGAGCTTTTTTATCACCTGGTGCGCAGGATCCAGTTCAACCCCCAAACAAAATTTGTTTAGCTTAGGCAGCTGAAAAAAAATATATTTTGGCATTCATCCAAAAAAGATAATCATCCCAGCCCCCTTCCACAGCAAGGCTTTTGTACTTCTTTACAAAGTTGAAACGAGCTGGGCGTTTATTGGCAGACTAAGCAGAGGTTTTTTTTGCCATCTAAGGGGCCTCTAATTTTAAACATTGTAAACAGCTTTTCACAATCCTTTTATTTGGCTTACTAACTATGTGAGACTGAGCTTCCTTGTCGAGTCTCTATTTTGTATCTAGCCTTCTTTAAAACTATTTTAGCTGCTTTTTGAGGGATTTTGGTCTTCCCCTTAGTTTTTTGCCTTCAGAACCTTCATTTCTCCATAATCATTCTACCACCCAACATTCGAATTTTTCAAGTTTCTTAACAATTTCTACAACAGATAAGCCAGCAAATCGAAGTATACAGGCTTATGCTCTCACGCAGCTGAACGTTTTTGCGTTCAGGGGGTTTATCTTTCGTGATATTCACAAAAAACAAGAAAGGAGTTCGAGCAATTCAGGCTATGAAATACAAAAAAATATGTGGCTGGAAAATATACTCGCGCACGCGCACCTTTGGCGCGGAAGTACGCAAATCGAATATTCGAGTCAAAA
This sequence comes from Porites rus, assembly GCA_964035705.1. Lineage (NCBI taxonomy): Eukaryota > Metazoa > Cnidaria > Anthozoa > Scleractinia > Poritidae > Porites > Porites rus. The sequence goes on along the minus strand of OZ038000.1, from coordinate 23,023,175 downwards.
GATGGCACAACATGTATGAAAATAGTGAATTATATTGAAAGACACAACTTTGGTTGAAATGATTTCCTTACCAAGTCCAATCGTACTGAAATACAGACCCTTAAAGTAGAGGAACGAACTTTTGGGACACCCTGTATGTATTGTCCGCACTAATTTGGAAAAATAAGCATAACGTCAAAACAGTGAATGTTGTAACGCAGATTTTTTACCGGTTCGTAGGATAGGTTTGTCTTGAAATTTCAAGGTGTTGCAGTGAATCAATCTTAATGAAAGTTTCAGACATTTTTATATACATTATGAAGATTATGTGAAGAGATTTTAAAAAATTTCGTTCCAGTCATTTCGGAGATATACAAAACAGCGCTAAAAGTCCAAATTTTGAATGAAGTTGCACTTAGACAGGTGGTGAGAAAACGGGTTAGTTTTCAAGATCGCCAGAACGAAAATACACCAAAATTTCCTAGAATCAAAATATGATACTAGGCAACATTCTGACGCTACTTAAGAACAATTTGAGCCATTTATAACGTTTTTATTAAATAATCTATCACGGCTATTGAAAATTTAAGGTTTGAAATATATTTTCGTTTTAGTCGAATTTTTTTACTTATTACGGAGATTGTTTGCTAAAAACCAAACGTTAAGTTCCTAGTGCTGGATCTTCAGTAGCAGGTCTAGATCACACAAAATTCGGCTTTTAATCAATTTCAAAGGTTTTTGTTTATTGTTGTCATAGTAATATCGATTTTACTTAAAACGTCATTTTCACAAATTTCAATCCATAGCCAACTACTGGTGAAAATTTTACAGCGATCGGACGAGGAAAAAACCACTTTTAAGGCGATTGAAAAATATCGGTATAGCCTCTGAAAAACTGTATCGAAACACCTTAAGTGACCGTTAAAGAAAATGACGAAGCTTTGTTTCTACAATTTTTATTGGTTCTTTCTTGCTCGCGTGAGTAACTTATATTAAATTTACTTTGATATACTCTATGGCACAAAAATGCTTCTTGCTATAATACTATAATTTGCAAGTCACTATTTAAGGAGGAGGGGGGGGGGGGGTACTCCCTATGATGGCCTATACGGGTAGGCTCCGCCCAAACGAGGTACCTCTTTCAGGCTTAAGGTAAATGAATAGGTAGGAGTTTCATATGAAAGGGTAGGGAAATCAGTCATTACGGCCTGTGAAAGAATTTAAAAGGGATAACAGGCGCATTTTTATGGCTTTGAAAAACACAAGACAGTGCCGGATCCAGACCTTGAGATATGCGGGGGCCCCGGTCATCCAGACCCTTAGAAAAGGGGGCGGGGGGGGGCGGTTTCCCAAAAAATTTGTTTTGGCCTTTTAGGCCTCAGTTTGGTCTGAAAATAAGGGGAGGGGAGCGGCTGGATCCACCACTGCAAGAAAACCTTCTAGTTCAGTAATTTATTTAACAATTAATGAATGAGGCTGAGTATCTTATGAAGAATTATGGAGATCGAGGAGGGTGTTATCCCTAGAGGCCGTAGGCCGAGGCGGATAACAACCTCCGAGATCGCCATAATTCTTCATATGATACGAAAGCCGAATTCAATAATTGTTTTATTATTCATTCAAAATAATTCCTAGTTTAAAAACATGGCTAAAACATGCTAATCTCCATGGAACCATCGATGTTAAGTTCATCTTCGAGAGTGCACGTTTAGGTTTGTCCAGCTCCGCAAATATTCTCCAAATAGCAGATGTCGCCCTTCGAGTAGTCTTCTTGCTGTTCTTGCCATGTTTTTAGCTATGTTTTCGCCTAGTTCTTACTCTTGAAACGAGTGAAATGTCCGCAATTTTTCAAGTTCACAATCAAAACAACTCAACCTCGTCCCCAGGTCTTCTCGGTCAACGGTGCCTTAAAGGGGCTGTGTCACGGCAGTCCAGTTCATTTTGTTTAATTTTGCCAATTACTCGCCCTCTATCGCTATGGAACTTTAAGTAAGCAAAGAAATTACATGTAAAGGACAAAATCAGAGATCTGAGACAAACAAATATGTCTCCTGAGCATTATTTTTGATGTTGCAAGCAGCCGGGATCAACTTTGAAAAACTGTTAGGCTGAACAGTTTTCAAAAACCCTAATTTCAATCCGTTTCAATCTTCTTCAATTTTGCCCATCCGTGACATCTGTTTTTCTGTTATGTTATTTTATCCTTCTTTTAAAGTTTTAAGCTGTTATTTCTGTTTCTCTTAACTTAACGGGCATTTTGTAATTTCCTAATTTGGCTGAATTTCGTGACACAGCTCCTTTAACCTGCGAAAACGCTGCATTTCTGACGTCATTTCCTCGTTAAACACAAAATTCTTCCAAATTTGGTCATCAGTAACTGGTTATGGCGAATTAAACGAGTGCTTTTAGCCAATCAGAATCGGGAAAATATTTTGAATGAATAATAATCATATTTAATAGACGGCCGTGGATTACAGCTGACAGCGTTTAAAAGGGAAGCAGCATTCTAGACTAGTATATGAAAGGGGTACCAATTGTCAATAAAAGGTCTACGAAAGTGGTTCCTTTTCTGTCAAAAATGATATGTATAAAAAGGGTAAGGGGTTGGACCTCGGGGATAAGCCTCCCTGTATAAAACTTTGTTGAGTACCCCCCAGGGGTGTATTCAGACCGCTGCTGATCAACAGTGGCCACAAACACGTTTTCCCCATAACCTCTGATTTAACTGAAATAGCGCTGATGCATAAGCTCTATAGGTTTATCGCCAGTGGGGTCGGTTAGTTTGGCTGCTGTTGCAGCTGCATAATTCTTGTTTGTTTGATACCTCAAATGTGGCTGTTCAGCCAGGATTGCTTCTTGAATCACTTGAGCAACTTCATCTGGAGTCTGAACCACTGTGGTAAAGGCTGTGCTTATCTTCTTGGTCAGATTCTCCAGTAGTTGCTTAGTTTCATCATCTATGGGAGGGCTATCCGCTTCTTTGTCATTGCTGCGCAGATTGGCCCCAAATGAGGTTGCAACTGGTCCTGGCTCAATTAAAGAGCATCTTTTAATTTGAATAAAATGAAAATACATGTAGTTAGGGTTATTTTGATAAACAATGATAGAGTCTCCCTGAAACTGGTTCTAAGATATATGGGCACGTGATTTTTTGTCTGGATCTTTACAATATCCACCGGTAGGTGGGGGGGGGGAGGACTTCCACATGAAAGGGGTGGGGATGCTCATTATCTCGCTTAGGGGTGTAAATTTTGGATTTTGGTCTCATTTGGGGTGTTCTGGGCAAAACGCCATTATATTTAGCTGTAAAGATCTCTTTTAGGGCTACATGGGAAGAAATATTAAAAATTCTTCAATTCATTTACATTATATTTAATACTTGATTCAAGTAATCAAAGTTTAAAATGGTCTCTTTTAGGGATCAAAAAAGGGGTGGGGCTCCATTCAAAATTTCAGATGAGCATCCCTAACTCTTTCATGTTGGAGTCAGATACTTCTTAGCCTTTCTGACTCTTGAGCAGGGTATACCCCCTTTGAAGCTCAGGGTCATGTGCCAAAATTGAGAGATAACCCTGAAAATCCCAGAAAATAGTAGATCTTGCAATAATTTTTAGGCTTTAAACTCACAACAATACCATTTTATGGTGATTTAAAGTATCAAGAAAATATTTCATACACATGTATCAATAGCTGAGAAAAAGGCGTTGGAATGCATTTCTTTCCATAAAAAACCTTAACGTTTTGCAGACATTCTAGCCTAAAAATTTCAGTATTATTTATGTGCCAATCACCTCAAAAATGGGATTCCAGGTAACTTTCTCACACGCTCTTTCCATCTTTAGTTTTTTTCCAAGTTCTGCATTAAGCCAGTCACCTGAGTGGTAACTGTAAAAGGGCTATTAAAACTGGCAGCCTTTTGCTTTGACAGAGAGATTTCAGTTATTTTGCTTTGCTTTATATAAAATGGGAAACAGGGGAAATTCTTCCTAGAATTCCTGGTTGATTCAGTTTGGTGTTCTGCTGTACTTGCTCTGACACACAACTTAAGAGCGGCTTTCCGTAAATATCGACCCACGGTCGGCACAAGTTCAAAATTTTATTTCGCTCATTTTTGGCTCATCGATAACCCTTAATGAGTAATGAAACATGCTGTAGTTAGTTTTCCCAAATAACGTATTCTTTTGTTAAAATTCGAGAAAACGCATTTTGCCCGTTCAGAGCTCAAAATCCACTTCCGGTAAAGCGAAATTTTACACAAATTCCATTGACTCGTACGTCAAACCACAACGATTTGGCAGCCTCTGAAAAACACGAATAGTTTTTATGACCCTTTTTTTCTTATAATACGATAAATTTGTGAAAGCTGTAATAATTTTGTGGCCAAAAAGGTTTGTTAAAAATAGGCCCTATTGACCATTTCTACCGTTCATAATTATAGGGATAAAAAAAATGCAAATTTTTACAATGCGCTATAACTTAAAATTCCGAAAATTGACTTTCTACTGCTTAACTAGGCCCCAATCTATCAGAAAATCGAAACAAATCTCTGGGCAAACCATTTTAAGTAGCCCGCAAGCCGTTGAGTTCAACCCTAATTTTGCAAAAAAAACGCGACATTGCAGTGGTTAAAAATAGCGTGACACGGCCCGTCACGCCAGTTTTGCCTATAGATATGATTTAAACAATTTACTTAAAGGCAGATTAAAAGCCAATTCGAAATTAGATCGTTCAGTAAACCTATGATTCCCATTGATTGCAGCATTTTCTTCAGATACAACATATAGGGTCCCTGGGATAGCGTCACACACTTTCATGTTCAGTTTCAGACTAGCGATTTCCCTCAAAACATGGTATATAAACAGAACAAAATCTAAAAACTAAAACTGATTACTGAATGAATTTTTGCATTGAGAGATATTTACGAATTAAATCATCGCCAATTAATGCCATTTGGTTTATAAAAACTAATTTCCTTGAAACAATTTTAAAGAATAAAAATATTTTAGACTAAGTATTGGTGCAATAGTTCTTTTCGAAGTTTTTACCCTTGCGGGCTCTCAAAACTGAAAAAAAAAAGCTAGGTGGATGCCAAAGAGAGGCCTATATACTCAGGGGTGGATCTAGGGGGAGGGTGCAAGGGGTGTGCACCCCCCCCCCCCCCCTGAGATGACCTGCGGTTTTATAATCCAACTGGTATTTTGCAAAGAAAAAAAACTATGTGGTTTATTGGTGTTGAAGTAGAGTGCACCCCCTCCTAAAAAAAATCCTGGATCCGCCCATGATACTTGTATGGCAACGTGTATGAATCATGAAGCTACCGCATGACTATATACATGACCCCATGACATTAAAACAAACTAAGAGGACACTTTGGTGCTTTGCCAGGCTTACCATTAACTCAGTTTCGGGTTGCTTTCGACGTTTCAGTTGAACATTCCTGAAACAAACGGAACGTCTGAAAAGGCATTCGCCTATTTTCCTGGTCTTCCTGGTTGGAAACTTTCAGGCGGAAGTTCGGATTTCATGTCTTTAAACCTTTTTTGAATATCAGTTTCAGGCTTTCGCGGCCGTTTTTCATTAAACGAAACTGACTTAAGCAAATGGTAAACGCGATTACCGAACGGAATCAAAATTGATCAGTCCTGAATTCTCCTCACCATTTGCCCAAACCGTGGAGCGACCGGTTTACCCATGTAAATAGTAGAAAAGCCTTGTGTCCAAAAGCCTGCGATACAGCTTCCTCTCATCGTTTTCTGCCGCTAGGAACATTTCGTCAAAGAGCGGTGAGAGGCGAGTGTATGAGGCGAGTGTCATATATCTTAAGTACCTTGAGGGGCCTTGTTAAGTGCATAGTAGATCGTAGCAAGGGCAGAACGTTGCAATATCTCTAATTACTTGTTAAGAGACACAGAAAACTCGCTATTCCTATACCCCAGAAAAATGCTAAGGAAAACAGTTTTTCTGGAGCAGTTCTTTGGAATAGCCTTCCTATATATTGACCAGCAGTAGGCGAAGTCTCTTGGGGTTAATTGACCGCGGGCTGCAAACGATTCTTCTGGAGATCTACACGGTACTTACGTAAAGCAGACTAAGGCTTTCAGTCTTATTCGGTTTGTGACAAAGACAAAGGTAAGGTTTTGGAGGCCCGCTTGGGCGTCCACGTTTCATGGACTAAGGCTACGTAGGATGAGGAAAGTTTCCTTTTTAGGTGTTCCCATTCGTTCGTTACAAGATTCTTCTTAGCTTTAGTATTATACTCTATTTTGTTTCCCTATTTTTATTGTTGTTGTTGTTGTTTTTTTCGGAAAAAAAGGGAAGGGGGGGGGGGCAGAGTGAGTGAGACTGGAGAGAGGATCGAAATAGAAACTGACAAAGGAAAAATAAAGGAAAGAAAACAAGAAAGAAAGAAAAAAAAAATCGCAGTCTAAAAGCAGTTGAAAAGTTAGTACTACCAAATCCGTTCCTGCTGATCAATAACAAAGCGCCAAAAGTGCTCGACGCTCAAGTTGAATACCGTATTTATTCGAATAAGCGCCCAACCTCAAATTAGCGTCCACCTCGAATAAGCGCCCCTTCTAAAGGCAGAACAGTTAATAAGCGCCCACCACCACCCCACCACCCCACTCCCTCCTAGACAAACTTAAATAAGAGATAATAAGAGACCCTCCCGAAGACGGAGTTTTCTTCAGAGCATTTTACAGAAACCTTGCTTTGTTACATCTCCGCTTTTTGTTATTACCATTTATTGTTTTGTTGCAAAATAAACATACTACACTTGCTGAGAATGGCGAAATTTAATAAGGGCCCAGCCTCGAATAAGCACCCACCTCGAATAAGCGCCCACTCTCAAGGTCCAAAAATTTAATAAGCGCCCAGGGCGGTTAATCGAATAAATACGTTATATACCATAAAAATTTGTAAATAAAGGACGTAGGTAACCTGTAACAGGCCTTCAGATAGTTGGGAAAACGCAAATAAAAGTGGGCTAGAAAAAATGGTGAAGGGGCGGGGTTAGGGATTGAGGGCGAAAGGTCCTCCTACTCTCTCCCTCTTACTCTTTTCCACGTTTGTTTTACTCCGTTCCCATTTCGCGCCACTGTCCTCTATCCACTATCCACTGTCCACTACGCCTGGAATAGGCTAGTTCATAGTGGGCCAGAGAGTTTTTTTCCAATGGCGATGCAAGGGATCTATAGATGTCCATTAAGGAGCATTTGCCATTTTTAAAAGCTCATGATCACGCTGCAACTATTCCGCTTTAGCATTAGTAAAACGCCACTTTTTTTCTCTGTTTTCCGTTTTGCTGTAGAGGAAGTTTTTGGTGATTTGTTTTTTATGATGGCATTTCATCGTCGATCGAAACGAGTTAAAACGTTTTCTGAAACGTTCGTTACAATGTACCTTTATAAGCGTGATAGTAATACATCCAAACGTACATCTATACTTATACACAATTACTTGAAAGAGAAAACTCGCAAGAAAAAAACATTGTTCGAATTAGTTAGTATTGGTTATCCCCGTCTTAAATTTGACGTATTTATGCCTTTTGACGGATGCTTAAATTAGTGAAACACACCACTGTACTTGTTTAAAGTTTGTTTTCGTTGGGCTCGGTCGTCGACGTCTTGCCGACGTCGCTCAAAAAAGCCGACTTTTGGGCAATTCTACACTATATATTGTATCCAAACAAAATGACTCTTCTAAATAAGATAGATGTATTGAAAGATGTAATATAGATTGTATGCTGGAATTCGGTATGTGATCAGTGTTGAATAGAATGTTGAAAGTGAATCTGTCGTTAACACCGCTGGCGTGACGGGCCGTGTCACGCTATTTTTAAACAGTGGAATGTCGCGATTTTTCGCAAAATTAGGGTTGAACTGGGCGTCTTGCGGGCTACTTAAAATCGTTTGCCCAGAGATTTGTTTCGATTTTTTGATATATTGGGGCCTAGTTAAACCGTAGAAAGTCAATTTGCGAAATTCTAAGTTATAGCGCATTGTAAAAATTTACATTATTTTAACCCTATAATTTTGAACCGGTGAAATTGTCAATAGGGCCTATTTTTAACAATACCTTTTTGGCCACAAACTTATTACAGCTTTCACACATTTATCGTCTTATGAGAAAGAAAGGGTCATAAAAACTATTCGTGTTCTTCAAAGGCTGCCAAATCTTTGTAGTTTGACGTACGAGTCAGTGAAATTTGTGTAAAATTTCGTTTTACCGGAAGTGGATTTTGAGCTCCGAACGGGCAAAATGAGTTTTCTCGAATTTTAACAAAAGAATACGTTATTTGGGAAAACTAACTACAGCATGTTTCATTACTCATTAAGGGTTATCGATGAGCCAAAAATGAGCGAAATTCGAATTTTGAACTTGTGCCACAAAAAGACGATTTTGGTCGATATTTACAGACAGTCGCTCTTAAGAACTCTCTTTTAGTGAAACCCACATTCTTTTTGTAATTTTTAATTTAAGCATGTAGGTCTGCAATTTTTGTCTGGAACAAGGTTGCAAGTTATCATTTAAAACAATGCTTTGTCTGGAATGGCACTTTCCTTGTGGACTCGGAACTGGCTTTTTTGATTTGCATCATTTCGACCCTTAAAAGGCTTTCTAATAAGCCAACTCTTTGACGTGTCAAGGTGAAGATATAAAGGAGATTCAAACAAAATTTAATCCACTTGCTTCCATATGTTGGCAGATTTTTTGGCTGCTACGTATAAATAAATTACATTATCATGAGACTGGAAATAGAACAAAGCATATAATACAGCACCCAAGACCTTGAATGAAAGAAGAAGCTGATTTTAACCTGTAACTGAAAAATTAAAGACTTGGTTGAATCTACCTACTTCACATTAAATGTTTTCAGCATTGGGGCCAGTGACTCAACAAGTCCTTCCACTGCAAACTTTGAAGCACAGTACACACCGTTAAACGGCACTCCACTGATTCCTCCCACACTGGTCACACAGATAATGTGACCATCTCTTTTGGACTTCATACATGGGAGGACAGCTTTAGTGAGCCGTAACACTCCAAAGAAATTAGTTTCGAAAACACTCCTTTGCACGTCCATTGTTTGAGTCTCCAAGGGGCCTAGCAAGCCTACTCCAGCATTGTTAACTAGAAAGGACAAGATCAATACTACTTGAGTTAGCTTCTTGCAATAATCAGCACCAGCTTTGTACTGCTAACAATGGGATAAGAAACTAATTTATTAAAGTTGTGACTGTGAATAAGGCCTTAAGTACCTCCTGATCTAAAATTGAATTCTCCCTTTGATTAACGATATGCAAGGCCCCAGGGGGTAGTCAATAAATGTTTGTATAGGGAGGGTCTGCCCCAAGGTCCAACCCCTTAATACCCTTTTATGTACCATTTTTCATGATAAGGTACCCTTTTGTATATCTTCTTATGACAAATGGTACCCCTTTCATATACCTTGTTTAGAACTTTGCACCCCTTTTAGCTGCTGTAAATGCACCCTTTTAAATAGGAATCAATCACAAAAATATTCTTGATTTTTTAAAGCCACAGTCATCTGTTAGCCCCTTTGAGCCCTTTTACAGACCCAAATGACAGATTGCCCTACCCTTTTATATATACTTTAACTAGTGAAATCCCTTTACACCCTTTCATATACCTGAAGCCTGAAAAAGGTACCCCTTTCAGGTGAACCCTCTCTGACCCATGTACTGTAGGCCATCATAGGGAGTAGCCCCCCCCTCACTGGGATTGGGAGGGTAATCTAGTACTTGGGGTGTCATTACAGGTACCTCTTAAGGGGAGGGACCGCTTATTACAGGCAGTCTCTTAGAGGCAGTTTTAAAATTAATAAAAAACCTGGAGGATATAATTCTCTGTATAGTTTTGGTCATAATTTACACCTTAAGATATGGGTGGATTTACATGTAACAGGGCGAAGGAGTCGCAGTAGCCTGCAAGTACAGCAGTCTCTCCCAGCTCCTTGTAAAAAGGGACATTTTGCAGGAAATACAATTGCACCTCAGTGACAGAGGACTTGCTTGTGCAGGGCTTTCATTAGTAGCTGGCAGGTAAAATGAGCCATCCATGGCATTACCTTTGGTTGGAAAATGAGTCAAACATGGCAAATATAGGAGAATTTGGGGGATGAATGACTACTACTGCCTACTTTCCCTTAGAGACTAGCTCCTTAATAGCAGCACTGTTGTATCCAAAGATGTCGCAAGATCTCCAAGGTCATACCCCAGATTTTTGAAGGCATTCTGAAGAGTTTCAAGTTCTCAAGGAAATGATTATGCTATTAATTGGACAGAGAGTGCTAGCTAGTGCGACATCAATGTTCCCGATCCTCATGTGTGAGACTCATCCCTACGGCAAAAGATTTGGAAGGAGGGATTTGTAAAATCTTGGTTTGTTTATGTTCAGCTTGAACCTTGAACAAGCAGGTGATTAAATAACAGGCAACTTGAAATACAAATTAATTTGTGAAGCCTCTTCAAGAAACGAATTCGTGTAACTAAGAACTAAATGATATGGTTGGGGATGGGGGAGGGAGGGATTGGTCACCCTCCGAACACACCCCAAGGATATAATCCACGTACACTGATGATACAGTGTCTTTTTGGTCTCAAGCAGAAACGTGGAAATAATCTAGAGTTCATTCGTCATTGTTAATACTTTCAGTTTCAAAACTAAAATTTTTTAATGCCCTCAGTAGTTGCTCTGACTCAAGAATTTCTCCATGTCTCTGCGGAGAAGGGTTTATTTTGTGTACCATGAATAGAACTTAAAAATTAACTGGAAGAATATAGAAACCTTACTGAGAATATCGATCCGCTGATGTGTGGACAACAAGTCTTGCACAACTCCGTCGACGGACTCATCTGAGCAAACATCCATCGCTTTGATGATGAGTGTGTCACCGAGAAAATCCTTTCCCTTTTCTTCAAGCTCACCTTTTTTTGCAAGATTTCGAAGGGTTGCATAGACTTTGAAGCGCTTTTCTTTGTCGCTGGCTAGCAAGAGAGCTGTATATAGCCCTATGCCTGTGGAACAGCCCGTAACGAGAACAACCTTCGGCGCCATGTTGTGATTTGACACCTTGTCTGGTAGTCACGCGACAACCCCGATAGGTATTGTGGGTAGTTTTAAGTTCGCTGTAGCCACAAGGTGTAGGTGCTCCAAAATTACTTAAAAGTTGCCTGAAGTTGCTGGACTTTTCTAAAAAGCTGCTCAAACGTTCCTCGTAAATATAAAACTAAATGACTGAAAAGTTCTAAAGAGGATACATTAAACAAGGCTTAAAGGAGCTGTGTCATGAAATTCAGCCAAATTAGGAAATTACAAAATGCCCGTTAAATTAGGAGAAACATAAAAATAACAGCTTAAAACATTAAATGAAGGTTAGAATAACACAACAGTAACAACAGATGCCACGGATGGGCAAAACTGAAGAAGATTGAAACGGATTGAAATTAGGGTTTTTGAAAACTGTTCAGCCTAACAGTCTTTCAAAGTTGATCCCTGCTGCTTGCAACTTCAAAAATAATGCTCAGGAGACAGATTTGTTCGTCTCGGATCTCTGATTTTGTCATTTACATGTAATTTCTTTGCTTACTTTAACTTCCATGGCGATTGAGGGCGAGTAATTGGCAAAATTAAACAAAATGAACTGTACTGCCATGACACAGCCCCTTTAAACAGTATTAGAGGACTTTGTAATTTCACTAAGTTGTTAAAAATTTAATCAAGTTACCCCCCAAATCAAAAGTTGTTCCAAATAGCAAAAGTTTCCAGAAAGCTTCTCCAATGCAAATAGCAAACATTGCAAAAAGGGGCGTGTAACGTGTGACTGAGGCTACTCCCCAATCTCCGCTGGGGAGGGGAGCACGGGATGGGGGCCGCGGAGGGGACTTAAAAGAAACGAGGATGCTCGTCGTCTCGCTTAGGGGTAGACCTTGCATAATTTAGTATCGCTTACTGTAAACCTATATTTTTAGCCATTAAGGTATCACTTGAGGTTGTGCCAAATATCCACATGAAAAAAGGCAAATGCCGTCAGTACTTTGTTGGAGCGGGGTCTCCTTTATGCAGGGTCAAATAAATCCTGGCCCTCGTCTTCCTTTAGGACTTAAAGGAGTCTTTGTTTTCAAATTTTCGGTTGGGCATCCCCGTCAATTTTGTTAGGGAATATTTGTGGGTTGTCGCATGCACGTTTGCACTCTTCGACGACCTTTCTCGAAACTAGTTTTCTGCAATTTAATTTTAAAGTTCTGGCTCCAGTTGTTCAAAAGTTGGATAGCGCTATCCACTGGATAAATCGCTATCCAGCGGATAAGTATTAGGCACATCAATTGCATTATCCACTCGATAGAGATTTTATCCAGTGGATAGCGTAATACACCTTTCCAACAACTGGGCCCAGAAAATGAAAGTATAGATACTGTGGATGTCGTAGTTCTCAGCTGTAGTTCCTGTAGATCTCGTAGATGCTGTGCATTTTTAACAGTACTGTGTATTACATACAACGCGTAGATCTCCCCTAGTTTCATGAAGCATACTTTAGAAACCATTGTCATTTGCAACATTCAATCAGTTCTGTACAATATGCGTAAACATAAACGTATAAAAAGTTTATTTTTTCATGTATCACTAATAAATAAAAATTAATTGTATTCTTGAAAGAATACAATATATAACGGTCTTTATAATTACTATTACCCCGGGTAATTATATTAGAAGTCAGTAAATATATCTCGAGATGTTATATAACTGAGGAGCCGGTTATCGACTCCTGGGGGCCCTTTCTTGAGTGTCCCGGTAACTTTTCGGGTACGGAAAGCTTTTTTGTTTGTCGTGTTTGCATTCAAGGTCAAATTTTCAACAATTTTGAAAACGAAACAATAAATTATCATTTAACGAAGCAAAAAGGACTGGTTTGTGCGCTGGGAACGTACTAATATTCAAGGTTTTGATTTGTTTGGGCCCAAAAAGTTACTGGACCTTTCAAGAAACGGGCCCTGGTTATATCTAGCTTAAAAACAGCTAAAAGAGTTGCTGTCAATAAATAGTATGTTTAATTATTCTTTAGTTTAAGGTACCTAGATATCATTTATCTAAAGCACCACAGTTACACAGCAACAAATTGCAACAGGGTGTTTTCATTGACTTGGTTTTCGAAAAAGGCCAGGACGCAAATTAGACTTGCTACAAGTCGTCCTCACGCTATAAACCGAGCGGAGCGCACTTTTAATAAGAGGGAAAACTTTTGCGAAAGTCTAGGACTCTGTCAATGCCAGGAAATTCCAGCCGTCAGTATTTTTCGAAGATTATCGACGTACATTTTGTCACAAGCACTGTCAGCGTTAGAAGGAACACAATTAAACTATGACGTCCATCAGTAGCAACAGACGACAGGAAACAGTTTCAATATAAATACAGTCTTCTGTTACAAAACTGGACCATTTCTTTAACATTCAATTGATGCAAAGGCACGTTTTAGCGGTTTTCAAAAGTTAGCAAATAAAGTTACCAGAATCTTTCATTGTCGACGTGCTCCTAAATGGGACAGAAGGGAGTTAGGATCACTCAGGCAGCTTCGAAAAATCAATACCATTGATGCAAGCTACAATTAAGCAAAACAACAACTACAACAACAACAACAAAACAAGACAAAATTTTTTATCTTGTTGCGCAGGTCCTATGCGTGATCTTTCCTCATGGGTGGTTGGAAATGTGCGTCGTGGTAGATTAATGAGAAATCTTCGTTAGCTTGACAGTAATGCCGTGCTAAGAATTGAGAGTACTCGTGTTGCTTGTTTCAATGGGTTGTCACTAGTTCCAACGGAACAGAAGTACAGCCGACTCCCGATAACTCGAAGTGTGTTCGATTTCCCTAGAAGGTTCGAGTTATCGAGAGTCGACTGTACGCTTATTAATATGCAGCTTATTAGAATAGTTCCTCACATTTTTAAGGACTCTATGTACAATTCACTCTTCATATCGGACGTATTATATTTGACCGTATGTAGTAAGGATAACAGCTTCAATGAGGCGTGCGGTACACTTCTTGTAGATTACCGCGAGATCTTCGTTAGCGTGACAGTACTGTCCTCCTCACAATCCAACATCACGACAGAAACACGAGTCTTCATGTTACTAGTCTCACTGAAGTGTGACACAGTACTCTTCTTGTGTTTGTTCGCTGGAATCCACTCGGCCTTGTAAAAGAAAAAGAAGCGTTACAAATTTGACCAAATTAAAACCATGTACGAAAACTGGCTAAACTAAGCCAAGTGTTCTGTAGCGGTTCAAGTTTATCTTTCCCTGTCCCGTTTAAAGATAACTTTATTAAGAGCCGTTCCGTGCCTCTCTTTTGTTTAAAAGAATGGTAAAAAGAGAGTTTCAGCGAGTAACGAAGAAAACTACAATCTTGGACAAAAAAAGCCGTGTAACATTTCAACGGCACCTCCCTCTCCCCAGTTCAAGGTTGGGAAAACGGTGCATTTTGGTCCTTGCGCGGCTTAATCCCTGATTTTGGGAGGAAGGGAGTGGGGGGTGGTGGAAGGATTACTTTTTCATTAGGTTTTGTTCAAGATTGCAATCTTCAAAGTAGACGAAAAATTTTGAGTTCTTTGTTTGTTTTTCGACTTTGCTTTTCTTTATCTTCGACTCGTTTTCGGGTACGCACATGCGTAGTGGCGTACAGATAGCTACACGCATGAATTCTGTTGGTTGGAGTCACGGGTCGTCATCGTGAAAATGACTCTTTTCGAAGATGGTCCAGGCCCCTTCGCATCAGCCCTTGCTGTTAATTAGTATGTTATTTCAGAGGGGAGAGGGGGGCTGGGGCGAGGATGATCACCGAGCTCGATCGCGAGAAGCTAACTACTCATAGGGATATGGTAAGCCCAATAAACTATTTCTGAGGACTGGGGGTACTCAAATCGATTATTTTCAGCCATCCAATTAAAATTTCAGGATTGCCTTCATTTCGTACTGTGGTTTTGTTTATGACGCTGTGCAAAGTTCCCTGCAAACGTTTCAATGCCATTTTTGCTTAATATTTTGTGCTGATTGAGTTAAGTGTCTCTCAATAGGGGTCTACTCATGAATAAATATTTTTCTAACTCTTTTATCGCTCATATGAAGAAAATAAATAACTTTGCTACGGTGCTGCAAGATGGGTGAGTTCCAAAACGGTGCAGTCCACCGAGTCTTACAAGACGACCCCACTGACTATGAGTGAGTTCGAATGAGTTATGAAATTATACCTTGCAATGATCTTTTAGTCTACTATCAGAAATACTCTATTTCTTTCCCTAATGTTGACATCGAACAACCCAAAAATAAATTTAAGATTAGGAGCAGGGAAAAAGTACGGTGTAATAAAGTAGTTTGGTTTATGTGCGACAGAACTCAATAACATCACGCTAAAGGTCAAAATTTTCATCTTCATTAAAAGGGCAGAAGGTGGCTTCGCTAGATTTTTTATTAAATTTTACAAAAACAAGTCTATTGTTACTCTTAAAAATTCTACTAATTGACATTATTCCCTGTACCTAATGTCTGAGGCCTTCCAAGGGGTGGAAGCGACAGGCGACATGGCTCCGAAAACTTGCGACAATCTTCTCAGAAACCACCGAAAACCGACAGAAAAGGAGGAAAGAATTCTGACAGCGACAATTCATTTTTTAAGTGGCGAAAGCGAAATTTGATGTCTTTTACATTTTGGCTGTTTGACAGTTAAATCACAATCTCTTGTCCGTTTTTCCAAGCATTTTCTGTTATTTTCGTTGAACCGTTTTTTAATGTTGGCATTACTGAAGAACAGTCTATCCAGGGAGGAAGGTTAATAACAATTTTCTTTTCTCACGCTATATTTGCCGTAAAGTTCAAAACTGAGTATCATAAAAATTTATGCTGAACCGAAAGGGACATTTTCTTCTTGGCTAAATTACGACAGCGACATTTTCTCCTAATCTACAAGGCGACAGGCAGTCTCAGAAAAGACCAACAAAGTGACAGCCTCCCCCCCTTCGAAAGGCCTCATGTCTTTGCCAGCAGTTTTCTTTTCGGATGACATTTAATAGACAACTACAAATAGAAAGAGACTTCTAAAAACTTTGCTAGTCGTTAAGATCAATAAAGTGGCAACCGCCGCGTTCTGTTTGTTTTCAGGAAAATTCTCGTTTGAAATGAACTTATTCCGACACTATTAAAGGAATAGATTAAAGTGAGTATCTCTCAAGACATTTTGTGTTTTGCTTTCATGCAGGAAACCTTTAAACTAGCTGCTACAAAGAGAACTAAAATGACACCTAACGCAAAACCGTAAGCCCAGTTGCTGGTCACGTTGACAGCGATTTGCATGGTTGTCTTGCTTTTCGTTTACCATCAAAAAAGAGGAAATCTTAAAAACAGCTTGCTGTAGCCTAAAAATCCACCTTTGCGATAGCGTCAGCAGAAGCCTACAAAGCAGGCGTTATGTTTTCGCGTTTTCAGGCGGCAAAGGAAACTGCGAACAAGGCGCGAAGCGCTAGACACGCGCTATGATGAAAAGCGTGGAAAAATTGCCTTCTCCCGTCTCGCGTGCCTCGCGCTCCACGCTCGCTTCGCGCTCGCCTGAAAAACGCGTAAAAATAGCGCCTGATGTTCTGCAGGCTACGCCACTAAAGTTTAACCTGAACGGAGGGAAGGGGCAAAATATCGCTCAGTGTGCCCTTTTTTTCTCTTTAAAATGGCATTTTGAGCCTGGCAAGCACTCAAACGTTGCCTCCTTGGCAGTGGTTTCGCGCGGTTCTACGTTTTCTTTTACTTTGGATTTTCTGATATATTTTTCATTTTATTCTTAGTAAAATGGTCTTAGTGCAGTGCTTCTAGAAGTAGAAGATCTAAGAGCGTCTCAGATGAGAGTAGAACTATCCATAGTGCTACGGAAGAGGAAAACAGCACAACAGAGATGAGGCATTCCAAAGGGTGCCACATGTAAGCCTACAACCATGTGTCCTGCAAACGATTTCCTCTCACCTACAAAGAAAGTGAGAGGCAGCTTTATTAGAGCGTCGGTAATTAAGAACTAAGAGCAGCAGAAGGACAAGAGCTTAATAGTATGGCATTTACAAGTTAAACAGCTCAGCTATAAAGGTGCAGTCAAGTACACAATAGACAGACAAACTGAACATGCGCAATACTTTAATTATTAAGGTGCAGTTAAGGTGCATCCAGGTAGACGAAGGAGAGACAAACTGAACATGCACACTACTTCAATTATTAAGGTGCAGTCAAGTAAACGAAGTAGAAACAAACTGAACATGCACACAGTTCTAATTATTACGGGGAAGACAATGGATGAAGGAGAAACAAACTGGACATGCGCACTGCTTTAATTATTATAGTGCTGCCTAGTAGACAACGAAGAGACAAACTGAACATGCGTACTACTTCAGTTATTAAGGTGCAGCCAAGTAGACGAAGGAGAAACAAACTGAACATGCACACTGTTTTAATTATAACTGGGGAGAGAAGTAGACGAAGGAGAAACAAACTGAACATGCACACTGTTTTAATTATTATAGTGCTGTCTAGTAGACGACGAAGAGATAACTGAACATGCGCACTACTTTGATTAAGTAACTTCACGGAACAAGAATGATTCTGCTACTTCCGAGTAATGGAGAAAAACAAAAAAACAAACAAACAATTACAAATGTGTTGAACCCATGATTAGCGATAGTCTTTCAAGTGTGATTGAAGGCTCGAGTGTACTTCGGGAAAAATAAATATCCTTGTTGTTATTAAAGACGCTCCCAAAATTTGAGGGCGGAAGTCACCTTCAGTGGCATGCAAAGTTAAGAACAGCTGCCCTGCTTGTGATAGAGATTTACACTTAGTGATTCCTGAAAGTCAGAACGTCACAAATTGCCTTCGGGCTCGCCTTCCTCGCTGTCTCGTAACCCACGACGACACTTGCCGAAGTGTTCCGAACAAATCCCTCAAAGAATAAGGAAAAGTACCAATCCGAGAATGGAAGAGGCCTTTGATCGCCTCTTATCTTGTCCGTTGAACGTAAAAAGTATTTAAACGTGCAATACTGATTAGTTTCCTTGGACTGAATGCTTTATTGAGTTTGCATAAGATTTAATGATCAGGACAACTCTATTAATTAGTGCAAGCTGTGTACCGGGTTTATCTAAGTGCCGATTATATTAATGGAGATCCAGTGATAGTACCTGAAATCTGTGCAGCTATTCTCCTCGGGTAAAATTGCATTAAAGATAACACTGCGGCGCCTTGTGCGATGAGCCTTGACAGAAACAACTTCGTATTACAGGCAAGGAGTGACACAAGAGATTATAAGGTTTAAGTTAAGGAGTTCCGAGCTGGAATTTTCATCTTTGTTAGCCATTTAAGAATGAACCATTTTAAATCACTCGATAACACCAGGACACCAAGAATAGGTCGCAAGATTTGATAACAAAAAACTTCTTATTTTCATATGGCTGAGGAAAAGGAGTAGCGTTAAAAAAGAAAGATTCAGAGATAACATCAACAAAAGAGAAACAAAGGCCGAGAAAAAAAAGGAAAGAGAAAAAGAAGGGAAAATATGCACAAACATAGAAAATGAGATAACATCCAATAAGCCAACAGCATGGCCGTGGATTAAGTTTTCAGGCAGATGTTGATTGTCATTCGAACAAACATTAGTACCTTATGGGCACCTTCTCTAGTTTTATGATTAAAAAGCTTAAAGCAACAAGCTATCAGACAAAGGAAGAAGCCATCATTACATCTAATTGATTTATTTCCGTTACAGAACCGTCATTACTATAAATGTATAGAAAATACAAGATGTATTCAGCTTCCGCTTTAATTATAATTCTTCTTAAAGTGATATTTGATGTGGACAAAGTGTCTAAAATACGAAATATATATATTTACTCCCTATCAATATTATATTCATATCTCTACAATTCAATTTTAACAATATTAGATTCTACTCATTTTAAAACTATCATGTCCTTAGAACGCCAGTCATCACACCCGCTACGTAAATGTCCAAAATTTTCCATAAGCACCAAATGGGACTTGCATTGGGATCTCCCTCAAATGACGTTATGGCTTCTTATTTCTAAATCCGCGCTTCACAAGATCAAGTGTAGCATGTATGGGTGTTTTAACAAAATCACACTTATAAAAGGACTACAAATGCTAGCAGATTGAAGTCGTCATTCTTTTCGTGCTTGAACTGGTTATCTTGAGCAATCTGTGTTTGCTACTCCGAGAGGTCGATCATGGATACGTCGCTTTCAGTGGACTGCGGATCCGCAGTATCCCGAGACATAACCCTTACGTACGAGGTAACTACCACCCCCGTGCTCTGCTCACCCTTGATGGCCTGAAAACAAATAATACTAAATATGAACACATTTACTACAGTAGCAGTAAATGCATGCTGAACCATGGCCCAGGCGTCGAAAAGCATGGTGTAATGCAAATGTGTTTAACTCACAGCCTCTGAGTTTCTTGTCTAAAACCGTTCTCGCTGTTTATCTTTATTAAGAGTCACGCTAAAGTGTGCAATAGAATAATTCACATGAAGTTGTAGTGTTCGTCAACATTTGACAATCATGATGGCCAGGTCTGTTTGAAGAACAAGACCCAGCTCCTCACAGAGCGGAAATTCAATCAGGAAAAAATACTAGTGCAACATCTGAGTATAATTAATTATTAATTATATTAATTATTACACAATTTTTAATAATACTGGAATTAAACAGAACTACAAGAATGTATGCATCGGTGCTCAGTGGTGATACTCTCATCATGCTCTCATCATACACTCATAGACGATTATGCAAACAAGGACTTAAAAAGATGCTGTAAAATCAGCTGGTAGAGTAACATAAAGAACAATTGGCTTAACAGCTTTCTTTTGCACAGTCAGCATGGTAATTGATCCACAGCTACCACAAGTAGCAAGCGAAGCCCATCTCAGGCAGACTCCAGGGTCAAATCAATTAGAAAAGGGAGTGCAAAGAGCCCATAGCCTGTATTTATTGCTTTAACACTATTTAAGGTGCATTTATTGGATAATAAGCTTGAACTTAGATAAGAAGCTGCCACAAAACTCTACCTTTTTGACGATGATGTCGAAGACGTTGTCCACGCAGAAGAATTTGGGCACGCTCGACGAACGTTGTACGACGACTACGATTCGGCGAAGATTCAAAACTCGAAAAATGGGACCATTTGTTAAGTTTAGATGACGGCATTTCTTGACTCTTCGTGCGGTACAGACGGGTTATTTAAAGAGGGAAACAATTTATATTAACCTTGTCCGACTTTTAACTCTGACACTTAGAAAAACAATAACTGATGACAACACGAACGACTCAGTAAACTTTAACCACAAACTCAAACCTTCGAATAACCGGCCTTATTCAAAAAAGTACTTCAAAAAAGTATTTCTTATCTACGAAAATTAAACTACAAGTATAAAAGGAAGGAATGAGTTTAAAATGCATATTGCACAACACAATGAACCGCAAAAAAGGAAAGTAGCGCTTTTCGTGTAGGATTTATACTGACATACTCAGAAGTTAGTGGCAAGATCAATCACGGTACCACTGTTAACCACATCTTATTACAGTAACAGCTATCGTCACGCGCGAAAGGACTGATGGGATAACAGCAATGTCACGTGATTTCTGGGGGGGGGGACAGCTGTTGAAGACGATCTTGGCATACTACGGGTGAAGGTGGCCATACGCAACAACGATAGCCTGCAGTGAGGTGTTTTTTGCATTTTTTAGGTGAGCGCAGGGGTGACTCACTCTTTCTCGTCTTGGACTTACCTACGCTCGCCTGACAAACGCAAAAAGGAAAAGAAATCGTACAAATCTTGCAGACAACGTGTCATTGATCTTATCCCATAAACACCTACGTACTTGCAAAGACGACCGGTATTGTGAATTAATATTAGGTCTATTGTTCAGTCCTCAGTTGTTTAAAAAGTAGCCAACGCTACCCACCGGATTAATCTCTATCCAGTGGGTAAGTATTACATAAACCAATTGGGTTATCCACTAGATAGAGATTTATCCAGTGGACAGTACTATCCAACTTTGAACAACGTAGTTATTTGGCAACTACCGTCCTTTGTACGAATACGTCAAGTAAGCAGACACCTTATGTACAAAAGGCAACTTGCAGTTTCTACCACTACCAGATTTGGGGTTTCTCTATATTTTCGGATTGACATTATTATTATTAAACCTCACTGGAATTATTCAATTTGAATTAGAAAGCAAACACAAGCTTACACAAGTTCGAATAAGTTAAATTGTTTTAAGGTAGTTCGCAATGAAACGAACGACTTGAAGCTAGGTCAAAGTACTATAGGAGCGACCATTAGTACCAGAGGGAGATCCTCGTTTCCAGGGACACTCTTGTTTTCTGCGAACGAGGTTGCAAGACCAACAAAGGGAAGGAATGTCTACTAACAGCCCCCCTAGAACTATACGCAACCATACTTAAACACGGACCATTAACACTACGATCTTCCAAATAGACCTTTCCACGGCCTTTTTTTTCCAACAGTTAGTGAAAATCCGTCGACAAAGCTTAAAAGAAAGCCTAATGAAATGGTGACATTGCCAAGTTTCGCCAAAAATCGACAGACGTTTATACTCTGGGGGAGGGGGGGGGGGGATCATGCTCGCTTTAGACGCATCACTTTCAAACTTGACGCGTTTACCAATGTTAAGGCGCTCTTTTCTGCGGTGTCGACAGATTTTTGTAAAATTGTCCTCATTAGTGACTTTAAAAAAAACCGTGGAAGGGTCTATGAATTCTGCGCTAGCCTGCGAGCAAGCTTCCCGGGGCGCTCTGGCGGCGGGGCGGGAAAAGGAAGGAGAGCTTGCAACTACGTCTCTCTCTGGAATTTGAATTCCACCTCCAATTTCTCTATGGCTTGCCTTCGACTCAGCTGTCAGATTTCTGCCAATCAGTGAGAAGCGGAAACGAGCACGAATGTAAACAAACATTGAAAGGCACGTGCCAAGGGTAATCACGTCATTACTAATATCATTTCCGCCAAAAAGCATTTCGCACCGACTTTTTCGATGCACATACTCAAATTCCAGAGACGTATTTTCAAACTCTCTTTCCTTTTCCCGCCCCGCCGCCAGAGCGCCCCGGAGAACTTGCTCGCAGGCTTATTCTGAGCAACAATAGCCTGTGCCAGGCGTTCAGATAGTGGAGTGCGGCGCGAAGACAGAGAGCGGAAAAAATTAGGGAGAGGGGGAGGCTGAGGAGTTTGCTCTCACCCCCTACCCCACCCCTTCGCTTTTTTTACTTCTCTTATTTTTTGCGTCTTCCCCACAATATGAACGACTGCAACAGGCTAGAGCAACAACTCAAAACATCACAGACTATAGTTTCTTCAGTTGAGCCGTCATAGTTACCTGCACTTTCTGCGTCTCTGATGTATTAAAATGACGGCCGAACAACATGAATACAATGTCAGGCAGCAGGGACATCAGGATAAGTAAAAGAATTGCTAGCCACACCACTCCTTCAGAAAGAATTTGGAGGAACACCTTGTACATGTCTAACGATATTGTATCGCCAAACTTCAGCTGAATACCTTTCCTGTCAACAGAAAGGAAAACACAAAAGGAAAAAACTTTGTTTTCACTCACTGAAGAGTCGTCTGACTTAATTCACGAATAAGTAAGTAATAGACTGAGACCTTTTCAACGAGGAAGAGATGTTCTCAATACTAAGGAGTGCACGCGCGTGAGCCAGCGTGATTTTGGCGGGAAAACGTAGTAGCCGTCGTCATTATAAGGTGATGTTAAACGGGATGATTCGCAGCTACTATTTTTAGCGCTACACAGCGTTGAAATGCTGGAACAATGTTGTAACCATTCAAAACAACGTCGGAACAATGTTGCAACGCTGTGTTGCGCTGAAAATCGTCGTTTCGAATCGTCTCGAGTAACATCATCTTTACGATGAGTTTTAGCGCCGGAGAATGTCGTGCTGATGGAAAAAAGTTCTCAAATGTAAGAGGTTTTATTATTTTCGATCGTCATTTTGTGGTCGTCCCCGCCCAAGAATTTCAAGGTCCCCAAAAAACTGATATTTCTTTTCATTAGCGTGCTATCCTCTCTTTTGATGTCTTTTACGTTCCGGTTTAGAAACACACTTTCATAGCTTTAATTACCCTGACTTACGGGGCATATTTTCGGCTCTTATCTCTTTTTTTTTAACCCCCCCCCCCCGCTTCCCTCGACCATTGTTCTTAATTCGCCATGTTCTAAACAAGTGACTGAAAACTGTGTACGATATGCGACCACAACGCTTCTTGGGATCGTTGGAGGGGTAGCATGCAGGTCAACAAACGTGGCACATTACAAGTGATAACTTCCAAACTGCATTAATGGTTTCAGAAATGCAACATATCTTTACTATTACAGAGTTCTATGTTCTCTTATTGCACCAGGTATGAATTCTTCAGCCAAATTAACCTTAAGAGCGTCTTTAATAGGCCAGGTCAAAGAACTGGGTTCGATTCCCGGTCAAGACTGAAATTTTTCAGGTT
Source organism: Porites rus (assembly GCA_964035705.1). Lineage (NCBI taxonomy): Eukaryota > Metazoa > Cnidaria > Anthozoa > Scleractinia > Poritidae > Porites > Porites rus. The sequence goes on along the minus strand of OZ038000.1, from coordinate 22,999,594 downwards.
CTTTTTCAACCGCTTAGATTGTTTATTTAATTGCAAGGATCTTATCCACTTAACATCTTTATCCGCAGTTCAAAATATGATTCAATTACAAACTCGTGACGGCCTGCTGTCCAGTTGGCTTGACTAGCTTTTATGGATAGAGCGATGCGTCGGGTCACCGCAAAGCTCAGGGTTCGCCTAAATTTTTTCAGGTTCATTTTGAGCCGCTTAGGTTGTTTATTCAACTGCGAGGATCATGTTCACTTTCATAAATCATATCGATTACAAATTTAGGCTGCCCATCTGTCATAAATTCGCGCTGGTTGGATATAAAAATGAAATTTAACCACCTTTAAAACATCAACGCACTGTAAAAAGGTTAAACTCAGAAATGCCTGGTTCAAATAAAGAAGACTGTTTTTAGCACTAACCATGTCTCTTCACTGAAAGTAATTGAAGACAAGAAAAACACAACGATGGACCCCCACGTTGCCACGTGCGTCATCCACGTCCAATAATGTGTCACTAGCGCTAACTAAATCAAAAAGAAAAAAAGTAATTTAATAAAGTTAATCACATTAAAACCAGTCATCTCATGAAACTACGGTCTGCAAATTTGAAGAAAACGGGGGATGAGTGGGGTTTTAACAACTAGGTCTCTACCTGGGTCGTCCAAGTCCAGTAATAGGGACCTTAAGCAACGACAACGACGACGGCAGTGAAAACGTCGCTAAAAAAATGAAGTTGCGTTCTTTCAAACTTAATCGCGTATATTTGGACCCCCTCAATATGTTAAATGCAGGGGATTTTTCCTAGAGTTGAATTCTTAAGGATTTTACTCACGATCAAAACGAGGAAGGAAAATTCGTGGTCTTATGTCCACGTCTTCCATAAAACGTAAAACTAGGAGGTTTCACGTCGTAGTCGAACAGTGGACGTCAAAGAAATGTACCAAAAAGCGTGATACACGTGCAGAGCTGTTGTTTTGATCATTAAATCTATTGTTGTTTTGAAGTTGTCGTCGTCGTTGTAGTTGCTTAAGCTCCCTAAAATGTCACTCAACTCTAACTCTAACCAACCATCGGTAAAGTCAATCGCACTGGTACACAGTTCCCCCAGGAAAATAGGCTGACTGTGGTTCCCTCCTTAAGTGGCAAGTCACGTTTGATTGTGTCATTGTGTCATTTAAAATTAATTCTTCGCTAGTGTTAAGTTTCACAGCGAGTCATGGGGAAAACTTAAACAAGATCAACCAAACTGCCGTGAAACAGTCCATTTAATTTAAAAGAACTCAACACCAGAAAACCACAGCTTTGAAGATCTTATTTACCATCTTATGTCAAATTTACTTACGGTAAAATTTAATCGTTCTCGGTGGCAAATTAAGCTTTTACTACAATCCCTTGAATCGTTACTTACTTTTAGATTACTAACTATAACACAAACTGTAAACACGAACGTTCCAAACGACCAGTTGCCATATTGCTGTGGAAAACAGGAACAAAGAAAACGTGCATTAGCTCTGTTACTGTACGTGACATTACTGTCAGAATTTCACTTCTCCTTGTATATTATACTTTTTATTTGGAATCATTTATATATATAAAGTTTTCATTCACGAGCGGTCACGGCATTAGGCTCGATTACCAGCCGCTGTTCAGGATATGAGCCCACGCTCCTCCCGCAGAAATCGAGCCAATCATAGCACATGATTTCCTTAAAAGCCCTTTTTTGTTGTAAACGCATCTCACGCCGATAGAAACGGGATTTTACTTATCCAATCCAAATCCAATGCACGAGTTGAGTTCTTCGCTTATGAACTGTAGTTCATAGACTAGCTGATCGGAGGAAGCTAAGGGAAAGGTCTTTGCATAAAGCATGCCGGCCCGAAAGAAAAAACACACTCTTTCATTCAGGAACTACACTGTGTCCAAATGATGATAATCTCATGGCAGCATTTGGAAAAAAACGATTGTTATTGACCTGTTTAGCAAGGCAAAATGCTGTAATTATCCCAATGTATTCAGCGAAATAAAAAGTGTTAACCGTTACTTACGAGCATGGCGGGTCCTAATGTATCGCCTTCAAAAAAGAAATACGATCCAAAGAATAATACCAACGCATGCCAATAACCTGATGAGAGAGAAGAAAACATATGAGTAAACCCAATAGGACACGAATCTATAACCTTCTGGGCCCAGTTGTTCGAAGGCCGATTAGCGCTAGCCCAGGGTTAAATTTTAACCCGGGTTTCTTTTTCTTTTGTTCAAAAGTATTTTTCCGGATAATTTCTTCTCTTCTTTTTAGCGCATCCAACCATCAAATGGTTGGCAAAAAGAATAAAACTGAATTTGCTTCTCAGGCTTTCATATCTGAGATCAAATTTCGCACTAACCCTGGGTTAACTTAGCTCTTTGAACAACCAGGCTCTGGCTACTAGTCCGGATACTCTACCACAAAGCTACAGGAGACTAAAGAGGGCTAGGGTCACTAAACTAGGTTCATGACTTACAAACAGCCTACATACTGCTTATTTTGTTTACCTCACTGGTACTTAATTTCGCGATTTTGGCAAGACAGTATTTCGAAGGGTTTTATTTTCACGATTTCAATAGGCAAATATGAAAAAGGGCATTCAATTTCGCGATTCAAGCGTTCGCAAATTGACTATATTTTTCAATCTTCTGAACTTTTTAAAATATCGAGATAATTTGAAACAAGCAAAACGTTGATTAACGTTATTTCACAACCAAAGGTACAGTTACGGAGTGGAACGTTCCTGCAAAACCAGCGAATAACTTACCAGTAGTTGTCGACACATATATCGTGTCAGTAAAATCTGAGATTTGAATTTTCTGTAAGGGTATTGAATTTCGCATGTTTAAATTCCGCGGGGATTTTTATTCGCGGGTCTTTAATTTCGAAATTTTTCTACAATCGCGAAAAACGCAAATTTAAAGACCCGCAAAATTAAGTATCAATAAGGTATTAAGAAAAACACAAATTCCGTCAAAAGCGAATTGTGCCAAAACAATAAGAGAACGTTTGCCCTTGCGACAATCAGCGGCGAAAATCGACAAGTTATTCGAAGTATAGGCTAATAGAGATTGTCAACTCACCAGAAACTGTCCAAAAGAAGAATTCTTTCCATGACAAACGATAATTGTTACTTATATCCCTAAAGAAGACACGTAAATTTCAAATAAGTTATAATAGGTATAATTTTAAATTTCGAGTTTGTCTAGGATGATAGGGTAAAAAAGCACACTGGTTGACCAAAAAATAACAGCTACATTCACGTTTGGAATTTTAAAAACGCTTCCCGCAACTTTGAAAACGTCTTCCGTCTAAAAAATTTGTTTGAAGTCAGGTCTTAAGATAGAAGCAAATATTGATTAAATTCACTGTATGAACAGCTCTTGAACGTGAAGTCATTCACGAACAACAAATGAAAATACCAGGGGTTATACATTAAAATGCACGGAGTAATATGACTATTGCCCTTGTACTTAAATGCATACCCCCGCCGCCGAACATTGTGATGGCGCGGTTGACCACGTGTGTCAATCCTCACTCCTGAATATTAACCTTCGTCTTAGTCGGTTCCAGTCCTCGTTCTACTTACCCACGAATACGTGTGCACACTGCACCAAAGTGAGGCTCAGAATCTCTCCGATATCTGACGCGCCACTTTCGAGATCGGCGCGGCGCGGCGCAGCCTCGCTCCGTTACAGAAATCTCGCCGAAATCACGGTTCTTACGGTACGGTTTTCGTCTCCGCGCAAAAGCTATCCGATGACTGTGAACATAGCCTTGGGGCTGATTTCCACTGTTGCGTATTTTTCCGTGAGAAAGCAAGTAAAATTTATGTGCGTAAATGAAATATAGGCAATGTAGGAAAGGCCACGCGTAAACGTAAAAGTTGAGCGAGGTTCAACTTTACGTATTTGCGTGACCTTCCATACAATGTCTCTATTTTATTTACGCACGGAAAAATTACGCGACAGTGGAAATCTACGACGCCTTTTTGGCTACGCACGTTAACCCACGTTAATTTTAATCGCGTAAATAAAATAGAGGCAAGATATAAAGTGTTGAGATAAAACGTGAGGTTGAGCGAAGTTCTACTTTTACGCTTACGTGCGACCTTTCATACATTGCCTTTATTTTATTTGCGAACGTAAATATTACGCACGTACGCACGTAAAAATTCCGCGACAGTGGAAATCAACCCTAAGACAGTTGATTTGGGGGTAACGTAATATATTCCCCTTTCAAAGAACAATAGACTCCGTGCTCATGTAATAAATAAATAAATAAATAAATAAACAAGTTCGCAAGCCTACCTATACAAACGAGGTTGACTTTGTAATGCATCACTACCAACGTTTTGTTCAAAAATACCGTACACAAAAATGGGTAGAGAAGTGAAGACAATGTTGTATGATGTTAGAAAAAACGCATGATACAAAGGCTGCAAGACCAAAACAGAAACGAATGGAATTAGCTCGTGCGGACGAGGCCTTAGAAACGAGTTGATGTTAAGCACGATACAAAACTTATTCCAGTTATTCCTTTGCACAAAACTAAAAAAACTGCGATCAGAAAGACTACCTACCTGCCCAGAAAAAGCGTTGAAAAAGGCGTAAAAGAACTGCGGCGTAATGAAACTCACATTCTGTAATGGATTAGAAAAGTTAAGCGATTAACGAAATAACATTCAATGTCGAGAAATTAATAAACTAATACCAGTTTTCATAAGAATCAACAGTACGTCGAATTCAAACTTGAAAAATTATTAGCCCAGAGTGAAAGGAAATATATATACCCGTCCGAAGTGAACTGAAGGGATCAACAAATTCGCATTGTGTGACCATGAGACCACTTATAGCACTACTTATACACATGTTACTGTTTACTTTGAGTACCTCTATGTCGTACTATTTATTTAGTACAAAGTTCTAACTTTTGATTCTGCGGATGAACCCCTGTGGTGTTACCAATACTCTTCAATGGTGCTGTTTGTTTTTCAGGATTTTACAAAATTCAATTTCATATTTCTCGAGCGTCCATTTCAAAGAGACGCTTTGCGATATCCATCATAAAGGGCATGAGTCTCATTAGCTTGCAATCTTGACATATCTGATTCTTCAAGTGTACTGATCTTAGACGGGGATAGCTGAGTGAGGGTGCTTTTATGGGAGCATATGGCAATAGATACCTTATAAAAAAAGTATTGGACCATGATAGCAGCCCTGACGTAATACCAGTGGCCATGAACGAGAAGCACTCTGCAGAGAAACTTGAACCTTGCTATAGCATAATCACTGGTCCGCACGGCCTGTCGTCCTTCTTTACCCATCACGCCTATACCAACATGAGCTTCTTGGATCATACCACAGTCATTAGCACCATCGCCTATAGCCAGGGTTATGGGCTTCTCACGAGAAGACTTGACTAAATGGACAATCTACAGTCACAGACACATACACAGTCATGTCAAGACAAGACTTAAAAATTCCCTCTTCCTTAGTCAAATATACTCTTTGATGAGCTACATACTTTTCTTTTTTCTTTTTCTTTTTTTTTTCTTTTCTTTTTTGAATAATCCATTTTTCATTCAGTACGATTAACTCACATGGTGTACCCTATAGTTCCAGGAAGCCTATAGCGTAAACCCCCGGATTCGATAAAGGCTTCCTTGTCATTACCACCTACCACATTTGTAAATAGTTCAGCTAGAATAGTGTCTATTATCGTTAATATATTATAAATTTCTTGTATATTGTTCATGTATTCTTATGTGGTTAATGGTAAAATAAACGAATGAATGAAAGTCGACTGTACTATATGAGAAGCTCCAGCATCCGTCTGCACTTCGTCTATAATGGATGACTACTCAATCTATGTAGAGGTACTGCAAATTATATATTGTCAGAATTCTATTTTTCTTGAAGATAGCTTTTTCTTTGTCGACCTTTGAGGATACCCATCTTGGTGTCGGCTCACTCTCACTGGCAATTTGCTAACAGAGTACAAAAAAAGTCAGTTGTTATAAGTTTTGCACTTCACTCGTGCCGCACGATACTTCGTCAGGCCATGGCGTCCGTTTGCTACGCGGGACTATCAGCAGTACTTTGCCAGAGAGTGATAACGACACTTTGATATTCACTGTTAGCAGGTTAGTGTTTAGTGGTTGCTGATAGTTAGTGGACTTGTGGCGACCAACTGTTGACTTACCTGAGCCTTTTGTAATGGTGACATTCTGCAACATAAAACTGCAACACACTGACGGCAGATGTCCACGAACAACCCTGTAGCACAAACAAACGGCAAAAAAAGCTAATTGCTTTACAGTGTGTTTAAAGTTTTAGCCAAGCCTTAGTTATCGCCTAAGCCCAAAAGAAGAACAAATGTATTACTTTCTGGATTTAAAACGATGTCAATCATACATTACCATACCCCAAATCCAAGGAAAATAAAGTTTAAAGCAAGGATAAAATTGAACCACAACATATATATAGAGTTGGTGTAAAGAAAAATGTGTGAAAATCCTAAGAATGGGGTGAAGCACGCATGAGAGATATAAATATATAAATTTGAATAAACACAACGATCTAATGAGCGAGTGTCGCAGAGCTTCTCGAAACGCATAAAGATAGTCTCTAAAACAAGAGGTCCGCAAATTCGCTGTATTCCCTCACAGGAGTTGAGAGATGGTGTATATAAAACGCTTCGTACATCCGTAGATTTGCGGGTTGTTGTCATTCACAATACTCTTGACTTCGACTTTGATGCCTTTTAAGTAAAATCCAACTAGTGGTCTATTATCAATGCTGCGCTCTGATTGGTTGAGCTACTACTAGGCTATACGTTATAACCCACTAGCTACTAGCGAAAAGCGCCGGCTTTGAAAACCAAAACAAAGGGGGCTGAATCGCGTTTTGTTATGGCTAAAGTTGTTTTGTCTCGATATTTATGATCAACTAATTGGATTTTACTAAAACAATCAATAGCCAATTCAGGCTCGAGGAATGATTGTTAATAGTCTTTGATCTGGCAAGAATAGATTTGTTTTTTCACAGAGAAGTTTTCTGGATTTAGTAGAACTAAACAACCCAGAAATGAACGGACGCTTAACAACAAGCGTTCGTTGTTGTAATAGGCAGATTTAGGGCGCTTTCCGTTTTACAGAACTGACCAGCCAGACCATTCCCGTCGCAAATTTTCCTTTTAATCAAAACTCTCCAGCCAGGTTAGTCAATTTCTGAATAGTATGCACGAAGGAGATGGTTTTTCAGCAAAAACTCTTGGAAAAAGCCTCTTTCATTTTCAAACTGACTGGTCGGGCAAAGGTCCGGCCGGCCAGTTCTGACAAATGGAAAGCGCCCAAAGTAAATACAACTTGACGATGGCCTGCGCAGATTTGACCAATTGACCAATGGCAGAGCGGCAAATTGAGCACCGGCGGTCGTGCTCAGTCCTTTCCCCGCGCTTTGGCGTCCTAACTTGACGTTTTGTTGTCTTTGCTAAATATGCCTTAAGAAAGTTACTTATTCTCGAATACATTAGCTTCTGTAAGCTACTCCGAATTCAAGGGAAAATAAAGTTTATGTATATGTATGTATGTCCCTATGGCACTGAGCCTGGTCAACATGGTTCATACGGATCAGAAAAACCAGCGAAAAATTATCCAAATGATGAACAGTACCATGAAGTGTCCATAAGAAAAATCGGCTCATCCTCGGTGTAAAAACCTGTGAAACTGACGAGTGACGTAAAACAATGAATACAAAGAAGCCACAGAGAAGTCAACACAATAGAGCCAAGGAAAACAATAGCTAGAAAACAAAGAAAAACTTCACAGGTTTTTACACCGAGGTAAACCCGAAAAATCAGCGGCAGCATAACCGTTCATAGATTTCGGTAGGTGCACAGTCGCGTTCTGTATCGAGCTTCCTTAAATGCCGCCATGCGTTAAAAGGATATGTGACCATTCACTTACACAAAAACAATGCTCTTACCAGTATATGGACCCTTGAAAACAAGGCTTAAACTAGCGCCGTCTATCACTAAGCCGTATTGTTTCCTTGAGCCAGGGGATCTCCGCTCTAAGCTATAAAAACAATATAAAAAAACGTTACTTAGCTTTTCAAAATAAGAAATTTGACCCTAATAAAGACCCAAATAAACGCTTACACTGTAAAAACATAATCCGCTATTCATAAAACAACTGCTGTAGCTGGAACTATGCAATTGATTGAAATTAAAGAATTGTTGCACTTATAACAATGCTTGGGTGGCTGCTGAGACGTTGAATTAATCGTGTAGGGATATTGCACTTGTAACCGTAGTTCCAGTCTCAGTTATTTGGAAAAACAGCAACAATCCATGAAGAAAATTTCGCATTCGGGGACGCGAAAATACCGTCCATTGTCAACCAAAACTCCCTAGAGTTTCTCGGGAATTTTTTTTGTACCTAATATTTTTCAATAGTCACGCCTGCAAGATAATTGAATGACCCGGGATTTTAATGTGCGCTGGCGAACCTGAAACTATTATAATGGTATTTTAACGGCTTGTGCAAGCCGCAAAGAGCAACTGTAGCCAGTACAAGAAACGTAACTGGTGGAAAACCAAAACTGGACTCAGGAAACATAAAAGATTTTCTTTAGGTAAAATACCTTTCACGGCATTGAACAAGTTCGTCTTCGCAATCTCTTTCCGTCTGCTTTTTTGTGATAAACATCATCTCCATTCCCGTCTAAAGAAATATTAAAATTATTTTATGCTAACAGTTAAATTTACATGCCATAGCTTTTTTATTGCGATTAAAGGAAACCAGGTACTGTAGATTTCTATTAGTTTCTAGCAAGTGAATGGTGCTTTTCGTGAGCTGTAATCGGCTGGTCTTGAGGTAAATATCTCGACTGTCCAAAATAATTGACCGGCGCCGGCCACCCAGGCTATACAGATGGGCCATCTGAGTCGCGAAGGGTCCCGTTTTACAGGAACGCCAGTAAATGTGTAAGAGTATGCTAAAGTGGAAAAGTCTGGTGATCATTGTTACCTTAAAGTGTCCACAGGAGTGGCTGATATTAACAGCTGTTTCTTCTTTATCGCCGGTAAGAACCCACACCTGAATTTCAAAGAAAAGCAGTCAACATACATTTCAGTAGACCCTAATGCAATGTGTCACAAATTGATAGTCCTTTGCTGCTTGTCAAACACATGGTACCATAACGACACAATATGTTAGAGAAATATTGCAACGGAAAGGTCCTTACTAGCGTCAAATTCCTTATTTTTCTACGCCCTACAGCATTCCTACCTCTCCAACATGGTGTTTTGTACCACATTTCTGACCAGTTGTAACGGGATTAAACATTAACCGGAATTAACCACTCCATACCCAAATCCTAACGATCGAATACCCGTATCGCGTTGTATGCCTGTTAGCTGCTTCTCTAGCATAATTTTCAACAAATGTTAGTCACCGATCCAGGAAAATTCCTTTCCTAGAATACCGTTTGCTAACAATCACTGTGTGTAATTCTTATGATGTCGATACAGAATGTTAACATGCAGTTACCTCTCACCGAGAATTCTTTCCGTTTCATTGGTAGTTTTGGTGGTCACAAAAGGGATAATGGGTCGGTTAAGCTTACCTTGATGCCTGCCATTCGGAGGGCTTCTATAGTTTGTGGAACTCCGTCTTGAAGTCTGCCACAAGAAAAGATGATGAGGAAGCATATGAACATTTATTGACCTAGTCAAAAAGATAGATGTCTTAACCCTTTCAATGCCAAATGCAGTTAAAGGCAAATTTCGACCAGATTTCCAAATTTCATTTTCTAAAATTTTGAAAAACAAAAAGCATCATGTGAAAGTACAGGCAGAGAGCTGTCATTTGAATGGTCACATCGTAGGATTTCGTCCACAAACGCAAACGTTACAGTCACTCTAGTTTACGGGGGAAGAAAGGGGGGCAAACAGAGTGTATTACGGGAGCGGGGGGTGGGGGGGGGGGGGGTCTAAAATAGTGGAAACGCGCCAACAATACGAATCGTATGGATATATTGTCAAGCGAATGGTGTTTACTGACTTCGCTTCTCCGATTCTCTGGTTCATACCACTTGATAACATCGAAAAGAGGAATACAAAAGGTTTATCTACCTATCTTCCACTGCCGTGGCTCCAAGGACGTGCAAGTCTCTTTCTACTTCCTCATAAACACGAGCCAGCTGGAAATAAGCACAGGTGGATAGATAAGTACAAGAATCGCATTAAATGTTATTAGTAATATCAAGAGTGAAACTTTAATTCAATTCATTGCTTACAATAAATATTTCATGTATTCATTCATCTGTTCATAGTTTATCACCAATTGATTTGTTAGTAAGGGAATGTTCAACAAAAAAAATGAACAAAACAAAAGTGGTAAATTCGCCGGTGTAAGGGAATCCGCATTCCGGAATTGGGGAAATTTTTGCTGGTGGAATCCGGAATAGAGTTCAAGAAATCCGGAATCCCTCTAACGATTGGAATCCAGATTCTAAGTTCCACTGACAAAGACTAAAATCCAGTGCCTGGAATCTGGACTCCACGGCGTGGAACCCAGAACTTTGGATTCCCTTATATGGGGAGAGCAAATACTCAGCAACACTATCCAGTAGTATTTAACAATAATTCCCCGAGCCCGAATGGGCTCTGAGTTAATAGCCCACGAGGCCGAAGGCCGAATGGGCTATCGACTCAGAGCCCATTCGGGCTCGAGGAATAATTGTTTTAGTGAAACCCAACTAGTTGGTCAAAAATAACGAGACAAAACAACTTTAGCTAGTTAAAGCTAGACTTTAATCCTTTTTTGCCGCCAAAAAGCAAGCGCTTTTCGCTACTAGTGGGCTATAACATATAGCCTATTAGTAGCTCAACCAATCAGAAAGCGGCATTGATAATATACCACTAGTTGGATTTTACTAATGTTCAATAACCCGGCCATAATGATATTTTTGAGTCCCTGAACAGTTAAATTCTACTGCAAGTTGCTTAACGGTGTTTTTCCTTGGTACCACGTACCAATTTTAATACTAGACAATTACCAAGACCGCAATTAACAAATACCTGTTCTTCCCTGTCGTTGATGGCTTGCTTGGCTTTGTTCAGCTAAAGCAAGTAAATATTACACAGTGTTAGCAAAAATCGGAGACCGTATACATGGATATTTCAAATACAGTACATTCCTGGATAAAATGCTGTTTCGGCTTACCTTTTTGTCTATTGTAAGGTATTCTTCATCAGAAAGAAATCTACGTGCAACAGCTAGTGTTCTAAGTCCTTTCTGTTGACATAAGGTGAATATAACACCATCAAAAGGGAGTTTTGTTCAAGCCTTTTTCTTTCTTAATACGTGCGCACCTAACCACTGGAAATGGGCCTCTGTACTAGCGGGTTACCCCGACTAAATAGTGAAAGCAGGCGTTTTGGGCAAAAAGGTGAAGACGCTTAGCAACCTAATTTCGATCCTTGCTTTTGTACAGATCCTACAGTCGTGAAAGCTTGTATATGTCTCTTTGCTTTTTTCGTGGTTCCTGTCTTTCTTCCTTCCTTCCTTATCTCTTTAAGGCTTTCTTCGGTCGGTCTGTTCGTTCTTCGCCCGCCCGGCACCTGTCCGTCCGTCCGTCTGTCACTCTGTTCTGTCTGACCGTCTGTCTGTTTGTATGTCTGTCTGTCTATCTCTGCGGTCTGTGTCTGTCTGTCAGTCAGTCCGCTTTTTCTTTTCTTCTTTCTTTCTTTGTGCCTCAAGCTGTAGTCATGACGACAGTATATTTCTTTCGGGCAACCAGGTATCAGAGTTTGCATACACACCTCGGCGTACTCATTGACATGATCTAAAGTGACATCTCCAGGACCAGACGCCAGTTGATTCAAGACAGCAGTCTCTGCTCCTTTCACTAACATCACATACTTATCTGCAACGCGGCAAAAAATAATCTTGTCAGGATAGTTAGAAAGGATGACGCCAAGAGGGAAAATTCTACGCGAATTTGTTGTGAGGATGCAGAAGCTTTTTTTCGTATTACTGGTACTAAAACGATGTTAAAGCGTTACTTTCCCTTAAACGAATAATTTCGCACCGTTTTGTACCCCTTCCCCCGTCTCCAACAAAAATGGTTATTCTTTGATACGACACTTCTTTTGTTAAGATGTAACCTTTTTTACAAGCCTATGAAAGTCTTCTACAAGAACCTGAGATGAATTCTAGCAAGCTTATGGCTTAAGTGTCACCTGGAAGCAAGCCAAATGAAATAAAATACCGGAAGTGGACATTTTACATTCTTGGGCATTGACAAAATTGTTCCGGCAAATCCTCTACTCCATAAGAGTAAAGACACTTAGCAATACAAATTTGGAAGCTACATGGCATATTAAAAGGGAAAGGTCTCAATTTTGGCGTCACTCAGAAATGTCGGCCTTTTCTTAAGCACAGTAACAGCTGATACTCAACGTTTTTCTAAAGGATCGATAGGCGGACCAATAATGAAACTGGAAAAGCATTAGGGCAAACTCAACTTGGATGTGCTAAGCGTAACCTGATATCGGATGTTAGAAGAACACGGGAAAAAACCTGCAAAATATCATAGGCGCTGCCCTAAGAATTTTTTCCCCAACATTCCAAGTGGGTTATTGCGCCTAAAAAAGTTGGATCTATATCAAATAATATCAAAACCTTGTGGCGACTTTACTATGACACTCATTCGTTTTCTTGTTGAGTCAAACTCGAGAACATGGAGAAGGGTGTATCTGAAATTAAGAAAAATAATGAAATAACAATCAATCACTATAATAATACAGTGACTGTTTAAAATAAGTTAAACCTCACTTAAAATTTTCGACACGAAAACAAACCAACGCGCTGAGATGTTTCCGGATATCTGATAGAAAAAACCCTCCATCGAAATCAATCATTTTTCAATTGCATACTACCGGTACCATTCCCCTGAAAGGAACGTTCAGAAAACGTGGCAGCTAAATTGGCTGCTAGTAAATTCCAAAAGTAGGAAGCTCACTGTAGCCCTACACCCTCAAAATAACAAAACAAACGAACAGATTCAACACAGGAGTTACTTCAGGAGTCAAGGGAGATCACTGCTATGTCAATGCAATTTCAATGATTTTTGTTGAAGAAGACAAATAGCGGCGAACGAGTAGCAAAATGTCCCCAAAGAGAACCTGTTTTTCTAACCTCTTTTTGGTGCGACGGAACACTCACTAACCTCTCAACTGCGTTCCCAACTCTGACTTCAATATCATCACCAATTTTTCCTCGGTAAGTGACTCCAAATCTGCAAACAAAGAAATGCAGCTCGTATGAACTTGTGTAGTATCTCTTAGAGTAACACGTATTGTAAGTATTATGCTTTACATAAAGGTTGAAACCTGTTTTTTTTCTTTTTGTCAGTAACGGAGATCATTGGAAAATCGATCTGTTAAGAAAAACTTTTGAGACGTAGTGTCGAGCATGGTGTTTCTAAAATATGGCCATTCATTCAGGTGTCCCAAAGGAGAGGATCCACTGGACTGTCATTTGTTTTTTTTTTGTTTTGTTTGCAGAACTACAAAGTGGTCCTAATCTTTGAGTCTGTAGATGAAATTTTTCACTGTAGTTTTCAGAGTAATATACAACATTCATGTAAAACTGTTATAAGTTATTACGCTGCACGACATGTTTTTTTAACTTTGGTACTTGGAAGAATTCTACAAATGTGACCATTCAAAAAACATTAGCTACTGGGCAGTTTCCTGTTTTAACTTCTGAGTTTGGCAGTTCTAATGAAGGTTAACAAAATACTGCGATGGCATCTCTGTAATGATTATTTTATTCAGTGAATAAAATACCACTTAACAATTGGTTACGTTCGGCATTAATGGTGAGAATTCTAAACAATTTCAAATGGAAGGTCATAATAAATAATGCTATTAAAGACAATAATAAATTCAGTTGAAGAATAAATAACTCTTATTGAAACAGATAACTGAGAGAAACAGTAAAAAAAGCTATCATACATGAAATCATTCAATCAAACAATAAGCATACCTAACAGCAGCTTCAACAAGAGCTTTTTCATCTGGTGACGAAGCCTAAAAACAACGTAATGTACATGGTTTTCATCTCAAATGATATAAATTTTGGTTGGTGCGAGGTTCCACTTACAGTTATTTTAGACTATTCTTTCATTACATTCACAACTCTTTTGAAGCTGTACTGTCAGTGCAGACAGGGTTCATACACTTTTTTAGGGCAAAAATCGCAGGACTTTTCAAGGTCGTTTCAGGACCCTACTTTGAAATTTCAAGGATTTTTTAGAGAGTTTATGCGGAAAAGCTAAAAAACGAGAGCTTGAATTTTGGGCTATGGATCGGATATGCCTGGTGCCCTTCTGGCCCAATGTACCATAGAGTAATAAGGGAGCACTGGGAACGAATAAACACATTTTTCTATTATCTGCATTTGCCCTCTATCCTTCAAAAGTTTGTACGTTCTTCGGTAAAAATTTAAGTACTTTCAAGGACAGGAAAAACAAATGTAGGTACTTTAAAACAAAGCCTAGAAATTGGACTCCTGAAATTCAAGTCTTTTCAAGACGCAAACGAAACCTGTAGAGATGACGCTTTTTAAGCAGTTCTAGATGACAGGGTATTTAGCCACAACATTTTAAACAGATGGATATTACTTTCATAGAATAGACGCCAACGTTACCTGGTAGTGATAATCATAGATCGCACTGGGACTTGTCTCTCTGGAAGCTTGTACAGTATGGCAGAGCGACAATGCCAGGAAAAACTCCATCACTTCGGACTAAAAAAGACATTTCTAATTAAGAAATGGTAAACGTGCTGCGTGCAACCATGGAGTTATGGATGCACGCGGGAGGTTGCTAAGCATGAAAGAAGCGTAAGAGTCGCACGAGGCGAAAGCCAAGTGCGACTCTAGCTTCTTGAGTGCTTAGCAAACCTCCCAAGTGCATCCATAACTCCATGGTTGCAAAGCTGCAACGTTTACCATTTCTTTTATAACATAATCAAAAGGGAAAAACATTATTTTCCATTTGCCTTCGGTTGAGTCATCGGTCCGAGTTCATGTATGCGTGCCCACAACCTACTCGCCAAAGAGTTACTTATTAATAATAAGCTTGCATCACTTTTCTGCCAGAGTGAGACTCCATTCCATAATCACTTCAGCACACAACACCTAACACTAAAACTGCTGAATTCCGAATTGTCATCTGCCTATGGCCTTTGGGGTGGCACATGCCTCATTAAATCTACACAGTAATTTTCCGGGAGTTATAACAACTCTTCTAGTGGGGTTAATTTAACTCCTTACAGTGGAGTTATTTTTGGGGGAGTTACTTTAACCCCCAAAAGGAGTTTAAAGAACTCTTTTTCAGGTTTAAAAATGACCCCAGATATCGAGGAGTTAAAATAACCCCAAAAAAGGAGTTATCCTGTACCTAAAATTTCTACTCCACTTTTAGAGTTAAAGTAACTCCAAGAAGAGTAAAAACAACCCATGTAAGGAGTAAAAATAACGCCATTTTAGGAGTTATTTTAACGCCAGACTAGGATTAAAAAGAACTCTTTTTCAGGAGTAAAAATGAGCTCAAATTTGGAGTTAAATTAGGAGTTAAAGTAACCCCATAAAAGGGGTTATCCTGTACCTAAAATTTTTCCTAAATTTTTGGAGTTATAATAACTCCCTAAAAATTACTGTGTAGGCATTAACTTTTCTTTAGATGAAAGGATCAATTTAGGTTCCTGGGAAACTGCCCGCCTACCCCTCCCCTAAGGTAACATTAACACTTCGGACAAAATGATGGCTTAGGGGAGGGGTAGGTTGGCAGTTTCCCGGAAACCTAAATTGATCTAGATGAATAACGTGCATTTACAATTTCAGTGATGTAGGACCAATTCCAACGCATTAATACCATTGGATAAACTACACAAGCTCATTTGTGAAAGCGAGATTGCAAAGGTCGCCTTACAAGGTAGTAAATATGTAATTCCAATTGTTATACACAAAAACCGAAAAAAGGTTCCACTAAGGTAGGGGGTAACAACGGAAAGAAGTAATAACACTTACACCAACATTCTGAATAGAAACAGAAGGACCATCGGTTTGATCTGCTACGAACAGTTGGCTGTTTAACTCCTGTAAGGACACAAATATGTAACAAAATCACGTCACAACAGAATCAAGAATTACAGTACAAGAAATGATTGCTACGTTGACACACTGTATTTGCATTGC
Organism: Porites rus; assembly: GCA_964035705.1. Taxonomy (NCBI): domain Eukaryota; kingdom Metazoa; phylum Cnidaria; class Anthozoa; order Scleractinia; family Poritidae; genus Porites; species Porites rus. The sequence goes on along the minus strand of OZ038000.1, from coordinate 22,983,303 downwards.
ACCTATATGTAACACACTTTTAGATAGCGACGCCCCCCCCCCCCCCCACCCCGCTTTAATTTTCTACTTTACCAACTACACCCTCAACCTGACACATATGTAACAAACTGCGAATTGTGAACATGTGCCTAAAAAATGTTTGTTTGAAAACGGATTAACTCCCCTGCGTACTGGCCTAACACCCACTTTAGAACGATCTCAAACGGAACAGTATGAAAACGAGATTTTCTAGAACCCCCGAAATTATGGACTTTTGTAGAAGGTAGTCTATTGTTTTCATGTAGAAATGCAAAAACAGTTTTTGAAAACGTTGACAACGTACCACTACTCATTCAAGACCCGGCTTCTTACAAGCAAGCGGAGTGTTGCAAATGACAGTTTAGCGAATGATTCGGAAAGAAAACTCATTATGCGGTGTGCAATTTCGATGGCTTAGTATGGACAACCGACCAAAAACGATTCAAAAAAACTCGTGTGGACAAGGTGCCTTTGATGCGTTTTAGTCGAAACGAGGGCAGTGTGGACAGGACCTGTGTCTGTAGTGCATCAACTTACCACATACTTCACTCCATTAACGGAGCATTCTCTGAACTGCATGTCATTTTCTGTAAGTGTTCCTGTCTTGTCAGTAAATACATACTCGACCTATTGAGAGTAAATAATGCTTTTTAGCACAATTTTCTCCTCCAATCTCCATTTCACGCTACTATCCACTATCTGAACGCCTGGAACAAGCTAGTCATAATGTTTTATTCGTATTTGTTTATAGTGTCCAATGAAATTGAGCCTGTCGTTAGACATTTTGAAACTAAAGATTTACATAATAATTCAATAAATAATGTATGCCCGACAGCTCTTCCATTTTGAATGGTTATCTAGTCGGATATAATTATGTACTCAACGAAAAAAAAATTGCATCCCTTAAAATCAATTAATATAATAAAAGGCATAAAGACCAGATCCAACTTTTAAATGACTGTTATGATATGACCTTTTTGCAAATTATGATCTTAAGTGAAAATAAATTATGTTTTTTAAATTGCTAAAAAGACCCTTCCAAGGTTTTTTTTTTTTCAACTTTGGACATGTTAGGAAAAATCCGTCGACACCACTGGAAAGAGCGCCTTGAAATAAGTACTAAAAAACGGCTAAGTTTGAAAGTAATACGTCTTAAGCGAGCGAAGATATAAGTCAGCAAAGTTGCGAAAATTTACAGACGTTTGTACGCTGGGGTGGGAGGGGGCAAGTTTGGGCCCCCCACCATATAAACGTCTGTAAAATGTGGCGACTTACAGCCATACAGGTGTATCTTCGAAGTTTTTCACAAATCACTTTCAAACTTAACAATTTTACAATTTAAAGGCGCTCTTGGCAGCAGAATATGCCCTTTGCAGGTTTCCATTTACGTGGCACAAAACCAGTGCAAAGGTCTATTACTATAAGAGGTCAACAGATCAATGATTCAGTGACATGTACCTGTCCAAGTTCTTCATTCAAGTCTGAGGTGTTGGCAATGGCACGCTCATCTGTTTCCTAATCACAGCAAAAACAAATTTCTCATTTTGTCGTTAATACGTATTAACATGAAAAGAAGCTAGTCAAAGAGCCACTGGATAGGACAGTACACATAAATTTAATTGAATAATTTTATCACACTATTTAGAGCTCCTATTTTTATTATTTCCATACATTTTTATATACTCATTACCTGTTTTCTTATTGGCCGAGAGTCTAAAGTAAGTTTTGGAAATCAGCGTAACTTACAGATTAGTTAGTTATCTACTAGCGGGTAACAGACTAAGAAAAATCTGTAGGTTGCGCGCGCAATGCTTGATTTCCGACTACAGCGCAAACTGTGTTCCGTGTGATAGTGTGTTTGTAGTCATTTTCTTCAAAACAATGAATAATAAAACAATTACTAGATTCATTTCTTCAGATATCCTAAATAATGGTGATAACATTTAGCTCGACTTCGATTATTTCGGACATCAAAAAAACCTCATCCAATAATTGTTTATTATCATTATCATTATCATTATCATCATTATTATTATAACTATTTTATTTTTGGATTAATGTTAGGTATGATTCGAACCTCATGATACATCTTCAAGTCCCACGCGAAAAATAAAGCACCAATGAATTTTTGAAGCTCTAAAAAAAGCAAAAAAACTCTTAACAACAGGCATGCATGTCAAAAACGAGGGCATCTAGAAACAAACTATAAATGGCAATTCACGGAAACAGTTCTTATTATAAATATACATAAAATGCATACGGTCGAAGCTCCCAAAAGCAGACACCCTTTAGATGATTACGGAAAATGGAGGCTTATGGGGGCTTTCATTTGTTAATGTTCAATTAGCCCGCGAGCAAGCTCTCCATTTGGGGGATATTGTGAAAAGTGGACGCGCGAGACGAGCGCTCTCTCGCGACTCGCTTCCCTCGCCCAAATAGGAGAGCTTGCTCGCAGGTTACATTTCAATCAGAAACTAGAAAGATTCCGGTACAAAACTGTTCGCTTATTAATGGGAGCTTAAAAACAAAAGAGAAGGGTAAATCATTATGTACCAGAAGTGTCTAATTGGCCGCTTAAGGGCGGCCTGTGTGACTGAAAAGTTTGTAAAGGAGTCGAAAAAGAGGGGTTCTGTGAAGACAGTTGAATTTAAAGCTTGCCGACTTTAAGAGTGTACGTTATGAGCACTTTGACTGTACCATTAACTACTAAGCTGTAGTTCATTTGTGGATAAAAGAGAGGTCACTCTCACGCCAAGCGACGAGCTTGCTCACAGGCTACGAATTCACCTTTAACAAGAAACCATGCAGTGCAATAAATCATGTGATTTATTTTGTCAAAATCTGTGCCAGGCTCCTGGTCAGTGCAGAAGAGCGAACAAAGCGACCGAGCGAAAACTGGCGGTCTTTCCTTTGTCTCTGCGTACGCGAAGAAGAACGATTGACTTGGTTGGCGTTAACTGTCAAAATTGACCAATCATGGGATATACCAGGAGCTTGTATACCGGAATGAGGTATTGAAAACAATGGTTCTTTACCATTTACAAAAGGTAGTCCCGTTTTTCCGGACGGAATGGTCTACACGGACATTCGTGTTCCTTTTCCTCAATGCCATCTTTGATACCAGTTTCAGGCCTTCGCGGCTGTTTTTCGGTAAATGGAACTGATTTGTGCAAATGGTAAACGCGATTCCGGTACGAAATTTACTAGTCCTGAATTTTTTTTACTATTCTCCAAACCTTGAACCGTCAGGTTTGCCAATGTAATGGTAAACAATCAATGCTTACTGGTTCAATTTTTAATACCCGTCTCTCCCCAGCTCCCATGCGGTTTTTTCGCGCAACTTTTCTCGTTTTCATGCGTTTTCCCTACCATCTTGGAGCATGGAACAGACTATGAAAAGCGGGTTTGGAAAAAACTGGATGTTTCGAAGGTGCTTGAAACATACAGAAGACAAAGGAGCACCCTAGAAATGTCTGGTTTTTTCTCCAAATTTTTTCCACTTGCATTTTGATAACAAAATTTCTTTCCATTGTTGAATTTCATAAGATTTGAAGCGCCTCGCATCAATTCCTACTGCTGGTGACGCGACACGTCTCGATGATGGGGAGCGATATTAAGACGCAAGCGTTTTTTGCACAGGCTAACTGGGTACCTACCTACAGTCACATAAAGTGAAATTGGAATAACGTAATTGAAAAGAACGAGGAATACAAGGAATGTGTCCAACACGCCATTAGATCCTGTGAACTGAAAAAAGAAAATTAAAATATATAACAAGTACACTTTTCGTATAAAAACTTCAAATGGTGAATAGTACGACTTTTTCAGATATTCTGTCAATTTTACTAAAAATTTAATAATTATTACTTATTGACACACCGCTGAATTCAGGTTTCATGTACTTGAAGATTCTACTAGTAGAGGGAAATTATTTTCATGCAAATTATCTACTTCCATTAAAAACTGATGCACAAAAACGAAACATATATATTCCACAGCTTCACATTGTCTCAAAAAAATTCTCACCAACTCAGATTACATACAGTTTAAAGAGTTTGTTATTTCGGTAACAAAAAATGACTTGACTTATACGTAATGGTACAAAAAAAAGCTCTTACGCAGTACTTTCACGTGGTGCTATTTATTTTCAGTATTTCACAAAACGAAATGATGAAAGAATTGTGAATTTTGATGGATTTCGCTTTCAGCCACTTTTGGTGACCCCTTCTATCCGCTGTATAATTATACATGTCCCACATTCATGAACAAAGAAACAAGGGATGATAATTCACTTACTGTGACTTTAGGTTTTTCCAGGTAAACATAGGAGGGCATCCCTGACTTTGTGTCTTGTTTCCAAAACATCAGGCCGGCGCACAAAGCTCCTTGGGAAACTAGCACAATCAAGAACACAATCAGAAACGTGTTCATTGTCCTGCAAAACACAAACAGTGTAAAAGTTGTAAACAGCATTACTACACTGTATATAACAGCAAAAAAAACTTAAAAGAGTAGAAATTTAATACAGCGCCATGATGTATTCAAGGCTGAGCTCTAACGAAAATTGAAGGAAACCCATACCCTGCGAGCAGAAGTTTCTCTCTTGCATTGCTTTTAGCGTTTACAAAGTCGTTCGCGTGGCTTGTCTGTCGCGCCATTGATTTTGTTTACAGCCCCCGTTTCCCGTTTCTCGGGGGGCGTAGCCATAATCAACTACACCACAGACAAGCCACACGAACGTCATCATCATCATCATCATTATTATTATTATCAGTATTATTATATTGTGCAGTCTTGGTACAATGTGCAATGTATACAATTCAATTCAAATCTTTAGACAAGGCATCAAAGAAAAAAATTTAGGTTTCTGGGAAACTGCCCACCTACCCCTCCCCTAAGCCAACATTATCACTTACTTCTCACTTAGGGCAAAATGTTGGCTTAGGGGAGGGGTAGGTGGGCAGTTTCCCAGAAACCTAAATTGATCCCTAAAAAAGAATAACAAAATTTCCTACAATTCTGGAATGAGGTGTATGGATATTAAAGCCAAGTGTTTACTTTACTGAATTGTTATTATTATAGAGCTACATGTAGAAATTGTATGACCTCTGGTATAATTATTCCATGTGAATGGTAAATAGCAATAACGTGACCTTATTATAGAGGGACATACAACAAGAAGACAGAAAACCGTGAACACCTGAAAAATTTCAGGAATGTTGATTGTGTACTGGCCAATTACAATAAAGCGCAGGACACGAGAGCAAACCTCAAAAACCACAAACTAATCACCGTTGCTGTGTGCGGTTTAGTTATCTTGCGTCTTATTGGCTTATTTCTCGCAACACAATAACATTCCATAAATATTTCTGGTGTTCACGGTTTTGTGAGTTTCACGGTAAAATAACGTATAAAAATCCTACTTTTCTACTGTAGAAAATTTGTGAGCTGCTTGTTTTTGATTTAAAGCCATCTGAAAAGAAAATGAAGAAATTGATCAACATTAAGATCACCATAATATTTCAAGTACACAAAACCTTTGACAACTTGATTTCAAAGGCTTGTGAGGAAACTTTAAAAGGGCATGCGGGATGATCTGAATTCTGCAAAATTAGACTTCTGTATTTGACATCAATGTGACAATAAATAATTATATCTTGTCCAAACATTGTTAACATCCACAAAACGCACTACAACTGAGGCATCAGAATCAAAAAGAACAATTTGCTCTTTAAATAAACATGACTTTTTAAGTGTTTCTGTGATGTTTCCAACATCACACACATACAGGAAATATTTTAAATAGGAAATTGGCAACATATTACAAGATAAAATAGTTAAGCATTATTCTATTTATTTAGACAGAATACATGTACTATTTCTTGCCTTGGTTTCTTTACCAGTGTACACAGCAACACCTAAAAGCATGCAAACAAAAAACATGTTGTTATTAAGTCGGCCTCGGTGGATAACACCCTCCGAGATCTGCATGATTCTTTTAAGTAAAATCCAACTAGTGGTCTGTTATCAATGCCGCATTCTGATTGGTTGAGCTACTACTAGGCTATATGTTGTAGCCCACTCGTAGCGAAAAGCGCCGGCTTTGAAAACCAAAGCAATGGCGGCTGAATCGGGTTTTGCTAGCTAAAGTTGTTTTGTCTCGATATTTTTGACCAGGTAATTGGATTTCACTAAAACAATTCCTCTTGCTCATGGCTTCTGAGTCAGTAGCCCATGAGGCCAAAATAAGAGCCCATTTGGGCTCGAGGAATAATCGTTAAATATCCTACAAAAGCCGAATTCATAAATTGCTCTATTATTCATTCAAAATAATTCCTAGTTTAAAAACAAGCCAAAACATGCTTACCTTTGTCGAAGTTAAGTTCACCTCGATAGTGCATGTTTAGAAGATAAAGGGCTGTTCAGGTTTGCAAAATATACTCCAAATAGCAGATGTTGTCCCTCGAGTTGTCTTCTTGCTATGTTTTTAGACAATAGTTCGTCATGAAACGAGTAAAATGTTCCGCCGACTGTTCGGCCATTTTTCTTTTCACATCCAAAACAACTCAACCTCGTCCCCAGGTCCTCTCGGTTAACGGTATATTAACTTGCAACTGCACTGCACTTTTGACGTCATCGGTTGATTAATCGCAAAATTCTTCCAAATTTGGTCAACAGTAGGGGAACAAGCGGAGGAATTGAAAATAGATCATGATGTATCCGCTCGATCGGTGAGACAATGGAACAAGGACGTGAAGGCCAGGTATTCCACATTTCTTGCGGACAAAGAAAATCTTGCGAAGGTCTTTAACAGGCAACAAGAAATAGACGAGGAAATGGAAAGAAAACAATTAGAAGACGAACAAGAACAACAGCGAGAAGAGGAGCGCCGTTTAACTGAGCTGCGTTTGCGACAAGAAGGACTCGAGCGACATATGTGGCAGGACAAAACTGATGCCGAATTAGAGGCGATGCATAAACGGCTGGAACTGGAGAAAGAAGCCCGTTCAGCCACAGCAAAACTGCCCAAATTGATAATAACACCGTTCAAGGGAACACCCACAGACTGGGTGAGATTCTAGAACATGCTTGTTACACAAGTCCAAAACAAATCGATCAGCGCAGGAGAGAAATCCAGCTTTCTGTTGGAAATGGTCAATCCAAACGTACGAATAAAGATAGAAAACTTAAAGCCTGGTGAAATTGGCTAAAAGATAGCTTGGGAATGACTGAAATCCGAGTATGACCAGAGCAAACTTGTTGTGAACGCGCACGTAGAAAAAAGAGTGAACCTTCCTGTCGTCAAAGGATCCAATTACTTGAAGATTCAGGAATTTTACGAGAGCGTGAGCAGAAATTACGATGCGTTGCTGACGATGAGCGAAGCCGACATTCTTCGGGGATTTGTGATGTCTCCTCTCAACAAACTAATGCAAGTGAGGCGCGATATTGTGCGAACTGACGAAAATTGGGAGGACTGGGATATGGAGGCCTTGATAAACAACCTTCGACAGTGGTTGAAAAGACACAAAGTAGATGATGCACCCGGAGACAGTGGAGGTGTACGACCGAAAAGGGAGAAGCATTGGTTTAGTGGAGAGAGAAAGGACCCTGTCTGTATCTTTTGTGAAGGAAAGCACTGGGTAGATGTGTGCGAGGTCGTTAAAACAATGGAAGCAAGGAGACAGTTTTTCCAGAAAAAGGAATTGTGTTTTAACTGTGGCCGTACAGGACCCCAGGGAAAATTCTGTTGCAGCCGTGGTTTTTACAAATGCAAGGGCAAGCACCACACGGGCCTCTGTAACAGACCTATAGGAAACGAGACAGAAACTCCGCTAAGTTCTAACGCAGTGTTAAATGGTTACACCCCTTCCTTCGAAGAGAAGTCACTGCCGGCAATAGTCCCATTGAAACTCAAAAAGATCACATTCTGGGCATATCTAGACACAGGATCGGGGAGGAAATTTATATCAAAGCTATTAACAGACTAGGATTGAAACCAGCACGTCATAAGTCACGCCAAATCGTCACTGTGAACGGAACAAAGAAACAGTCTTTGCCGGTTTTTAGCGAGAAGATAAAGTGAGTGAGAAAATAGAGAATACCGGGAGCAGTCTTGCAGATTTCACTAGTATCAAGAGAGCGACTCTGATGGAGCTAAAGGCGAAGTATGAGCACTTGCGTGAAAAAATGTTTTACAGGATCTCAAGTGAAGAGTACCTAATTCACTTCATACTCGGAGACGCCACCTACTGCAAGATCCGAACAGAGCAGGTGCACAAAGGTCGACTGGAGGACCCAATCGTCGAGGGAACCACATTTGGTTGGGTTGTTCTTGTCGGAAAGGACTACGCAGGCAGCACATGCATGTTTACCAGGGAGGCAAGCGACTACGAGAAACTGTACTCCCTTCACGTTTTAGGAGTAGAGGACCGAGGGGATGACGGTCAGCTGGATGCGTGCTTTGAATTTCGAGAGAACATTGTAACGAGAAGTGACGGGCGACACGAAGTAGGTGTCCCGTGGGTTCTGGGTGCCGAGCTGTCCAATACAAACGAGATGGCAAGTAGAAAACGCCTCGGGACGAAAACTTAGAAGAACTGAAGACCTGAAAATCGAGTACGAGGAGATAATACACGAGCAACTAGAACAGGGCGTAGTCGAGAAAGCACCAGAGCAGCCCACAGGTCCCCACGTCTTCATCATTCCTCATAAACCAGTGGTGAGAGAAGAGGCCACAAAGACAAAAGAAAGGATGGTTTTCTGTGCCAGTGCTAAGCCCCATCCTCTTGCCAACAGTGTCAATGCGTGTATGTACACTGGCCCGCCCTTGCAACCTCTGTTATGAGACATCATGATTCGAGCACGAATGTCAACCTATCTTTTGTTGGCGGATCTCAAAAATGCATTTTTATAGATCGGAATTAAGGAGAAAGAACGTGACGCATTTCGATTCTGATTCTGCATAAACGGCAGAGAGGAACACTTGCGCTTTGCTAGAGTACCATTTAGGGCCGAAGCCAGCCCGTCTATGCTAGGCGCCACACTGCAACATCACTTCAACCAGCAACCACTAGCGTATGAGGAAACGATAGAGTCGCGAGGAGAATACTTAAGTAGATAACCCGAAGACCGGGGGTGACGTCACAAAACTACGCAGGCTTAAAGAAGAAGCCACTGAAATCCTCGAGAGTGCGAAGTTTCCAGTGTACAAGTGGGAGTCCGACGTCCAAGAGTTGGGCGGAGAACCTAATCCGAGCAAGATTCGTGGTCTCATGTGGGACAAAGGAAAAGATACACTCGAGATTCAAGCCGAGTAAAGATGAACGAAAACAGTTCAGTAACGAAACGATCTATTCTGAGTCAGCTGAGCGCTATTTATGACTCACTGGGGGTAATTTCGCCGACTATAGTGAAGGGAAAACGTATTTATAGAGAGGCGTGTCATGAAAAGACTGGCTGGAATTCAGAAGTGAGCGGGTAGATGGCCGCGAATACGGTGAAGAACAGCGTCAAAGCGGTGGCCCATTACTTCCGTGAACGTGTGGGTGGTCATGCATCATGGTGGCCCCGTATTGGATCTGTAATCCCGAGAAAGAGTGGCAAATTTTCGTTTCCGACCGAGTGAAGAAGATTGCTAAGATCACACGGGAGACGGGAATCGTTTGGAGACATTGTCCAATAGATAAGAACCTGGTAGATTTAGGAAGCCGCGGCGAGTCAATCGATAAGACGCAGAAGGGACAGTGACTTGAAGGGCCGGAGTGGTTGATAAACAAAGAAGAATGGCTGGAAATTGGGGACAGAAAAAAGTAATCATGTCCTCAAGTGTCATGATAGAATTTCTGGTTACCAACCGACACACACTGAAGGGGGAGAGTTTGCCAACAAGCTTATACGCCATGTCCACGAAGACATAAAACACCTTGGCCTCGCGAACACCTTGGCAACTGTAAGAGAAGGTCACTGGATACCACATCTGTGAGTAAAGGTGAAGAAGGTGATAAATTATTGCAAGTTAACGTGTGCAAGGTGTTCAGTGCACAACCGTATGGACCGGCGCCAACGGCTCCTCCATTGCCGTCGTTCCGAACCGAAGGCGGACCACCGTTCGAGACCACCAGGATCGACTTTGCTGGACCTATTACCTACAAGATCTCAAAGAAGGAGCCAGGCAAATGGTGCATGTTAATTTCCACGTGCGGTATGTCAAGAGCAATCCATTTAAAAGTAACCAAGTCACAAACAGCGGAGGAGTTCAAGGAGAAACTGAATGCTTTTATTACTCGATGTACCAGGCCAAAAAGCACCGTGTCAGACAACAGAGCAGTTTTCAGAACCACTGCGGCATGGATCAAGAAAAACCGAAAGAGCGAGATGTTGCAAGATTACTTAGAGAGGCAGCAGATCACTTGGCAGTTCAACCTGTCTAAATCGCCATGGTGGGGAGCCTTATATAAGAGACTCGTCAAAGATGTAACGAAAACGTTCTACAAGACCAAGCTTCAAGTACGAACAAATGAATCTGTGGTGATGGATATCGAACGACACCTAAACAACCGCCCATTGACGTACGTTGAAGGGGAACTAGGAGAGGTGCAAGTTCTATCGCCTAATCTGTTACTTTAGGGCCAGGACGCACGCCACAAGGAGATGAAACGACCAAGTTGCATGCCCGTTTAACTGAGAGAGACACAATGTGTTGCAACGGTGGAAGAGAGAATGCGTTCATGGTCTCATGGAGAGCCGTCACATCAAGAGGGGCGCGCGAAACTATTCAGAAGTTGGGGAGATCCTGCTGATTGTCGGAGAAGAAAAGAACAGGGAAGAGTGGAAGAAAGGTCTCGTTCTAAGACAGATTAGAGGCCGGAAAGACGTAGTAAGGGGAGTCGTTCTTCGACACAAGGGTCACACCATTGAGAGACCATTGAACCTTGTATGCTCGTTGGACATTAAGGGACTGCGGTCGTTGGTACCGCACGTATGGCTCAGGGACTGGAGTTAAGACGTAGTACTCGACGCCGCGGCACAGGATGCCCGAGTGAGGTTGCAGCTGTTATCTCAAGACGAAGATTGAGGATTGATGCTCACTACTGACCATTTCTGTGATGCTGCCTCAAGTGATAAACTGTTGCATTGATGTGCGGACTGAACTTCTTGTTCATTCCTTTCACATGACATTGCAAATGAACATTTTAATTTTAGGGGAGAGTGTCGTGACAAATTTCATTTTAACCGGATGTGACTCTACCCACCAATGTATTAACCTTGCGTTAGTTTTACCTTTTAATTGACTGACATTTTGAAATCGGAGACAAAAATGGATTGGAAAATTACTTTTTGTGATCGATTAGAGAAAAGACTTGTATCAGGAATCATTCATGGTAAAAGGCTTGTTTAAAAGGTGATTTTTAACGAGTGAATTGTTTATACCCCACAAATTCGGAATAATCCCTTCAATCAATCCATAATGGTTGACCCATACAATCTCATTCCATCTGTCATGATTAGGAGTAAGGTCTATGTTGCATAAAATAACAATTAAAGGAAATAACAGTAAAATGAATTATAACAGATTACATTAGTCACTTACCAAAGGTGTATGTGGAATTCTTCAACCTTGCTCCTCTTAAAAGCAGATTTTGTGGACCTAAAGCTCTAAAATTAAAAATTGGAACATATTATTATGAGATTATCAATAATCATAGTTAACTGGCAGATTTCCTGTTGTCAGCAGGTGATTGCGTTGCGCATGTGCATTCAAGCCTTACCACGTAGTTTTGCCCTTGTGGCTTGCTTTGAGTTGCCTTTGCTGCTTTTTGGACTTTTGTTTACCCCCCCCGCCACCCCACCTGACTCTTGGTTCTTTGTAACTTTAGGGTAAGTTCTTTTGTGTTCTTTATTCTACACTGAGAGATCAGTGTGACAGGTGACAGGGGGAGGTGACCCATGGGAGGTTGCCATGGTAACTACCCCCTTTATTTGCATTTTGCCCACATTCATTTCCTTATTGCTCACTTCGCGCACAATTGGCACCTACCCTCCATTTTCATTATTGCTTATCAACCAGTTAATGGACAATGTACCTCGGAAAATTTCCATCAAAATGATGCCAGCTGTTTCAAGCTATAAATGTACTTAAGGGTAAGCACAAGTGAGTTATTTCATTTCTTAAAACCTATAATCATTTTAATGATATTTTGAGAATTCCCTTTTGTTGAGGATGTACTCACATAATTTATTTTAAGAAATAATGCAAACTGGACTTACTTCACAACTGGTTCCCCACTTCCTCTAGGTGTTATAATCATCCGACCAGTAAAACTACATTAAGAGGAAAAGAAAAATAAAATTATAAGTGCATCTTATAATAACATTTGTGTCCTTGTAAATTTCTGAATTGCCTTTCACTAGAGCTTTACATGCAACTTATAGAACATCACTTACAACAACATTTTTGCAATACCTGTAAAGATCTTCCTGAGGGTGTTGACATTCCACATGAGCAACAAAGTTTGACAGCCGTTCTGCTGTTTGCATGGATGCAGTCTCTGTTAAGGCACTGCGAACCTAAAACAAAGTTTTACAAACACTATGTATTTGAAAACAAAAACCCATCTACAGTTTTTTAACATACTTTTCCAGAATCTTCAAAGTACCACACTGAGGTACTTATTCTGGTAATTTATTATGAAATATAATGGTTACAAAGGCTTCATATCAAATGGCAAGAAAAATTACAAAGAACAAAGAACTACATGTACATGTGAACAAGTTAACATTGGAAGCATATGTACAGTAATAAACTTAATAATTACCAGGACAAAAAAACTTTCAATTACCTGTTTTATTGGCAATCCCTTCCACGTGTGGGTAGGGGTGGGGGGGGGGGGAGGGGTTTGGCATAAAGAATTATTTTTTGGAACTATGAACAATTTGCAAACCAGATACAATCTCTTGCTAGAATTTGTTTTGCTACAGAATTACTGGAATGATGAGTTATCACCTTATAACCTGAATGAAACAACAGTACAACAGTGTTAAGTGGAAAATTTTGACAGAATTTGCAAAATGGCAGACATACCTTTAAGTTTGTCTCCCCATCCAAGTTTGCAGTTGTAATGTAGCATGTTCCTTCAGGGTCTTCACATGACATTACAACAAGATCACAAGGAATCTCTTCATCTTCTGACACTTGAACAATATCACCAACCTAAAAACAAACATGTAATGAGGCTTTTTCAAGAGCTACAATACCTTATATTTATTATTAATCAATACACTAGTTATTGATTCCTGTGTGGGTACACATAGTTGTGTGACTGCCTTTAAAGCCATATACTGTAGTTCCTTAAGCAGAAATACAGACTGGAAGGTATAAAATAATTATTTGCTACCCAATACTTGTTTCAACTAAATCGCTTATCATTTATATTTCATATTCTCTTACCCTCACGTTCTTAGATGGAACATCCTGGACCCTCCCTTGACTTATCACCTTAGTTGGCCTGTTATTGACTTCTTTGTCTGCCTTATGGCGCAGCCAGTCCTCATAACCCTAGACACATAAAAGGGAACAGTTAGCAACAATTTTGAAAAGCTTTTGAAGTTAATGCTGGCTTTCACTTCTGCTGCTATTATTTCAACTTCTAAAGTTTGGACCTGCATGTGCAGGAGACGAAATTTTGAGAGTTTTTGGACCTAAACAGTTTACTTTTCACTAATAAATTGTTATGTCTCAGTTCATGTTTTTAGGACTGACACCAAACCTACTCACCTAACATTTTCATTTAAACTTGATAAAAAATGACCTAGCTCATTTATTAGACAGTAAATTATTTAAAGGTGACAGTGAACAATCAGAAGAACATTCCTCTAACCAGCACCCACATGTACAGTTATGCAAACCTGTTTGATGGCAGTGACTGTTATCACAAAGACTAATGGAAGAATGCTAGTAACTGGACTGACTGGACTGTCAATTAACAACTGCAATAAAAACAGCAAGCATAGCAAGTAAGTTAAATAAAAATACAAATAACAATGTATTTATTCCTTCAGTTGCCACAATCTAGACTGTCTAAAACTCTTCCCTTTTTTGTTGCGCCTTAACGTGGTGGGGAGGTTTATGTGCCTTGATTACCCTGGAAGCTATTATGTATTCCAGCTGGTCCCTGTTGGGTGCCACCATGCTGGGCAGGTTTGGGTGACAAGCAAGACGAATCACAACCCCTGGCCCTCCAGGTTAGGGGTTGGGTGATTGTTTTATCCCCATAAAAAAATATCATCACTGAAGCCTGTCAAACTTCTCAAGATGACATGTTGGCACTGAGAAGTGTATACATGTGGAGGTCTTATATGTGTTACAGAGTGCAAAGAGGCAAGATGGGTAGGTAGGTACATGTATGTAGGTAGGAAGGTAGGTAGGTACAATGTAGGTAGGTAGGTAGGTAGATACATTTAGTTAGTTCTAGGTAGGCTAGGTAGGTAGGTACATGTATATGTGTAGGGAGGCAGATAGGTCGGTAGGTACATGTAGGGAGGTAGGAAGGTACACGTAGGGAGGTAGAAGGGTAGATAGGTAGGTTGTTAGGTAGGTACATGTAAGAAGGTAGGAAGGCAGGTAGGTAAGTAGGTACATGTAGGGAAGTAGGTACATGTAGAAAGGTAGGTAGGTATTGTAGGTACATGTAAGGAAGTAGGTACATGTAGGGAGGTAGGAAGGTATGTAGGTAGGTACATGTAGGGAAGTAGGTACATGTAGGAAGGTAGGAAGGTAGGTAGATAGGTACTGTAGGTACATGTAGGGAGGTGGGAAGGTATTTAGGTAGGTACATGTAGGGAAGTAGGAAGGTAGGAAGGTAGGTCAGGTAGGTAGGTAGGTACATGTAGGGAGGTAGGAAGGTAGGTAGGTAGGTAAATGTAAGGGGCTAAGAAGATAGGTAGGTAGATAGGTAGGTAGGTAGGTACATGTAGGTAGGTAGATAGTTGCAATTTAACTGTTGATTTTACAGGTCAAATTTGATTTCAGGTGAAATTTTTTTAATCATTTTGAATCTTTTGTTTTCTGTCACGAGAGACTCAATCCTCGACTTGATTCTCAATAGCTTGTTCTCAGTTCTCGATTCTCGATTTGCGCAGGAATCAAGAATTGCAAATCGAGTTGAGAATCGAGACTCGCGACAGACTGTCAACATACTTTTGAATTTTACCGTAGGTTGATTCTCAATTTACTTTGTCTCCTAGCCCTGATTATTCATGAATTGGGGCTAGGAAACAAAGGGAATTGAGAATCAACCTACATTAAAAAATTCAACCTGAAATCAAATTTGACCTGTTACATATTAGACAGATGCTTAGTCAGAATGCTTTTATTATGGATTGTGTTTCCCACCTGTATGATACCAATGCAAAGGAAATAAAAATTGGCAATTCGACGAAACTGCTCGAACAGATTCTTTGGTATAAAATTCCATATTGTGTACTGCAAACAAAAACATACATTAATCAAAACACACTAAGGGCCTTTCTGCACTAGCAGACAAAATCGGAATTGTCATTGAAACACTTAACCAAAAATTATATTGTGACAATTTTTGTTTTGAAAAAATTTGTCCCCACTGGAAACCGTTACATCTGGCAACTCTTGCATTTGTTAATGGAAAGAATAACAGCTTTACAACAAACGAATGACAAGAAAAACACAGTTTTGTTTATTTAGTCAATTTTGTCCAGTTTTTACTGGGAGCAAATTTTGTCCATGGCACCTTTTAAGATTTCCTGTCTAGGACGTGTAATCTCGACAAACCATCCACATTTGCTAAGCATTGGTGATGACAGAAAATTTCTCTAACAGTTTTTTTCGCTGGTGTAGATGGGCCCTAATGTACTTGTAAAAATACAAAGAATTTAATATTCAGATTTTCATGAAATATTCATTTATAATGTTGAAATATTACTGTTAAACTGGGAAAACCATGAATACCAGAATTCAATATTCAGATTTTCAAGACGTATATATTTATTATGATGAAATATTACTGTCAAACTGGGAAAACTGTGAACACCAGAAATATCTCTGGAATGCTATTGTGTTGCAAGAAAAAAGCCAATCACGCATGAAAAACTGAACCGCAACAAAAACCTTAATTAGTTTGTGGCTTCGTGGCTAGTTCACATGTCCTGATCTCTGCTGTGATTGGTCATACACAATAAACATTCCTAAGATATTTCAAGTGTTCACGGTTTTCCCAGTTGCACTGTAAATGAAAGCTCACATGAGGTACATTATATTTTTTATTGTGCAATTCATTTACAGTGCACCCAGTCACTCAATGATGATTGTTTTAATAAAGATTAATTTATATTTAATTATAATTTTAAAAAGCACAATGACACTTTTAAGTTCGTGAAACATGTTTTGATGTTTCAAACATCATCTTCAGCCATGCAAGGTATAATACTAGTAGCATACAAGTTGATTGGTATAATATAACCATCCAAACAATGATTGCTTAGAAATTCACAATGTGATACACATATTAAAGCTAGCCACTAATATGGAAGAAAGCTAAACTTACTTACTTTACTTGTACGTTATTAGTATTATACATGTACCTTGTTTGGCTAAAGATGTCAGATGTTTGAAACATCGAAGCATGTTCCACAAACTTAAAAGTGTCATTGCGTTTTTAAAATTACTGCTGCATTTGTGCTATCAAGACCTTTCGGAATATTTATTTATAATAATTCTATTTATTCTTCTTGACTTGAAAAAAAAACATGAGATTATTTTGTTTGCTAATACTGACATAGACCAAAGAAATCAGATTTTTGTAACTAAAAAAGAATAACAATATTTATTAACCCCAAAGAATCAATGAATGATCAAAAAAATTATGAAAGCACCTAACCTTTGAAGTAACAATAACATTATTAGCATATCTTCTTTGCTTCTGTTCAATAACAGCATGTTCATCGCTAGGGTATCTGTTTAAAACATAAACAGTGCGCCACTCATCTTCATAATGTCTTCTTCCCGGCAAGAGACCCTATAAATAAACAGAAATGCTGCATTAAAAAAATAATATTAATAAAAATATTAACAACATTATCATTTTTTATTATAGTGAATGGTTCATTAGCTCCCAAGTCTATATCAATGCAATTATTATGCAAAAAATGCGTTGGCATCCTTGCATTTTTGTTAGAATCTGAGACAAAGAAACCTAGTAACTCTTCGTTCAGCTAAATCAACGGAGCAGGAAATTCAGTGTCGATTTGAATAACAATGGAGTTATAATCCTCTATTTGCAAAACTGAAACAACATTTGCCACTTTAGCAGTGTTCTCCCTAAATTTTAGCTCAGCAGGTAAGGGACCATTCATGGCCAGTAAGGCAAAAAATATGTGCCCCTGGGGGGAGGAGGGGGTAGTGGAGTGAGGGACATTGCCTGGAGATTTAGGAGCTAAGTCCTCTGAAATGTCATTTCCTCATTCTTATTTAAAACGTTCAACTTCAATAATTTTACTCTGTCTTCAACGTTCTCTTTCCAAAATGGGTGGCCCATAAAAGAAAAGCTGTGTATACTTAAGTACCTTTCCATATATTCATGTTCTTGTGAGAAGCGGATTGGACCACAACTTGCGCATTTTTTAAAACAATTTTTTTTTTAGTTTAGTAACCCTTCAAGTGGTTGCAGGTGGTAAGAAGTATTGCTTCAGGCGGTAAATTTTACCGGTTACCACCTGATAAGGAGAACACTGCTGTAGTGCTGTCAGTTGGTTGCACCAAAAAGAAAACTTCCCAAAAGAAAAAAGAGATCACACCAAAAAAAAAAAACCACTGGGAGTGATTTGCCATACAGTATCACAACTCACAGTGCTGATAAAAGGAATATTTAATTCAGAGCAAGAAAAGAATTACTATAATAGAAAATTTAATTAGCACAGGATTTCTTTTTTCCTCCACTGCAAAATCTTCCTGAAAATTTCTCTAATGGCCTATCAAGAATTTTCTAAAAAATATTACATGTATTGCAAATGTAAAATAGTGGAATTCATTATCAGCATGACCAAAATTTGTGTTTCTCCAGGGTTCATACAAAAAATTGCAACCATTTTTCAAGGACTTTTCAAGGACTTTTCAAGGACCACATTAGATTTTCAAGGACAACCTACTAGGAATATAATTTCACAGATTGTACAAAAATGCACATTCCCAGTATATTCTAATAAGACTTTAAGGCTTTAACTGTTTGCTTCACCAAATTCTCTACATTTTTCAGTTCACTTGTCTTGAACTGATAGTTAATTATTGCATAAAACATGGAGCACTTTATGTAAATGACCTTTACATTCACTGAGCTACGATATATATTCTGTCTTAAACCACCAAAAAGCATCAAAAAATTCTTTCCAGGCTTAACTACATTCAAAGTTGAAGAAAATTCAAGCTCTTTTCAAGGACTTGCACAGAAATTTAAGGACTTTTCAAGGAAAATAGAATTCAAGGACTTTTCAAGGACTTCCCCTAAAATTCAAGGACTTTTCAAGACTGTGCGAACCCTGTTCTCTGCAACCAGTGCAAATACCTATAAACCACATTAATTATTAACAAGAGGAAAAATTTCAATGTCTTCCAGTGAAATGCGAAGAAACTTCAAAATCTCAGAGACAGATTGACTGTCTAGTATTTTAAAATCTATTTTTAATTAGTAAGCATAAAATTCTGTGACACTTGGCCGCTGTGAAGTTTCCAAAATGGTTTCAAACACCGTAAAACTACATGTGTGTACAGGACTGATAACATCAAATATTAATGTCAATTTGGTTGAGGGTCTCAAACCATTCTGTATTATTGCTACCCTCATTTAACGACACAGATTAACTGGGGATAAATTTGTTGCACAGAAAAAGAAAAAAACTATCTACAACAGTGTCAATAAACTGCATCCACAACAATACACATGCGAAAACGTTTTGCAAACTCAAATGTCTAAACTTTCTTCCAAGAAGTTGTTGGGCTTGATATCTCTTGTCAAGGGCTAAAACCACAAAACAGCCGAAACTAAGGAATTATGGTTTTTCATCGAACTCGGTCACAGTGCATATTGCCTGTTTGTACATGCAACTCACACGCAATGTTTCGTTCCATCGAAAAGACACGTAAACATCACACACGAACACTTGGCACTATATAGAATCATTGAAGATTCGATAACAAAAATGACCCAAATATGCCTACCTCACTCCTCTTTGAAATTCTGCCAAGTTTATATATTGGACAAGCGCATCAGAGGCTGTATGATATAAGTATACGATTTTTTCATTCATGCACACGGCGGGTGTAAAAATTTCACGTCGATAGATCTTCTCGCTACCGGTTTTACCACATGTAAACGACACTACGATTTCTGCACGAAAATTCAGCAAAACGCCGCACCTTATGCTCTTGATCCAAAAAGGAGAACTGTCTTATTAGTATTATTTGCACTTGAATACATAAGATATTTCTCGTAGACATCTGCTAACGCTAAGATCAGCAGCACAGCAAGAAGCAAATACGAAAGTGACAAGCTAAGAAGTTCTGCAATACCGGCCGGTCAAACAATGCACTGTTCTTACCAACAAGCGATCTTTAAGCCTCCCCAGCGACATGAGGGGTCAGCCAGGTTTGCGTGATCTGACCAGTAAGTAATCGAGAGGGGAAAGTGTTTAAATTCAAACCATATCGTGTTGAATTTTCTTCGCGCTACTTCTGTTGTTTTAGCTGGATTCTTGCAAGTCACTTTGCGGAACTTGAGACCAACTGCTTAGCAGCCTCCCCAAAAGCGATAAGTAACTTACCCGGCTCTCCCAAGATCACAGAGAAAACGTATCGTCCCCCATTGGGGGTGGGCTAAGAATTTCTCCTTTACTTAATTTGAATTTTTTTTAGGGTGATTTGTTTGCCTTTCATACAGTTTTTTGTTCATCCGAACTGAACAATCATTTCGTTATTTTTTTATTGCCATTTTTTTTCCTGCTGAGCGAAGCGTCGTACAGTCACCGCCTAATCCAGACACCTCAGTATAACCCCCAGAAGATTGGCCCCACAGAAAAACAATATGGCGTCTGTTCGACAAGCAGATACTGCATTGTGGCTTCATAACAAGTTATCATCGGACGATTCTTGGTCTGGCAGCAGTTTGCGATCGCTTCTGACTCACGATGTACTTCGTAATATTCCAGAATGCTTTCATAGGCTTGAAACTCAGGTGAAAGTTAAACTGTTGATGGCCTTTCTTCACCTCCCTCGTCGTGTTATCGAAGAAACTACCGCCGAAATGAGCGAAATTTTCGAGATTGGAAGTCACGACGAAGATGAATGGGTCCGTGTTTTATCAGAGATTCTTAAATACTACCCCAGTACAGGAATGCTGAACGTTAACCTCGATGAAGTTAGTCCCGTGTTTGCAGAGGTGACTCAGGAAATAAAAAAGACAAGTAAGCCAGCTAAGCAAAGGCAAAGTCAAAGTTTTGATAATCATACAGTGGAAAAATAGTAGGGGGTAGTTCGATAAGATTTTCGTACAGCCCCATACATTTTTTATGCATATATAGATATTTGGGCTCTATCCATATTCGTTTTTTGTGTGAAACAGTATGAAATGGCTGCATGCATTTACATGTAAATGTAAGCCAAAATGTGTTGTGTTTCAATTTTATTTTACTTTTCTTTGTTTGAACTCATTATCATACATCAGCATACCTAAAAAGAAACGAAAATATAATTGAATCGAGGATAAAATTGAACCACAGCATGTTATGTACAACTGTATGGGGCTGTAAAATGAAATCTTTAGCCTGATTTAATGTTGTTTGATAGACTGCCTTAGGGATGTTTCATTTTTTATCTGCACCTCCCCCCCACCCCCCTTCTCTGCTGTCCTTAAGGAGGCTCAGATTTTTCTTCCAAAAAGCCAAAAAAATTTTGGACCCATTTGACAATTCTTTCAAAGCTGAGGATTTCGATTCCAGTCATCTTCCTAATGGGGCAAGGAATGTACCCTGATAAAGTAAAAATGAGAAGTGGCTTTTGCTTCCCATTGGCTTATGGGATTTGAACTACCTGAAATGGGGTTGATCAAAGTGAACACACTTTTGTCAATGGGTATAGGATTTGAAGCAGACTTTGAATAGGACACCTTGGTTTTAATAGAATTAATTTGCAAATTTCTCCTAGTATCCTACATGTACATGTCGGTCAATCATAAGAGCAAAAATAAATCCACCAAAAAAACATCCAGTTTAATCAATGCCATTCATTTTTATAAGTAGAGTGGCATTGAATGAGAATTAATACCACTTAAAATAATTCAATATCACACAATGTCTTTTATTTATTTGTTTTTCTTTCATTTATTTATTTTCTTTTCTTTTTGTAGTGGCAAACCTTCCAGATAGTGGATCAAGTTTTCTTCCCTTGGAATGCCTATATTTAAATAGGTCTGCACTTGTTGCCATGGTTGGTCCACAGCCCCCACTCTCTAAACACTTCACACTCAAAAGAAAACCCAAATCTGCTGCCCTTAGAGCAGAGCTCACACAAAAAGGTATTTGTTGGTTGTTGATAAAATTAATAACTGAAAACACAGCTACTTTCTGGAATTACTGGTATTATTTTATGCAGCTATGGCTAAAGAGGCTGTATAATACTACAAATGACCCCTGATCGCAAATGATCCCCAGACCACAAATGATCCTCAACCAAAAATGTTCCTTTTATTAAATAACATTTATCCTGAAAGTGAACAAACGAGTTTTTTGTTAGAACTGCTGTAATGTTTGTCTTTTGTTTTGTTTTTTCATGAAGCCAGTGAAGCAGTATCTGCTCAGAAAAAGGGACTCGTTGGTTCTGGAAACAAGCTTCAGTCTCCATCAAAGAAGTTTGAAGCTCCTGGTTAGTGGATTGGCTTTTTTTTTAAATTCCAAACAATATTCTCCAAACTTTTCTCTTTTGCCTCAACATGCAATGCCATTGTAGGAAGAATGTATAGATAATAATATTGTCATTATTGCAATCCACACTTTAAAGGATTCAAACATGGAATCAGCTCTGCCATGTTGTCTAAAACAAAGGAGATTTTTAATAAGCAAAATCCTAACACGGTCGTTCCGTGTTAACTCCTGCTTCTTTTGTCTTACTGTGTGGACATGTGTGCGCGTGTCATCACCAAAGTGGCTAAAATCCTGTGGAGGATCACATTTGCATGAAGAGGCATGTTTGGATCTTTTGCTTTATCACTTGTGCAGGAGACTCAAACATTTACAGTTACCTTACCAGTAGACTTGTAAATAAAACGAACAAAGCGAACTTTGTCTTAAGGGCTCAGTTACTTTATTTTTGTCCGCATACTTGAATGGGAAAAAGGGTACTTCATTATTTTTTCGGTTTAATACCTAGGACCCTTTTTCAATATGCTCAGGGCTTTCATTAGAGTCTTGGGCCGAGGATTTTCTCTGGCTACAAGGAAATTGAACCCTTACTACTTTCATGGGAAAATAGCAGAAAATAGAACCAACAGAAATCTCTCGCTGTTTGATCCCCAGTGACCACACTGTACATCTTGTACATGTATTTATCTGGCAACTTAAGAGTTAAGTAACAACTATGTGCTGCATTTACAGTCATTTAGTTCTTTGAATCATACTTTCTCCAATGTAAGACAGTACTTAAACACTGTGTTCCAATTATAATAGTTTTCTGTCACTTGTTTTGGTCATTTTTTCTTGCCTGAGATCTAACTTTTCTTTGTCTAATGGATCCTTCTAATTTCATAGTAAGGGTTACTCCGAGAACATCTAACCCTGCAAGTTATCGTCCTGTGTCGGCAAATAGAGCTACTCCATCGAGCAGTTCATCAAGGAGTATTATCTCTGCCGCAACACTTAAACACCATGGACGAACTAAGGTACTATCATCTGTCATTAGTGCCTTGATTATGTGACAATATAATGCTAAATTTTTTACCAAGTGCTCCTGGGTATGAGTCAGTGTATTATGGGATAAATGACTTGAAGAAACCCACATAGTTAGAAGAGGAAACAGAGGTTTACAAGATCCTCAAGATGGTGTTTATGAGGTACATGTATAGCCATTCAAAAGCTCCAAAATTTGCTGAGAAACATTTGTATGTCCAGAAAATAATACAACTGTTGGTAAATTTTCAAGGTTTTAATAGCTAAATGTATATGTTGTTCAATATTGGCCCAATTAACACCAAAACTGGTTAATATTATTATACACATATAAAACTCTTTATGCTCTTTTTGACTTTGTTGGTCGTATGTTAATAATCCCAAAATACTTGGACTAGTACCCAGCCCCCCTCAG
The DNA here is from genome assembly GCA_964035705.1 of Porites rus. Classification (NCBI taxonomy): domain Eukaryota; kingdom Metazoa; phylum Cnidaria; class Anthozoa; order Scleractinia; family Poritidae; genus Porites; species Porites rus. The sequence continues at coordinate 22,959,908 of OZ038000.1, read as the reverse complement.
TTTGAAACCAGGCAGTGGCTGGTAAAAAGTGTTGATATTTTGCTCAGAATAAAGTAGTGAAGTACTCATGTGTTACTACAATGTACTCAAACAAGCTAACCACTTCACATTTGTTTTAAAACCCCCATGTCATTTCCACTTCAGAAAAAAAAAACTAGACTGCATATACATGTAATTTGCAGTGATGACTTTAACACATCATCTTAACCCAATTCTTCAAAGAGTGTTGTAGCAATGTCAGAAGCCATAGGAGAAATGACTATCCAAATTATGACTTTATATCCTAGCAAAAGCAGCTGTGTTATAATCTACCAGATGATGATTCTCCTGTAAGCATGAAACACAAATTTCATTCTGCTTTCTCCATAATACCTGAGTGCATAAAAATCCAAAGTCTTCACTCCATAAATGTTTTGTTTTGTTTTGTTGGTTTGTTTGTTTGTTTGTTTTTTGCTTTGTTTTGTTTCCTATTGCTGAATGTTTTTTTTTGTGGCATGAACTTTCCCTAGCTTTTAGACATAACTGAGCAGCCAATCGGAGGTGGACGCGAACTTAAGAGAAGAAAGAAATTAGCAGGTTAGAAGAAGCCATCTGGTCAAAAATAAGTTGCGAGTTGATGGGTATGAGCTGAAATATTTTTAAGCGAAAGGTTCTCTTTAATTATCCAAATTCATGATACATGTATGGCAATGGCACAGGCTTTAATGGTGGCCTGTCAAACTAATGAAGTAACATGATACTTTATTATTTATTGTATCACTAAAAATTAATGTTAAATGACTAAATAACAAAAATGATGTCGTTGTACGTTTCAGCTGGTTGCTGTATGTTCTCATCAGTTCTACCGACTATCCTCCCTTAGGCACTTCATAATAATTATACTATCCCAAAATAAATGTGTACTTTCTTAGGAAACTGGGCAATTTAGTTTGAACAAAACTCTTACCCTTCATCCCTCAGCTTAAATAAGACAATTATTTTGAACTTTGTGTGAAATTTTTATCTGATGAATGTGCATTTTTTTTCATTGTATTTTATCATTAGATATAGTCTCAAGTGCATATGTTTTTTTTCTCACTTCTTTGTAAGATCTATTTCAAAGTGATAACAATTAGTTTTTAAACATTTCAGATTCTGAACATGCGGAAGAGGCTAAGCATAAAAAACTAGACAACACAAAGCCACCAGAACCAAGCACACCCAATTATGCGGCAGGGCTGACACCTGTCACTCAACCATCAAAGGTATAATACTTTAATTTTTAGTTATCTAATAGTTACTTTAGCCTGTGTATAGTGGTATTGAGACCAACTACAAGTCACATCAGCTTTTCTTTTCACTTTTTGACAAAAAGCATGGAGCCCCTTAACCTGTGGAGTGAGGGAAGGGGATGGGGGAGAGAGACTCTCCTGCACCCCCATGGGTTAGGGGGCTTGGATGGCTGACATTTTAGAATATGAAGGAACAAGCTTGTTTAAAAGCTGATAGATGGTTATATTATTAAAGACTTTTTTACCTTGACAAATCCTGCTTCAAAAGTTCGTCATGAATGATAATCCACACCAACTTCCATGTTGCTTATTTTTTATTCCTTAAAAAAGACTTGTTGGGTAGTTAACATTGTTGATTCTTTTGTCTCTGTAACTAAAAGACACCTTCAAGTCCAGAGGTACCATCAGCAAGCATGGCCCCACCATCATCAACACCATCCTATGTGCCGCAGCAGGCAGCATCAAGCACATCACTGTCTCCACCATCAGACACACTCAGTGAAAGTACTATTAACCTCAAGAGAGAGTTAGAAGTAAGACATCTCTCCTTTCTCTTCCAATTTTATTTTATTCTATTTTTTATTTTTTGCTATTAAATTACCACATAATTTTTCCATCAAGGAAAAATTAACAATGTGGCTCTGGCAAAAAGTCCTATTGACCCCTTCAAGGATCTGTGGAAATTCTGAGGGGAGGGGGTGTTAAATACAAAAAAAAAATGAGAAAGAAAGTATGAAACTAAACTGGAGTTTTCAGAGTGGGGGAGGGTGGGTTCAACCTTATAACCCCATCATGAGTGGGGGAGTATAGATTGGATATTTCAACACAATCCCAGAGAAAACTGCTAGGGATCTCAAAGGTTTTTATGTAAATTTATTCCCAAAAGCACAGAGCAAACCGGTAAAAAACCAGTGACAAGCCAGTTTTTCAAGGTTTTTCTGCTGTAATAGTAGCCATGTGCTGAAATTCAGTAACTTTTGGAGTACTCTCAAACATGCATTGACCAAAATCGTAGTCATTTTTGCTCGGAGAAAATCCAAAATAATGTAATAATAATGGCGTCAGGTAGATATTAAATAAATTATACTATTGAGTGAAAGTTGGAAATAGGGGGGAGGAGGGTAGTGTTTTTGTATCCTTCAAGACCCAGGGGCAGCTAATTCCAGAAGCCTTACAATTCCTATTAATTTTTGTGAAAGACCAGCAAATGTATTAGATCAAGTAGTTCAAATGCTAATATCTGGAGCTGGTTTGGTTATGAGTAAATGGTTTTTAGGCTCACCATTAATTCGTCTGGTATTACTTTGTAACTACAATGTAGTTTTCCCCCCTTGGTCTCCAAGGATTGTGCGTGTCATATTTGATGAAACAATTTTTAAAATTTAAATATATATGTTGATGTCAGAGATGGTCTCTCTTTTCCACTAAAGCTTTGTTATCCCATACACCCATACACTTGTGCTTGATTATTATACTTACCCTCATCATTGTCATCATTATAATTTCTCTCTTGTTATCATTATTGTCATTTCCGTCATCATCATCATCATCATCATCACCATCATTATCGTCATCATCATCATCATCATCATCATCATCATCATCATCATCACCATCATTATCGTCATCATCATCATCATCATCATCATCATCATCATCATCATCATCATCATCATCATCATCATCATTATCGTCATCATCATCGTCATCATCATCATTATCATCATCGTCGTCGTCGTCATGGCTACCGTCATCGTTAGTATTAATATTATTGTCATCATTATTAGATGCATGTGGAACATCAGCGACAGTTGATGATGAGAGAAAAACAACAGAAACAGGCCGCGGCTGCAGCATTAGCAGCTACTTCCTCGACGTCAACAACACCATCCGCTGCAGATTCTACAAGAACACCATCTGCAGCCTCTCCTGGTGTCCCTGGCAACAGTCAACAGCAACAGGGGAGCAAACGACAGCTTACCCTCACTGTGAGTACACTCACTAAGAATGGCCAAAGAAAATGTTACCCCTAAAAATCAAATCTCTTTTTGTAAAATTCTAAGAAATAAATGATACTATGTAAAAGTTCTGTCAAAAAGTCTTATCTTACGCTCAAACTTTTGGATTATTACTTGACTAATTTAGAATTTACGAATGTCACAATGGAGGCACGTTTGGACTTTAAACCACATTTTAATTACCAAATGGAGTTCTTGCTCCTCATGGGAGGGAGGAAGGATAACAAAACAACGGCAGCGAAATCGCTTGCGTTCAGCTAAACAAACTAAGTAAGCGCGTGGGGATGTGAACATGATAGCAGTCACAATCAAAGTCAATAATTAACCTAGATTCGTTTGAATGGTAGCATCGAAGGATAAAAACGTCGTATAACTTTGTCTCGTCTCATAGTGTTTCTTCTCCATTCTTACTAACCAACAAAATGATTTTGTTACAGTACCCCTGCGTCCCTGACGCATTAAAATCCCCAAAGACGCAAATTAATTCAGGGCACGCGTCATGTAGGACGCAAATATCGCTTGAGAGACCTGAAGATGATCTTGATTGATTCTTGGATTAGGATTCACTGATTCTGGTTTGGGACTTATGAATGCTAGGACTTACCGTAGCAAATTGTAACAAAATCACTGCAAACTAGATTTGTTTATGTGAGTAGACAGGGAAAAGCGTTTTCTCATTTTCCATTCTTTTTCAGAGAGACCAAATGTTGGCAGCTCATGAAATGTTTAAGAATGCAAACCGTGTGAGTCGAGCAGAAAAGGCTCTTATTTTGGGATTCATGGCTGGTGCACGAGGTAGGTTAACAGTGTGTACATCTTTGGTATTGTGTAGTGAACAGCAGAGATATATACGAAGTGTAAAATTGCACTGCACAAAAACATTTTTGCCTTTTTCTTCTTTCTTGCTTTTTCGTTTTCGCAGTGGTACCCTCATGCAGGCGTTCAGATAATGGAGTACGGCGCGAAGTCAGAAAGCGAAGACAAAAAAAATGAGGGAGAGAGAAATATAAAGGAGGGAACCCTCACTCCCACCCCCCCCACCCCCCCCCCCCCCCTGCGTTGTTTTTCCTGCTCACATCTTTTTGGGCTGCCCCCACAATCTTAACTCCTGGAACCGGCTATCGCAGTGGTTACTTTAACAGGCCTCTTTGGCTGGTTATGTGGTATTATTGGGGGGTTCAATATCTTAATACTAGAGAGCCTTAGATTCTGAGACGAGGACGACTACGAGTACGAGAATTTCGTAGTACTAAGTAGTGTACGCGCGTGAACCAGCGTCATTTTGGCGGGAAAACGTGGTAGCCGTCGTCATTCTACTACGAGAATGTCGTAGTGGCGGTAACAAGTTATTAAATTTGAGAAGTTTAATCATTTTGCGACCAGGAAAGGGCTAAAGCTTCTCTAATAAAAATAATTGCGCTAATTTTTCAGGTGAAAAATAGTAGAATGAAGCTCTCCGGGTCAAATATTTTTCGAGAACGCGAAAAAACGTTAAGGTAAATCTCGTACTCGTTTGGTCCTTGTCCTCAGATCTAAAGCTCTCTACTTGTGTTTACTCCTTACAGAAAAACCGTACGCGCATCAAGGACCCATTATTACTATTAAGCTGAGTGAAAACACCGAGAACGTCACAGCAGCGGATGGATCACAGCAGACCCAGCTTGTAGAAATGTTATTTGAAATGAACTATGACACAGGACACTGGCGGCGGCTAAAACGCACCAGGGTGGTGTCAAAACAAGGAGCACCGGGTGGGGGACCACCGCAGAAAAAGTGAATCACAGGATACCCAGGTTTACAAATGTCACAGAATACGCAGCTTGTAAAAAACATTGGAAATGAGCTGGCAAATGTCACTTGAGTCTTAATCTAAACAAGGAGCGTTGGGACCACTGAAGGAAAACTGATCGCAACATTGTACAGGTTACAAAGGTCTCGGCAGACCCAGCTTGTAGAAATGTTATTTGAAATAAACGTGACGCAGGGCAGCGAGGAAGATTGAAACCTACCGGCGTGGAATGTAAACAACTGCAGAAAAACTTGTCGCAGCATACCCAGGGCTACGAAGGTCACAGCAGGCCCAGCTTTTAGAACTTATATTTGAAATTCATTATGACACACAACAATCTGGCGACCGTTAAAAGTGTCGAAACGAGTCAGAACTAGAAAATGCCAATGGCGGCCCGTTGGCTCTTGAAAATACATTGTAGCTAATTACAGAGATTGCAAAAGCATGATGTACATGTAAACATCTAAATGTCAAAGTAAAGTATCTTTTTATTTTAAAAAAAAAGAGTGTAAAAAGTGCTTATGTCGTAAAAGAGTATGAAGCACCATTACAACTGAATAAAAGCAATGTAGTTTAAAAGATCGATTGGGCCAAAAGTTCAGTATTGAAGGAGCATGCTTCCAGCAAGGTAAACTCGCCGAAGTATTATATCGTGCTTTATATTGTTGAGCAGCAAGTATTTTTTGAACTGTATTTTTTGTTACAGAGAGTAAAAGAATGGGAACGAATTTTTTCGTGACACGGGTAATTCGTACGACGAATTTAGGCCATTTTCGACAGCAAAAAGATTGCTTCAGTTATGTAAATTTCTTTTAAGCCATTAGAAGCTAAAAAAAATCAAACAACATATTAATTAACTTCATGAGCATTTTAACTATGATCGGACTTTGAAGTGCTATTTTGTGACCCCCCTAAGTCGTCACATAAGTCGATCGATGTTCGAAACATTCCAGCTTGAAAGAAGTTTCAGTTTCAGTATCACGAAAATCCAGCATTCCGCACTTTTTTTCATTGCTTTCCCGAATCCCGTTTTTTATTTCAAAGTACCTAAGGTAAAAGGTCTAATTGCAGCAAAACCCTATAAATGTAATATGTAGATTGGTTTCGATTGACATTTTGAATTGTACACCTCGGTATAACGAAGCGGCAGGACAGGAGAGCGAAAGAAACAAAGAGGGCCGGAGAGGAGGGTTTCTTCCTCCTCTCTTCCAAACCCCAAGCCCCCGCTGTTTTTGTTCCTACTCACTTTTCTTCGTGCTGCTCCCACCATCTGAACGCCTGGAGCAGCTGACTAGTCCCTAGTCGACTCTAAGTTGCCTCTACTTTTTTTTATGAGACTGGGGACGAGTCAGCCTGTAGCAGGCTATTCCGGTACTAGAAGACTAGTCTGTGACCACGAGATAGGAAGGACACCAAAACTATGACTGTCTGATTAATTCAAGAGAGCAGAGTCGACATCATTGTACTGTTTACCATATCTTAAGTTTAACTGATCAAATAATTTCAAGATCAGATTAATAATTAATGTTAAAAGCTTGAGCAATTACTATACTGGTATGCTAGGACCACGAGCACATTCCTGGCATCCGTCTGAAGCAGTGGGTCTTCTATCCGATCGTCTGAGTGTTGATTACTTGACAGCCTACGTCAATTTTTTACTTATAGTTTGCTTCAAGATAGGAGACACCACTGAACTTCAGTGGTGTCTCCGCCTTTGCCGCTAGACCCCACGATTTCCGGAATTCCCGACAAACATGCAAATAATCACGCATCCCGTGCCCAAATTTTGGCCCTGTTAACACTGGCCCGGAACCCGGGAGCCCTGGGGGCCGTTTTTTGAAACTCCCGATAATTAACGGGCCCGAAAAGCTGTTGTTGTTTGACAATAACAATAACATTTATTATTTGTATTGCGCCTTTTCTATAAAATGTTCAAAAGCGCATCACAATAGTAATTAATAACTAAATTTTACAAATCTTTCTATCAAAATCATAAAAAATATTTACATTAAATGAGTAAAAGATAATTACAAATAAAGATATAGATATACTAAGATAACTGAAATGATTCCTTAAATAGAAATGTCTTAATTAAAGTCTTAAAAGATTCTAAGTTCGTTGCTTCGCACGCGGACCTTGGCAGCTTATTCCATAGGAAAGGAGCAGTTACCTGGAAAGCTCTGTCTCCCAATGTTTTCTTGGTTTTCACACTTGGTCTTTCCAACAAACGACCATTGTCGTTGCGCCTCAAATGGTAGGACGAAGGCTGTTGAATACTAATTAAATCTGAACGGTACTTAGTTGATAGGCCATGCAAAATTTTAAAAGTTATCAAGAGTATCTTATAATGTATCCTGGAGCGCACTGGTAACCAATGTAATTCTGCGAGTAGAGGTGTTATATGACAGAACTTGTGCGCACGATATATAAGTCTTGCACTCGCATTCATAACACGTTGCAATTTCATAGTCTGATATTCCGGGATTCCGTACAGAAGGCTATTACAATAATCCAATCTACTAGTAATAAAAGCATGAACTAATTTCTCAGTTGATTCTCTCGATAAATATTTCCTAATATGACGTATATTGTATAAATAATAGAAAGCGCTGCTACAAGTCTTTGTAATGTGAGTTCCCATATCTAGATGCGTATCGAACCATGTGCCTTAATTGCGCGCAGAGGCTACAGGAGAGACTTCAGTCTGCCCAATCTTGATGCTTTGGATTGAAACTTTTGAGAGCTGCTGACGAGTACCTATATTCAGGAACTCAGTCTTGTCATCATTGAGCATCAGCTGATCCTCCCACATCCATGCTCGGACATCGCAGATGCACTTCTGCATGGCTGATACAGCTTCGACTTCACTGGAAGAGTCAGAGGGCTTAAATGACAAATACAACTGTGTATCGTCAGCATAAGTATGAACAGAGGGCAGATGGTGTTTTAGAATCCAGAACAGCTTACTCACGTAGATGGTAAATTAAAGCGGGCCCAGGCACGACCCTTGAGGAACTCCACACTTCAAATCAAACGGCTTTGAGAGAGTTCCGTTGATAGACACTTGCTGCGATCTGCCCTTAAGGTAACTCTCAAACCATGAAAGTACTTTCCCCCGCAATCCAAGTGTTGACCTCAATCGTTCCAGAAGGATCTCATGTTCGACGGTGTCGAATGCAGAGCTTAAGTCGAGAAGCACCAGCAGCGTAACTTGACCTTTATCCATCGCCATTAGGAGATCGTTCTTCACCTTGAGTAGTGCGGTCTCAGTGCTATGATGTTGGCGGTAAGCACTTTGCAATTCTGGAAACAAGCCATTGACTAGCATGTGCTCCTGTAATTGTACTGCAACCGCTTTCTCTGTGAGTTTGGACGTGAACTGTAAATTACTCACAGGCCGAAAGTTCTTGTTTATCAATTGAAGACCACATTTTTTGAGCAGAGGATGTACTACTGCCTTTTTCCAGTCATCTGCAAAGTAGCCATGCTCTAGTGATACGTTCACCATCCTACTAATCACTGGAAGTAACTCCTCTATGTAAACCAACAAGATGGATGATGGAAGAGGGTCCAGAGCACATGTCTTCATAGAAGCCACAGCCATCTTCCTGGCAGCCTCTTCGTAGAGAGGCTGAAACTCTGATAGCGTGACAAGGTCATCACTACTCGATGAACCGTGAGGCGCCCGCTCAGTAACCGCAGGAGAGACCGTGTCACCAGCTAGCTTTGATCTAATAGCCACTATTTTATGGATGAAGTATTCACCCATCTCATTTGCAAGAACAGAGACGTCAGTGTGGGGTGGGAGAGATTTGTCCGCTTGTAGATTTAGTAGGCTCTTGCTAGCCCGGAACAGCTTTGATTGGTGCGAACTGTTCTCGTCAATGAATTCCTTGTAATAATTAAAGTACCTCTAGCTTCATTCATCAAATGTATGACATAATTTCGCTTAGCTTTAAATATTACAAGATCTGCTTGGAGACCACTTGTCCTCCATCTTCTCTCAGCCTTCCTCCTGTCCCAACGAGCCTGAATTATGTCTTAAAACGAGATGGAGGTTTCAATGGTTTTTTAGACAACATCATAAAACCAACAGTTAACAAAACAAAATGACTGGTTTGCTATCTAGAACCCGCTCTCTTATCCTTTTTGATTTTGATTTGAATAGTTCATTTTGGGCCCGAAAAGTTACCGGGACTTTCGAGAAACGGGCCCCTGGAGCCCTAAATCCCTCTGGGACCCTGGGTCGTTAGGTTTAACTCATTTAAGGTCGGCCCGAACCTATTTATTTGCGCGTTGGTTATGTTTTTAAATCGGGTTTTTCGGCAGTAATGATTTAACTGATTTGTATGATTTTTGGCATCCTTAATAAAGAATGGTTGAACTTTAAGAAAATGCTATTCAATTTCTTATAGGCATAAAAACCTTTGAGATGTCGGCATAAGTTTAGAATCGCATTTTTACAAAAAATGTCCATAATTTCAAAACCCTAAAACAGATCATTTTCTCTAATTTCGGCAAATAAGCCTCAGAGCTCTCTAGTTTTATATCTGCATGTTTGAAGTCGATCGTGACCGTAGAACTCGCTGCTTACATGTTAATAGCTGGTCAAATTTAACCTTAAAATGCAACGCTAACACATTTGTGAAAATTGACACACAAATAGAGGACAATCAACTGCTATAGCCCAAAGCTTCAGTTGCTACAAACTGAGTAAGCAGAAACCTACGGCGAATACAGTTCGCAATATAAGAGGAACAACTTTATGCTGAATACGAGGCAAGATTAAATAACTTATATTTATCAAAGTTACTGTGTATTCTCCGTTCTCTTTTCGCAAAAAATCTCAACAAATCACGATATAACATCTACGGAAATCTCCTACCAGTTTTTACCACTGAAGGTTCCCGTCTTGAGGAGAAATAAAGCCACCAACTCCAGTACTTCAACCGATCCATTTTCAGATGCAATGAAAACTATCGTATTAGGTAATTTATTCAAGTTTGAAAGATTTGCCATCACATTTGCACGGGCATTTTACCATTGGGGATAATGAAAAATAATAAGACAATTATCATATTTCCTTTATCTTTATCCCCAAGTGACAAACTTCCCGTGCGAATGTGATGTCAAGTCTAAAAACCTTGAGTAAATTACCAAGTACAAGGGATTTCAGTGCAGCTGAAAAATGGACGGTTATAGGTACTGGAGTTGGTGGCTTTATTTCCCCTCACAACGGAAACCTGCGACGCTAAAAACTCTTGACAGTTTTTCGTAGATAATATAATTTGCCTTTTTAAGATAGGTTTCGAATAGATAGGGACAAATACAAAGTAAATTAGAAATTCTTTTATCTTGCCCTGCATTCAGCATAAAGTTGTTCTTCTTGTATTGCGAACTGTATTTGCCGTATGTTTCTGATTACTCAGTTTCTTGGAACTGAAGTTTTGGGCAAGAATACCCTTGCCATAGGAGATAGTCCGCCGGCAATTTTCCTCTATTCGTGCGCCAACTTTCACAAATGTGTTAGCGTTGCATTTTAAGGTTCAATTTGACCAGCTACGGTCGCGATTGACTTCAAACTTTCAGATATAAGACAAGAGATCTCTGAGGCTTATTTGCCAAAGTTAGAGAAAAATCTGTCTTAAGGTTTTTTTTTATTGAAATTATTGACATTTTTTGTAAAAATGTGGCTCTAAACATATGCCGATATCTCAAACGTTTTTACACCAACAAAAAAACAAATAACATTTTCTTAAAGTTTGACCATTCTTTATTAAGGACGCTAAAAATCGTGGAAATCGGTAAGTCATGATCATTCCTGCCGAAAAACGCTATTCAACAACGTAACCAACGCGCATATAAATAGGTTCGGGCCACCTATTAAGTCTCCTTAAAATCTCTACTCGCAAGGGCTTACAACTTCAATTTTTGTGCAGTATAACTTAACCCTCAGTGGACAGTATTTTCGCTGTTCTTAAACGAACTTCCTGACAGGTTGGCTAAAACGTCACTCGTGAATAGGTGCGAAGGTTTTGCGGAGGCGTTTTAAGGTGGCTCGATAAGGTTTCCAACTGCCTGAAGACCGATTTTCAACCTTGAAGAATTTTACTTAAACATGATTTTCTCGAAACATATCAATGTTGCATGCAAACTAAAATAGATTGAAATTTCATATGCTGTTGGGTTTTTTAACATCGGAGCGCGTCCCTAGCAACGCGACAATAGGAAGCTTCTGTTATTTGGTATTGCCGAGAGAAACAAGCTCTTTAGAAGAGTCACTTAAAAGTACGATCACTGTACACTATGAGTGGCACTTTGGCCAAGTTTGGTTGATTTCGATGAAAACATTTTCGAATAAAGCGCGTCTGAGTTTGAAGGGTCTACTCCGATCTAAAAAAACCTAACTGCATATGAAACTTCAATCTATTGCTAGTTTGCATGTAACGTTGATATTTCGAGAAAACCATGTTTAAAAGGAGTATTTCTTCAAGGTTGAAAATCAGTAGTGAGGCAGTTTGGTAAAAACCCCATCGAGCCACCTTAACGGATAAGGTACCAATGCCGTTTGGTTTGGTTAGTTTATAATTGAAAGGACACAGTTTCCAAGTGTAATTTACATTTGAAGATAGTGTAGCAAAATGGTAAAAAGTGGTTCAAATTCCTTGCCAAATTCAACTGTTATTCAAGATAAAACAAGCGGCGTTTTCTGGCTACGTAACTAAAGTCCACTGTTATTTCTGAATTTAGCTTGATTGCCTCCGCCAGTGCAGGGCAGCAAGTAGCACTATGGTTATTCATTGCCCAAATCAACTGTTTTATTGTTGAATTTTGCTTGATTACTTCCGCAAATGCAGTACAGGCAGCAGCACTCAGGTTATTCCATGACAAATCCAAAAGTGTTATTGTTGAATTGTGTTTGATTTTTTCTGCGAGTGCAGTACAGCCAGCATCACTGAGGTAATTCCCTGACAAATCCAACTGTGTTATCGATGAATTGTGTTTGATTGCTTCCGCTATTGCTGCAAAGTTAGCGGCACCAATGATATTCCCCGATAAGTCCAACTGTGTTATTGATGAGTTGTGTTTGATTGCTTCCGCAAGTGCAGTACAACTAGCAGTACCAAGGGTATTCCATGACAAATTCAACTGTGTTATTGTTGAATTGTGTTTGATTGCTTCCGCTAGTGCGGTACATTCACCAGCACCGAGATCATTGTGTGACAAATCTAACTGTGCTATTGTTGAATTGTATTTGATCGCTTCCACCAGTGCGGTACAATCCCCTTCAAAAAGTTTATTATCAGACAGATTCAATTGTGTTATTGTCGAATTGTGTTCAATTACTTTCGCAAGTGCGGTAGAGCAAGCAGCACTTAAGTTATTCCATGACAAATTCAGCTGTGATATCGTTGAATTATGCTTGATTGCTTCCAAAAGTTCAATGCAGCCAGCAGGCCCGAGGTCGAGATTCCCTGACAAATTCAACTGTGTTATTGTTGAATTCTGTTTGATCGCTTCCGCCAGTGCGGTACAGCCAGTAGCACCAAGGTTATTCCATGACACGTCCAGCTGTGTTATCGTTGAATTGTGTTCGATTGCCTCCGCCAGTGCAGTAGAGTCACCTTCAAAACTGAGTTCATTCTCGGACAAACATAACTGTGTTATTGTCGAATTATGTCTAATTGCTTTCGCCAGTGCACTACAGTTACCTTTAATAAGTCTATTCTGTGACAAATTCAACTGCGTTATTGTTGAATTGTGTTCAATTACTTCCGCAAGTGCGGTGCAGCCAGCAGCACCAAGGTGATTACATGACACGTCCAGCTGTGTTATTGTTGAATTGTGTTTGATTACTTTTCCCAGTGCATTACAGTCACCAGCACCGAGGTCATTGTCACACAAATGCAACTCTTTTATTGTTGAATTGTGTTTGATTGCTTCCGCAAGAGCAGCGCAGCCAGCGGCACCAAGGTTATTGTGTGACAGATCCAACTGTGTTATTGTTGAGTTGTGACTGATTGCTTCTGCAAGTGCGGTACAGTTAGCAGCACCAAGTTGATTTTTTGACAAATCCAGCTGTGTTATTGTTGAGTTGTGTCTGATTGCTTCCGCCAGTGCAGTGCAGTTGGTATGACCAAGAAAGATCGACAATTCCAACTTTGTTATTGTTGAATTTTGTTTGATTGCTTCCGCCAGCGCAAGTACTGCAGAACAGTCAGTGTGAAAGACATCGCCAGACAAATCCATTTGCGTTATTGTTGAGTTGTGTTTGATCGCCTCCGCAACCACTGCAACAATACTGGTCGATATATAGGGTTGGTAAGGAAACATTATCTCCGCCTTGCGAATTTGTAAAAACGAGCCCAGATTACCCGCTAACTGCAGATGAAGTTTACGCCTCTCATTTTTACATTCGTTAATGCACTGCAATGCAACGAGTAATTCATCGCTGACTCCTTTGCTTACTCTGTTTACTTTATTTGCAAAGATTTGGACAAAGGCCTCAATCATTTCTTCGCATTGCAAAGCGATCAGGCGCCATGTGAACATAAGCACCTGTCTGAGCTCATGGAAGTATCTGTCGTCGGCAAGTAGAGTTTCTAGAGAAATTTTGCTATCCAGAAGCTGGCAACTGAGGTAAAATGCCGCAAACAGTTCCTGAAGTGGTTTGTGTGGAAAGCAATAGTACAAGCAAGGTCTCAGTTTCCTTCGGCTGCGTTCAACGAACAAAAATCCGAATCCAAGTATCTCGCTCGCACTATCTCTAAACTTGTTTTCCTCAAAGTAGGCCGTATTGTCGTTCAGCAGACAAGTTAATGCGATCGAACCAAGCAGCTTTAGCTGAGGTTTGTACACTTGAGTGAGGTTTTCGTGTTGGGATTCTGGTAATTCTCTCTTTTTACTGTATCTTCTAAGAACACATTCTATTATTTCAAGATACAGCTGTGTGCCACTTTCGGGAAAAATACCATTAAAGTCTTCACAGAGAAGGCAAAGAAGTGCAGTGTTTAAAGGATTTTCGGTCAGCTGTCTTAGGTTTATGTCAAGCTTCAGTTTGTCTAAAAGCTTTCGAGCCAAACCTACTTCTGTCTTGAAGTACTTGACAATGAATGTTTCGGCATTTTCTTTGGTAAAGCCTAAAATTTCTACCAAGCAGTCGCAGAACCCTCGCAGCTTTATTCCAACCTTTTTCCGTGCTGTAACCACAATGTGACACTTTGGAAGTATTCTTCCTTGAATGATTTCCTTAAACGCTGGTAACATATTAGTGGGTAACCAATCCAATCCGTCGAGTACCAGCAAGACACTTGACTGATTTTGGCGAACGAATCTGAAGAATTCCTTCTTCTCTTCTTTTGTGATGTCAAGAGGTAGAAGCTGCTCTTCAATGGCGTCCCAAAGGACAGATTTACATTCCTCTTTGTCCTTGACATCTCGAGAAAGAGGCTGCTCGTCAGATCTTCCCTTAATGTTTAAAGCTATATCTCGGCATTTAAGCAAAAGCACCACTTGGAAGTTTGAAAGAGAATTTCCTGAAGACCTTTCTGGCCCTTGTTTCTCCGTAGCCCAATCGTAAGCAAGTTTATCACAAAATGAGCTCTTTCCCATGCCCGGCTTTCCTTCAATTAACACTGTTCTAGGCTGTTGGCATTCTTCGTGGGGTCTGAAGATATCATACATGGTAACAGTTTCAAAAGTCTCTGTTCCAGTTCCTTTTTTCCTGCTAAATTTGAGATCGGTGAAAATGTCGTTAATGTTGAATCGAAACTCTTCGCACCAAGGGAAGGGAGCGAAAGATCCTTCACGAAGTCGGTAGAGTTGGCGAATTCCACCAATGACATCAACTAGATCAAAAACACCTGGACATGAAATATATCATTGTAGTATAATATTACTGTCATGTGTAACCCTAGTAAGACACAACTGATTAAATCATTATTTCATATTTTACAACGGACAAAAAATCTTTCCATTGTGTTTTAAGCAAAAAAACCACAATCTGTCTATTTTATTTCTATTTTTAATGTTTATTTTGAGGCAAGATGGAAGTGTAGCTTATCGGGATGGGTAGTGAAATAGCCAACAAAGTTAACAGGACTGTAATCACGGTCTAATTGGTTAAAACACAAAAGCAAGTCTTTTCGTACGAATACACGTATTGCTAGTAGACTGCGATAACCTCCTCCCCTAATAATATAATATGACTATAATAAAGTAATAAGTAAATGAAAAGTTGAAGACGTAACACAGGTGAAAATAATCTTAAGAATCAAAGGCAATCATAGGATAGCCCTTGTACTTTTTACGACCATGACGTCGATCCTTTATTTAAATTGTTATTCATTCAAAATATTTGCCCAATTCTGATTGGCTAAAAGCAAACGCATAATTCACCATATCCGCTTACTGATGGCCAAATTTGGAAGAATTTTGTGTTTAACGAGGAAAAGACGTCAAAAATGCAGCCTTCTACAGGTTATTGCACCGTTAACCGAGAAGACCTGGGGACGAGGTTGAGTTGTTTTCGTTATGAAAACTTAAATGGCGGACACTTCACTCGGTTCAAGAGTGAGAACTACGGCTGGAACTAGGCGAAATAATGGCTAAAAACATAGCAAAAACAGCAAGAAGACAACTCGGAGGGCGAACTCTGCTATTTGGAGAATATTTACGGAGCTGGACAAACCTAAACGTGCACTATCGAAGATAAACTTAACATCGATGCAGGTAAGCATGTTTTAGCTATGCTTTTAAACAAGGAATTATTTTGAATGAATAATAAAGCAATTAATGAATTCGGCTTTCGTAAGATATGAAGAATTAAGCAGATCTTGGAGGGTGTTATCCACCCCGGCCTTCGGCCCCTGTGGATAACACCCTCCTAGTTCTGTTAAATTCTTCATGTCCTACTCAGCCTGATTCATTAATTGCTAAATAACCGAGCGAATCCTCGCGCGCTGATTGGTCGAGAGCTATGGTCTATGAAAGTATAGACCATGGAAACGACGTAACCTGTCACGCCGTGCCGGTTGTTTGTTTTTGGTTTTTCGTAAAAAAATAAATGTTATTGTAAAAAACGAATCGACCACAATTCTCCATGGTCTACACTCTTATAGAACATAGAAATGACGCCATAAAATGTTCAAAACTTTGCAGTGAAACCACTCGCCTGCGGCTCGTGGTTCCACTTCAGTTTTGAATACATAAGTAACTTTGAGGGACTTACCTTTATCCCTTAATGGCCTTAATTCCTCTCTAGGTTTTGCTAAAAGCGTTTGCAGTTGCTCGCTAATGTTTCCTAGTTCACTTTTGATCTCTTCGAGGTAGTCTTTTTCTGTGGAATAAAGTGGCAGTAATTCAGTCATCCAGATAAGAAAGAAGTACATGACAAACGTTCATCCTAACTTGTGTAATGCAGTGAACGACAAGAACCTTTAAAAAAATTTGATCTGTTACCAGGAATGAGATCGGTTTTGTAGAATACATGATGTGCATCTTGACTACAAACGCTCTCTTTATTATATTCGAGGAAGATTGGCTGTCTGATCGTACCTCTTTCACAATAACGCTCTAATTTGGAAAATTAAAGTAATCAGGGCAGTAAAAAAAATAAAACAGTCTGCAAACAAAATAATCCGAACGCATAGGAGCTCAAAATAACATGATGTTGTTCGTCACTGCACTCGTTGATTTGATAACGAGCAAAACAAATTACCTTTACTATGGTCTGCTTCTACTGGGTTAACTGAATCCGTCAAGCTTCTCAATTTCTCACTGATTGTCTGCTGACTTTCCAGTACTTGAACATTCATCTGCTTTAGCTGGTCTGTTTATTTCAACATTAAACATCGGAAAGTTACTTCTACCCTTTAACAAGCAGAATACCGAGCGGGGCATAATCTTTATTGGAGAAGGACTCTGACGGGGACTTTTACCGCGCTACAAATGATCCCGCTTAAACGTGAAGCAGCGTGGACTGCAGGATGACGACTGAAGACCGAGAAACGGCGATTAATTGAGGGCAAGAAAAGGCAAGGCTTTTTTTAGTCTATTATTTTTTCTGTTTAATTTGTAGGAATGAAAAATAGAATTTATAAAGTGGCACATAACCGATACGGGAACTGCAAAGTATACCGGAGATTTTGCCCCTAGTTAATGTTCACTGAGTATTGCTACAATTCGAACACTTGTCTGAAAAGATACGATTTAATTCGTTAACATGCATTGAAAAACTGAAACCACTCTAACAACAAAATACAACATTCCTGTCAGAGAAATTTGCCCCCCGTCGAAACGAAAAAAAATCTACGACTTGTGAGGACAAAACGTACTTTTAAGCTCTTGTGTCCACTTCTTCACTATCGAGTAAACGCCTATCTCGTGTCTTCGGCATCACACAATCTGCGGTCTACTCTGACAGTGTTCCAGGCTGCGACCGTTTTGGTCGCCCTAGTTCTAGAAAATAACTTTGGCGACTGAAGTTGTGGTGAAATTTGCTTAAAGCTAGCTGCCCGTTAAAACACACAAGAAGACGTATGTAGGTCAACTTCAAGCGACTCTAAACGCACCCAAAAAAACACAAACTCACCAAACGTTTACGGTAAGTAAACATTATTTATCTTTCTTTCACTCTACTTAACATTTGGAACAAAAGATACAAAATTCTGTGTTTTATGAAGCATTTCCCTCAATCACTTAATTATAGTGGAGATTATATGATTGATGTGGTGAATACTACGCGCGCTCTGATTGGTCGTTGCCCATGGTCTGTTAGAGTACAGACCGCATGGAGGACGTCACAGGAAACTTCAATCAATCAATCAGTTAATCAAAGACTTCGTTTAACTTCGAATAAAAAAAAGCAAATTGGCTTATATCTCCGAAAAACATCAGTGACACATCAGTGACACATTATGACGCACGGCAACATGGAATCTATTTTGAATGTCTGGAAGTTTATTTATCGACGTGGCATTCCGCTGCCTCGAACAGTTCGGATGGTCAGCATATAATCTCAGGAAATAACAACTGCTTTACATGCTACTGAAATGCCACACATATCCTCAATACCATCTCAGTGGCAGATTGAGATCTTCAAGAAAGTGAGGGGCTCTGCCTCGAAAATAATAATTGTTAGCAAGAGCTCTTGTTATTAGTATATACACAATCACCAGTGATCTTAGTGTTTAAAGCGATCTGATTGGTTCGCTATCTCGGGCTATTCAACAATATTCACCTCCTAGGGAATGGATAATGTGTGAGCTCGGTGTTTTCCCAATTTTTGTAGAGAACGATCTTTCGTAAGTCGACAAAATCCTCGGGTTGATGTTTTTTAAGGCAAGAAAAGACCCCCAAGGATTCAAAATTGTTTTCTCGTTTATTTTAGCTAATTTTTTTTGCTCGATGGAATGTTTACAACTACTCGTCCGTTTGTAAACTCAGCGTTTCCCCCACCACTGGGATGCTTCCAACATACCTTCGATCTTATCAAGTTTGTCCTTGGTGCTCTCATCATCTTTCTTCCACTCCCCCAATAATTCATTGTAGTGTTTTTCAATCACAGGATCCATGCTCTCGGTCTTCAACTTTCTAATAGACGCTGCATCAGCACCAAGTCCTATAAGTGCATTACTTATATCTTGCCAGTAGGAATTAAATGTTGGATTATCCACGGATGCCTGGTTGGCATGTCCATAAACATGGTTTCTATAATACTTCACTCTTGCTATGTTAGCTTCAACACTTGTATCTGCAGCAGGTGGGAGACTGTCCCAACCAGTGGCTGGGGGAGTTAAGCCACAAATGTTCCTTAACAGCAACATCAAAAGTGTAACATCAAAATCTTTTGAAGATAGGGTCAAGGGATTCGTGGGATACAGCTTGTCCCATTGTGTGGGATTCAGAATTTTCCGCCTCCTAAGGTTCTGTAGTGTTGGGTGTACTGGTGGCTTAGTTAAAACTCCATAGAGTCCAGCTGGTGGGTGGATGCTGTCAAACTTGTCTCTCAATACCTGAGATCCTACATCCACTAGAAGACGACAAAGACGAGCATAATATGTTGTTTCTTTGGTGGAGGCATATGAAGGTGTAGCAGAAGCCATTCGGGAACCTGCAAAAAATAAATGATGATGAATTTGCTTTGACATGGTTGACTCTGGTAGTATGTGCACACAGTTTTTGCCTAAGAGTGATACTGCGTTAGAACTATCTACAAAGATGACTCTAATTGGTTTGTGTGTCACCACAAATCCTTCTTGGCCCTCGCCCTCCCTGACTTATACAGTACCCAAGAGCAGAGATGCTAACCTTTTTCTTGATATGTTCGAAACTAACGCTCTCACTAACGCCCCTTGGCAGCCTCACACGTGGTGGAGATATATCGATGATATTTTCATGATCTGGACAGAAGGTCCGGATCGTTCAAGAAAATATTCGTCGATCATCTCAATAACATTCATCCCACTATTAAGTTCACTAGATCTCACTCTCTTACTAACGTACCATTTCTCGACGTCATGGTGTCTCTAGTACCGGTATAATGATGATAAAACAGAATTTTTAATTGTAGGTACTAGGCAGCAGCTGGCAAAGGTTTACATCAATTGCGTTAGGGTTGAGAGGACTGATGTTTCTCCTGTAACAGTAGCTAGAAACCTAGGCTCATGGTGTGATGAGCAGCTCACTATGTCAACTCATATTAGCAAGTTATGTGGTGTTGCCTAAATTTACCATTTGCATAATATCAACGCATTCGCATGTATTTGTCTCGAGAATCAACGGAAATGCATCTCCATGCATTTATTCACTTCTCGTGTTGATTATTGCAACAGTCTTTTGTATGGGCTGCCCAACTACCAGCTTAACAAATTGTAGAGAGTTTTGAACGCCTCAGCCAGGCTAGTTTGTAATGCGCCTCGGTTTCGCCACATCTCACCCCTTTTGCGTGGTCTGCATTGGCTACCTCTTAAAGCCCGGATACAGTTTAAGATACTGCTTATTACGTTCAAAGCAATTCACGGCCTTGTCCCTAAGTAAAATCTATGCGATTTACTAACATTTAAATCGTCTTTATATAACCTTAGATCTTCAGGTATTTACTTTCTATGCCAGCCGTTCGATCGAAGACTACGTTAGGTGCTAGAGCGTTTATGGTAACAGCGCCAACGCTCTGGAACTCTTCCAAAAGAATTAACTTCGAGCGATTACTCATGTGAACAGGTTTAAGGCGCATATTAAGACTTATCTTTTTGGAACTGTATATTGGTGATCAAATTTACATTCGGTTACTTACTTGCATGCATATATATTCTTTTTATTGTTATTTTTTAAATGCATTATCTTTTATTTGTTTCTTGTAAAGTAATGCAGTTATAATTGGCAGCTGATCATTCTCATGTTATGTTGCGCACAATAAGTTCACAAATTATTACTATTATTATTATAATTGAAACTGATCTATTTACTAAACCCACAGATAATTAAACATCAACACCTTCTCAGCTCATCATGCCATCCTCACCACACTAAGAAAGCCATTCACTTCAGCTTAGCCCGTCGCCTCCGCCGTATCTGCTCTACAGACGTTAAGTTTAAACTTCGCATTAATGAACTAAAAACATATCTTCTTGCTCGTGGGGGTTACAAAAATACTTTCCTGGAAGAACAGTTTCTTCGCGCTGCCAATATTTCTCGTACTAACGAGTTACAGACTGTAAACTTAAAGATTCTAACGATGTTGTAACCTTTGTCCTCACATATAACCCAGCACTTCCACGCATTTCTAATATCTTACGCAAACATTTTTACATCTTACACAGTCCTCTAACCGTTGCAAAGCAACCGCCTTTTGTTGCTTTCAGCAGGGGCACCCAACGACAATTTTCGGAAAAATATCTGTTCGAAAGACGATTTGAGATCTAGAATTTTCGGAACATTTGTTGTAAAATTTCTTGCTTGCCTACCTCTCCTAGGATTTTCGGACATCTAAAAAATGGTATAATTGCCTATTTTTAACGGGTTTTTTCCCTAAAAAGGTCACCTAGAATTTTCGGGAGCCTTTTTTCCGGCTAAAATTTTCGAAAAGGTAAGTTTTGTTCCCTATAATTTTCGGATCACTTGACTTTCAGCTAGGAAATCCGAACAGATGAAAAATTTTTAGGGGATAAAAATATGCCAATATCTACCGTTTAAATACTAACCACTTAAGTGGTTTTGAACTATATTCTCGTTGGGTGCCCCTGTTTCAGACGTACCCTAACAATCATTTTCCGCCAGTCTCCTTCCGCTGTGGACAAAATTATGCCACTTGTCCATACATGACTAACGGCCTTACAAGTTATACTTTTTACGCTACAGGTGAAACATGCTCCATCACTTCACACATTACTTGTAAAACTAAAAACGTGATCTACAGTGGTTCAATGTAACCGTTGTAATTTACAATATATAGGTGAAACTAAGCGACGCCTCAAGGACAGATTTAACGAACACAGACGCGCAGTCGACAAAAAATAAGATTAAATCTAAACCCACTACCGTTTCTGAACAATTTCCCACTCTCTCTCTAACCATTCCCATTCTGACATGCAGAGTAGAGAAAATTCATTCTTCACGTGACTCAGTTCGCAATGGTAGACCACAGGGAGCCCACACAATCTGTTTGTGTAGCCGATTGTTATTTTATAGTAAATGTATTGGATTTACCGTTTGCTTCACCTATAGCGATATATCGCTAACTATGTATATAAATCAATGATTAATAAACGTTGAATTACTTTACCTGTGGTATATAGTCGTCGTTTTACCTCAAAAGCGGTTTTTTGAGCGATTTTGAAGGAGTTTGATTTCGCCGTTGACTGTCCTTATAATAGAAGGAACAGTCAACGGCGAATTCAAACTCCTTCAAAATCGCTCAAAAAACCGCTTTTGAGTTTAAAGGACGACTACATACCACAGGTAAGGTAATTCACCGTGACGAATTATTGCAATCGATATCCTTATTATCTTTTATTTTCCAGTTTTTTTTGTTCTACGTCATTTCCGCCTCTCCCTTTAAATCAATTAATATTGAGTCATTCTCCATCTATATAATATTGTGATTCCTATCATAAATTCAGTAAACCTGAAGTGGCCAACCGAAATATTGTTATGAAAAAACAATAAACGTTGTTCAGATCGGCTTTAGTAGTAGTCTTTGGACTTCTCGTTTTTGGTTCTTAATATTTAGCTGATTAGATCTCTTTTCTATCCAACGTTTATAACCAGCAGGATCTTCGTCTACCGTTTTTGCAGTTATTTTTTAATAGCCAAAAAATGGATCGAAATTTCAACTTTCTACAGATTCATACGCCACATCATAGACGATTCTCTGATAGGAAAATATCTCGACAACAATTTACTCTGAAAAATTAAAAATATATATATATATATATATTTCAGTCGTTAACAGTTTCTACGCCGAGCAGGAATAAATTCCTTCCGTAATTCCGCTCTTTAACTAACTTTGAGACACAGTCATTGCCCGGGAATCATTGACAAGAGGTGATCTGGAAAAAATGAACAACTGACGGCCAGTATGACTGCAAGAAGTTAAACTATCGTTTAAGAAAGCAATAAAAGGAAGACTTCGGGATCTTATGCTAATTTCAATAATACGTTTTGAAGGTCGTCGAAGCCAGTTAGAACAAGGAACATTTGTATTAATGAATAATAATTTCGAGCTGTTTTAAAGTGTCAAATTGATGAGTACAATCACAAGTATTAAATGTTGTCATGATGACACTTTCATCCTCAAGAAACATCGTACAGATTACCTACTTTTTGCAGAGCCTGATGAGTATTAAAGAGTCATCCGAGGGCGCAACACAGCGCTCGATCACCTTGTTGAAGATGTGATTTCCGGCCTTCTCTCTGAAGTGATTGTGTCACAGCACGGAAACAAAGAACACTACCTCGAAAGTCACACGACAGTCTTGCGTACTGTTGATTTCCTTCCCTTTTTCCACTGTTGTAAATAAATGACTGTCATGATTAGCCTGGAAAAGGAGTGAGAAAGTAGAACGATCCCTCACCGCTCGCAGATTGGGTCGCGGTGACTCGAAGAAGGCTTCAAAGTCTGGTCTGGTACCCAGGTCTCATTCGTGCTTAGGGACTGATCCTTATTTATGTAAAAGGGGGGTTGGGGCGGCGGGGGGCGGGGCTCAAGGCTATTTCTGATTGGCTAGAGTTGGGGGGGGCTAAACCTTTTTTTTATATAAGGAAGTTTAGGGGGGGGGGGGGTCCGCAGTTTGATCGCAAGGTATGTTTTCCAAATTTCCAAATATTCTTTTATCTGATTTTTATTTCTGAGTAAAATCCAAAACGGTGGCCAAGATGGCGACCATGTTCGGTGACGTCAAAGGACTCCAGCAGCGCCACCACCAATGAAATATAGCTCATTCTGTCGAGGAGATGAAAGGCTTCTCACTGAAGACAAAATCTTTTCAAAATACTTGAACATGTCAAAAACTCAAGGGAGGGGTTCCATCCCCCCCTCCCGTGTACAACGGTAAGGGTATTACTTTGCGTGTACGTCCGAGGGTTAAGAAAAAATTGATCTGGCAATCCCTTACAAGACGTGTTTGTTTAATTTAATGCATGCTGAATAAAGTCTTAGCATATAGTGCTATAATTTTGCATTTATTTCGTGATACGTATTAAAGTAACTGTATTCCCATTACGGATGGCCCCTCCTAAAATGTTTTGCAAGTGCATGGTTAGTACAGATTGAATGGGGCCCAAACCATTTGTAGAATAGCACGCATTTTGAATTTGCAACATTTGGATATTTGCCGAAGGCAAAAATATTTTAACTGGTTTTTTAACATGATGGGTTCATGCTATCTATAAAGCCGTTATTGATGTTGTAATTGTATTGCACTTTTATTTTATTTGTCGTTGTTACAACCGTTAAGTCTATGTTTACTCTTCGCCAAGAGTAAATTTCTGCTGTTTTCTAATTTATGATATTGAGCAGTTTGAGCAAACACAGCAATGACTCCATAAATAACAGTCCGAGGAACAAGTGTTTAACGCCCTGGGCTGTTTAGTGTCAACTACACAACGAAACTTTTCTGTTGTTCTGCCCATCATTATTTCAACGCCTGAACCTTATTCTTTTTCGTCTGCAAAGATGAAAACCGTGTTTTGCATTTTAACGAGTGACAATAATGCAGCTATTCAAGAATGAAGGAGATAGTTCACGTTTTTTGATACTTAATTTTCATACTTGTTTAAGGCCCCATTTATAAGGAGAATAAGGGTCACCCACATGGTAGAGTCAACTCTGATTGTCTACAACAGCCCTCGCGCATATATGTTCTGATTGTCTATCATGACCGAGTTGACCAGGCTGGGCGAGCCAAAGTTTTTCAATGGAGAAAAGTTGGCCCGGCTAGGAGGGTGACCCTGCCATCCCAAAACTTTTTAATTTTCATGTAAACGGTTTTACATGTATCATAAGGAAATGTATGAAAGGTTGGCTCGTCCAAGGTAGCTCAGTAGGTAAGTGACCTTTCTCCCCTTAAATAAACAGGGCCGTAGGCAAGAGAGGATAAAGGGGACAGAGAAGGCATCCCCCATACACACCCCAATCCATAGGTAATTCGTCTCTAGTTATTTTTAGAATCGGGATAAAGTTAACTCGCGCGCTGCGTGGATGTTTCGTGGAGGTTTCGCATGACTTAACGCCGTGCAAAACATGTCGGGCGAAAGCAATGAAAGCGTAAAGAGATCGAGAGCATTCCTGAATATTGACGCGAAATGAGTCGGCGCTCACCTGGGAAAACGGAATCGCTAGACTTTTGACAACCCGTGAAATCAGTTTAACTCGAAGTTGTCGTAACCTAAGGGCTTTAATAAAAATTTCGCCGGTCTATTGAAACCGGTCGTTTGTACAATAAAGCAAGTAGGACGCCAAGTGTTATTTTTGTTGAATAATAAAAGACTAATGAAAAGAATAAATATAAAACCAGAAATTGCTCTCTTCAAACTGTAAATTATAAATTATCCTGAGAGTCAGTGTGTTAAGGATTTCCCTGCTGTACTGTTAGCTCTATACAAGAGAGGAAGGGCTATTCTGTTAATTTCCGTTTCGCTGACACAGCTTTAGCAGAAATCTCTCTGTAGTCGTTTTCGTCGACAAAACGAATAGCAATATCGCTCTCCGCGTCTTCCGCTATTTTGTACTGCGTCAATTCGTGAAGGACGCGTGGCTCTGAGCGTGGGTCCTCCACGCGGAACACATTCGCGCTATGTGATTGGCTGTTGTCTAATTCCCCTTGGGATCTGTGGTCTTAAAAATAACTCGAGACGAATTACCTATGGAATAGGGTGTGTATGGGGGAGGCCTTCTCTGTCCCCTTTATCCTCTCTTGGCCGTAGGGTATGTTTACATGGATGAAGGGGTGCCCCTCCTGGAAGGCTTATCCCCTTAGAATGGTCCAGACTGTGCAATAAATATCAGGGAGGGGCGGCGGGGAGAGGGGTTGGGTCCATTGGGAGGGAGGGGGGTAACACGTTGGTCATAATTTTTAAGTGATCAGACGGGGGTTAGAGCTAACTTGCCTTTGCATGTTTGCAGGGAGGCGTTACGTAATATTACTCTATGTAAGACTAATAGTTTTCAGCTTCTCCTTCTTTATACTCTTAAACAGTCCCTAACATCCCTTTAAATAAGAGAATGGTCGAGCGGCGGCTATCCTCTTGGATGTAAAAGCAAAGAGCGCTTTCCAATCATCTAATAAACGACCGTAATGGCAGACAAACGAGGGATCCGTAAGAGATAAACGTATATGGATTAATACCGACGTTCGGGGGGTTTACCTAACTTATTTCATGATATTATTCATGAGGTATAGGTTACATAAAGGTCGTCTTTCACAGGGCAATAATTGGCCACTTGTTTTTGACATCTGCTTGTTTGTTATTTTTTGATCCGACCGCAAACAATGACGTATTTCATTGTAAGTATTGTAAAGGTTTTCACACAGCATCGAGAAAGGGCGTTTCACAGGTCATAATTTGTTCAAACCACTTGTTCTCACTTAAGGCCTGTTTACATGGAGTGGGGGACCCCGGTCTAGTGGGGTAGGTTTCTTTTGTTTTGTGTTCCCCAGAGCGTGAAAACAAAAGAAACCAACCCCACTAGACCGGGGTCCCCCACTCCATGTAAACAGGTGAGAAACGGAGAACAATAGCGCATTATTTTTGTCTTGGTATTTTTGGGGGGGCCAGTACACTTGTGAGAGCGGCAATGGATAGTGACGACGAAATTTTCCTAACGCAAAATACTTTCTCTCAGGAGCCTTTTTCCCCTGAGTTGAATTTGGAAGAGTTAGTGGAAGACTTTAGAAAACAATGTATTCTACCTCACTCCACGACAGAAATACAAGTCGACGGATGAAGGTATGATACCTATAAATATAGATCATTTACAATTCGGGTGCAAGAGGATAAAAATGTCAGTCAGTTTTAATGGTCGCAAGCCGGAGACGGTAATTAGAAGTTTCAGTTTTGTTTCATATTTTTATTTTCACTTTTAATTTTTGCAGTTTGGTTTACATCGACTCCTGTTGGACATAACAAGCTTGGAAACGTTGTTAGCAAAATGTGTAAAGACGCAGACCTACAGGGCCAATTCAGCAATCACAGTCTGAGGGCCACAAAAGCAACACGTGGACTGGAAAAAGGAATCTCAGATAATTTGATTATGGAGCGTACGGGCCACCGAGATATCAGACTTAAAATTTTCTTAGAGTGAACACATAGCCTGTATGATATATGGGATACTACTGTATTTTCTATATTTGTAGAATAAATTTCTATATTCGTGTTAAAGAGAGAAATTTTCTCAGAATATTTAGCGGGGTCAAAGGACGTGTATGATTTACTTTAATTGCTCATTATAAATGGAGGGAATTTATTTGTATATTGCCCAGGGCAGCAGGGCAATATACAAATAAATCCCGGGTATTTATATAGATATTGTCCTTGCATTTATAATTAGCAATTTATTCAATTCATCAGCCCCGCTCTTCCCTGCTACATTATCAAGCCCTCCCCGGACTTTCAGTTAGTTAAATATTCATGAAGTATGTAAGTTAAATAAAGGATGTTTAATAACAAAAGAAAATGTGTGATTCATGAAATTTTCTTGGTTGTGAACCCAATTTTTCTAATACTCGTGTATTTTGCAACGGTGTTTCACTGTTAAGGGGTCCCATGTGGAAGGGGTGTAGGGGGAGAGGGCACTCCTTTTACTTGTGTATTAGTGGCGTCAAAGGATGTGGTTTTTGAGTTCCTTTTGTATAAAATCGTTATATATATATATATATATATATATATATATATATATATAGATAATTTAACTGTCGAGATCTAAATAAGGTTCAGTTTGCCTCCTCCCCTACCTATCCTCCCTTTTGTTTGAGGAAAGGGGCAGGCTGTACACAAGCTAAGTTTGGTTTTGAATTTAGTAGTTATTAGAAAACCAGCAATTAAAATGTGCTTTAATTTATTTACTATGAAGCACCTGTTTTCTCAAATGTCCAAGCAAACTGAATCAGGCATGCGCGCTGCAACGGTCTGGCGTAACGTTTTATATGTCTATGCATTGTTAATTTTCACATTTTCTACTAACTTTTAACAAACAAAATACATGGCATATAAAAATTTCCTCTTCATAATACACTGTTCAATGAAAAGAACATACAAGTCCGACTGTTAGATTGCGTGCATCAGATACGAAAGCCTGTAATTGCCAAAGAAAGAAAATATCCCCGGATTTTTCGATATATTTAATACTCATAGCGCGAGCGCACTTTAAATTCCCATTGAGCAAGCTGATTCGGCTTTGGCCTATAAGGCTTTAAAGTTGCATTTTAGGGCTGAAAGAATTTTTTTTGATGGATTTTACATCCGTTTTCGTTACCATAGTAAATTGATGGCCGCTTGCTTTGACGAGCAAGTTTTAATTCTAACTCAGTAGTCGAGTAAATTGACGGAAAATGTTCCTGAAACTAAAGCTAAATATTATACTCTTTGACTTTACCATAACACAATGGATATCAAAATCTGTTAGGTCGTCTGATCATGAATGTCAAACGTCTACGCTTATACCCACTTTTGTACATTTTCGGCTGGTATCGGCTGAGCAAAATAGCTCATATTTTTTACAACACGATACAACATTAGACTGCGGTTAATAGAGACCTTTAGATTATGAGAAGAGAACGTGACGAGTACGAGATTTTCTCAATAGTAAGAAGTGTTCGCGCGTGAGTCTGCGTTATATTGGCGGGAAAGCATGGTAGCCGCGGTCATTCTACTACGACTTTTAACGAGAGTGTCGTAGTGGCGGGAACAAGTTTTAGCATTTTGCAATCGGGAGAGGTCTTAACCCCTGGGGGTCTTAACCTTCTTCAATAACGATAACAGTGCTAACCTTTCTGGTGTAAACAAAGTACAATGTAGAATTCGGGGCTGTCTAATTTTTGACAATACGCGAAAAAACTTTAAAACCAAATCTCGTACTCGTAGTCGTTCTCGTCCTCGAATCTAAAGGTCTCTAGTAACGTCAGCGAAGCAGCGCCTATATCTTTCTTCTGTGCCTCCAACGGATTCAACGAATTACCGGAAGTGAGTTTTGAATTTCCTTTCATCTTGATTGGCAAATCGAAAATGGCTTTTTATCAGGTCAATCATGGCGCGTACTCAAATCCTGGTACACAGGTAGGGGCTAAGAACATGGATTTTGGTGCTGTTTCGCAGACGGCCATAACCACAGTTTAGTTTCGTTGGTAATGTAGGCTATATACCATCTGATTATGCAAGTAATACAACTATATATAGAAGGTGTCTTTATCAAGTCTCTAGAGAACCAAGTCTTAACCCCCCTCCCCCACCCACCCATGACACTCATCACATGTTACACTGCAAAACAGTCGGTTTTTTTCTCAAAATCAGTAAAGAAATCGGTAAAGCGTGGCGTAAGAGTCTTACGCGCACGAAGCGCGCGAGCCTCACACGCCCGTAGGGCGTGTTAGGTGAGAGAAATGCGAATTGCCCGTGGCTGGGGGAAGCGGGTAATTTGAACGAATATAACGTACGCAAAACGGACAGTCCGTATTTTTGACGTCTCTCCCCAGTCTGGCTCTATGTTTTCAGCGTCGTTCCAGACATTTTGTTTGACTGCTCGCGCGTACTTCAATACGCAAAAATACGGACTGTTTTGCAGTCTAATCACATGTCGACCCCGGGCTCTAATTACCTTAATTTTTATAAGTCAGAGCAATGATTTGACTGGGCAACCCCGCAGGGAAAATTCCTTCTGTACACTGCTTTCTAACTTTTCACATTGTCAAAAGACCCCCTCCCTACCCTTCCCCACTTTTGACTCCTTTGACAGAGAACTGCTAGCCACCCACCAACCTTGAGGTCTGTCCCTGGCCGGGTTATCTGCCGGTGTCACAGTGATATGGGCATCCCCATTCCCAAAACCCTAGTGATATGGGCATCCCCTGTGCATGTAGCCCTACCCTAACCCAACCCAAATCGCTGAGGTAATATGAAAAGGGGATGCCCATATCACTAGGGTTCTGGGAATGCGGTTGTCCTTTGCAATGTAAAACCGGCACTGGGCTTTACGGAAACCCTTTTAGCAAATTTACACAGATATATGAGGTTCCATATATGGTAAGCGAGAGGAAAACGTGACCGTCCATTCTTAGCTGTTTTCAACATTAACAAATACCATTAAAAAGTCTCGCATGCATTTAAATAACGTCTGCATAGGGGACAATATAAAACGATGTGGAAATGACTAATAGCTCCGTGTGAGTGCTTTATCATGACGTCAGTCATTTTGAGCCCCATCTCTCTTTTCCGTGAAATGGCTCTTCGGCATCATTCAGTAAGGCAGAGTTAGAAGTACGGCAAAATACGACGCGATTATTCCAACAAGCTGAAACGAAAAAAATGTTAAATGTGAACGGTTATGTAACGGTTAGGTCGCCCCTCTGCCTTACATTTGTACCCTAATTTCCCAACGATTTTTGTTTCGAATTAACCAGGGCTTGTGTTAAGCAGGTTTATGTTCAATACTGATATCCTCATCTTTAGAAATCCCCGGTGGTGTCAGTTGAGACGGTGTATCTATGACGAAGTCGTGGCAAGGTTTACAAGAAATAACTAGTCAAAGACCTTATCAGATCTTAATGGGATTTCCTCCATTTTATTCATAAAATAAAGACAAAAAAGGGTTAATTCGGTAAGCCCTATACTACTGGCTGTTGTATTTAATTATGCTTTCAAAGATTTTTCCTGTGAATGTTTCCTGTCGATCAACCATCTCTGGGTCTCCAGGGATGAGATATCTCTAATCTTGCTCCCACGTTTCTCTTCTTGAGAGGACACTAGTGGAGAAAATAGACCCTGAGATAGACGTTGGTGATATCTTAAGAGTCATTACATAACATACTATTTTTTCCCCTTTGTGTCCAATCGAAAGTTACGTTTTGGTACCGTTTGATTTTATAACGAAAATTTGTTCAGAAAGTTTTGTCTGGAGGGCTTTGGATTTTAATGTTAGTGAACACGTAAAGGGCAAAAAAAATGCAGGGCAAAAATAAATACGGTAGTTAATCAAACTAACCGTGAGGAAGAACGACTTGTTGATCACCGACAATACTCCTGCAGATAAACCAATGGGCTCTCCCTGGACATGCGCAAGGAACAGCACCAACTGTGGAAAAACAGATTTAAAAAGATCGCCTAAGTATGTTTCTGCTTTTTGCTATCACATAATCAGAAATATAAATCCAAACCCGTTCAATAGATATAGTCTAGAATCTGGGAATTGGAAGAAGAGATAAATATCCTAATATTCTCTCTAAGATTGAGGTCACAGCAGTGTAGTTTTTCACATGATATGATAGATATTCGAATAAATGATTTACCTTATTTATGAAGCTTAGCATGGAGACGCCATGTTGGTGTCTATCCGGATGGGCACCAACCTGGCGCCCGGAAACCAACAGAAAAGACTGTCACTTAGTTTTCTACGAAAGCGTGGATTCATCTCTCGAGGAACTCATAAACATTGAAACAATACTTTTTCTAATACAATGGCTGTTCAGATAGCAAAATCTCCCAAATAAGTGACTTTTTAACCTTCATGACAGATCTCTTCGGCCGCCATGTAAATAGACCTCGAGTGGTCGTCCTTCTTTCCTCAGAGCCACGCACGGAGAGCGAAAACGTAAAACTAAAACTTTGCTATGACCTACTGGATTCAGAAGAAAAATAAGACCTGCTCGCAGTCCTCCATGTAAACGCTGTTAAGAACTTCAAGTAGTAATCAAGAATACTGTATCGGAAAACGAAGTGTAAATTTGTCTGAATAATAGTTTTTAGCCGCTGTAATACTTCATGAAAGTAAAAACTCAGGACGATCGCTAATTCTCTTGTTTGAATTTTGATGACGTCATGTAAAAACCAGCAATCGTTAGCAATTATTGAATAAGGCTGAGTAGGATGTGAAGAATTATACAGATCGAGGAGGATGATATCCACGAAGGCTGAAGACCAAGAACTCATTTGAATTAAGAATTTGCGGTTTCATCTATAGAATCAAGGTGTCGTTGCCTGCTTCTTTTAAGGTGGATCAGTTCCACATACGCAAATTTAACGCAAGTAAATAAAATAAACAAGGCAATTTATAGCAGGTTGTGTGCAAACGCAGTTTGAGTATTAGGGCAGAGGAAATGATACGCAGGCTAGCCTTAATGTAAGAGTTGTACCTCGCTCAACTTCTGTTGGTAGAAGTTAGTAGTAGATCTGTAAGTGCATTGGCTCTATTTCTCTTTTAAAAAAGAAAAACAGAAGGTCATTTAATTCACCTCCGAGTGTTCTTTGATGTCCTGAGCAGGAACGTAGCGCATTTGTAAGGTTTCGTAGAAACTGTGAGCCTGCAAATAGTATGTTATTTGAATTGAATTATGATTTAGACCTTCCATATTAGCACGTTCAATTGCGTTGCT
Organism: Porites rus; assembly: GCA_964035705.1. NCBI lineage: Eukaryota > Metazoa > Cnidaria > Anthozoa > Scleractinia > Poritidae > Porites > Porites rus. The sequence goes on along the minus strand of OZ038000.1, from coordinate 22,927,750 downwards.
GAGAACGTGCTCGGTCACCACCATTTCCCTTGTAAGAGCGCGGGTCAGGTTACAGGGCTGGTAAGCCGAGTTACCTGTCGGGAGGCTGGGCACGAATGAAGAAACCTTTACACGGGTTAAACTGGATAGACAGTCTAAGTTAAAACTAACGGACTGGTTAACAAGTGACTAACTGAATCAATAAATGAATAAATTAATTGATAAATTGACAAACACCATACGCTGGGTGTTGCGTAACTTTCACGTGATTTTGAAAAGTCAAAACGAGCGTGATCAGATTACGTAATCGGAAGACGAGAAAGCGAAGGTAACGAAGTGCGCGCTGGTGACAACGACAAAACTGAAATAGTTAGATTGGTTACCATCGCTAGGTCGTGACGTAAAAGAATTTTTAGCCACTACTTTTTATTCATCGAAAAAAATTGGAAGCAACGAATTAAAAATGAATCTAACATCCATATATGAGCGATTTTGTTTACAATTTTTGCAGATGCAAACTAACTGATCCTGGTTAATCTTGCTTCCTAAATTTGCGAAAGACCTTAGCTTTGTCGGCTTTGCGTTTCATCTTCCTTGCAAAAGACATGGGATTTCTCTTTTGCTTTTTTGCTTCCTTGCTATATTTGTTACTTTTGTCAACAACGTCTTCACCAGCTGCTGATAAATTCCTTGTTTCTTTCGATAAGTCCCTGGTAACCGTTGTTAATTTTCCTGCTTTTGATTAAGCTAGATTTTTGAAAGGATATCTCTATTGCTTTTTTTTCCTAACATTGCTATCGATATTTGCTTAAAAAGGATTTGCTACAGCTGCCCTTAAATGAAAAGGTTTGCTTAAACTGCCTTTTATATACCCTTGATCGTACCTTCTCATTCACTCGGCCTCCAAACAAGCACAAGAGTGAAACTATGCTTGATAAACAAACACTCCAAAACATGTACGCAATTAACCAAATCGTATTTTCGTCGTTGGACCAATTCTTGGTGACCTTGATGACCTGGTACAGGTTCACGCAAATTAACGGTACATCCAATGCGAACGTTACCAACAAGAATGGTGAAAACACTTTGTCAGCCATCTCGAGTACCTTGCACAATCGTAGATACTCCTGACGTAAGCTGGTAAGGGTCAAGGGGTGTTCTGTATCGAGGCTAGATGTGACTTTGTCCTTTAGCGTTTCAAACATTCTTTCCAAGACCAAGCACGCTGTTTAGTAAAGCTGTACGGGAAGACTCCAGGCGAAAGAAGTGTATATTCCAACTCCAACTTCGATGATCCAGACTCCTATGTTCCCATTCCACGGTTTGTAATTGTACAGTACACCATTGAGATAAAATGACCATAGAAGGGAAAAGGCAAAATTCCCCAAAGACACCATTCCTGCAAAAACTAAGCCTTTCAGTGATTTTCGCCTCAGCCCTTTGAGATCAGTTGTTGTCGTAGAGAATGAAGTAATAAATTGGGAAAATCGAGACCCGCCTTTGCTTTGCACTTGAGGCAGCATCACCAAACAAATGGTGACGTTGCAGGCACACTGCACAGACCAGGCAGCTATGTTAAACAAGTAAAGGAAAACATCCACGGAGGCGAAACCTTCAGAGAAAAGACTTGCCAGTCCGAATATTACGAACAGCCACAGGCTTAGCACAACAAGCAAGCTGTAGAAACGCGAAAGATATACCAACTTTCCCGGGTTTAAGTCCCGAAGCTCAGAGAAGGAGGTTTCGCCAAAGAATTGCCCACTCAGTTTCATCAGTGTCAAAGTTGGAACGAAAGTCTGCGATAATTGTTCGGAAATGTCGTTCCTCATCTCTTCGGCTCGGATAAATCCCAGGCTAAAGCCTGGAACACCAGGTTCACTTCTTCCTTTTCGGCGGCCTTCCTCTAAATCGCTTTCTGGAAGCACTTGTCGTTGCATTATGGTCTCGAAAGCAAACTTGAGCTGTAGCAGCTAGAGTCACTGACTAAATTTACTCAAAGAAATATCCAAATCAAGCGGTTTTGATTATGAACAGCTGTTGTTCTTCCAAGCTCCAAAAAATCGAGCGTGATTATTCAGGGTAAAGAACTGAAGCAATATGATAATATGCATATAATTACAGTTGCCTTAGTTTACAGTCGACATGCGAGTCGTTAACTGCATGAGGCTATTGAATTATACTTTGCACAAAGACTGCGTATTTAGCATTCTTGAGAGAAAAAAATATTAATCAATGCCTGGTGCTTCCAACACTCTCTAATTAAAAATAGAAACAAAATAAACATAATTCCGCCAGTTCTTTTTCTGCTGCATTTATTTATATTGTGTTAATGTACTCTCATTTCGAAATTTCATTTCAAACTTGTCAATTGTACAGTGGAACCTCAATATAACTAACCTCTACATAACAAAGTTCTCGGTACAACGAACGATTTTCTTTACCTCAGCAGTAGTAAACTATATGGAAAAAAACCTCGATATGACGAACATCTTTTGTCAGTACGGAGGCTCATCGTTATAGCTAGGTTCTATGAAAATATATGCATGATCCCTGCGGGGCTTTCAGTTTAGAACGTTATCAGCTGAGCTGAGAAAAATACTGCATGTTCTGTACAAGTACATTAGTTTCACCGCACTGCAGGTGGTTTATGTAATCATAATTAAGAAAAACTCATCATTCGTGGAAAAGTGGACTCCATTTTAACACTTTCATCCTTCTCATGAACTGACCATGGCGATAGAAACTTTAGAAAAAGTAGAAAAAGTAAAATAAAAAATTGATCCTTTATAATACGGGACCAAACAAAGGCATCGTCCAAACGGCCAAACGTTACCTTTACTATTTGAGACTTCTTTTTGTAGTTACGTAATATTCAATTATTAGTTTTTTCAACCAGTTGCACAAACAATGATTTAATCAAAAAGTGAACGTTTTTAATTATTCAAGTTTAGAGAAGTCAACAATGTCGAGGAAATAGAATCACGAAACACGAAAGTAAATTAAGTCGAGTTTTTTTTTTTCATTAGTTCATTTCAGAGTTCTTAAATTTTGGGGAGCATTGATTGACATAATTATATTATCTAAGGCAAACTTAATTCCGTACGTCTGAGTGCCAAGATGGTGACAAAGATTTTTTAAAAAAATTAAAAACAAGCCAAAACGAAGAAACGGTTTCATGTGAGCAATGATGTGCCGATTTTCTTTCCACATTTGTAAGGTTTCGTAAAAACTGTGAGACTGCAAATGCTTTATGAATAAGATTGTATTATCTTTTATGAGATCCTCCATATTAGCCCGTTAACTGCGTTGCGGTTTCTGAGAGCGCGCCTCAATCACCACTTAATTCTCTTTGTAAGAATGTGGTTGTGTTTCTATGAAACGACGCTCAGCTTAGTTACCTGAGTCTCCGTTATTGTCTCAAATGAAAAAATGTGTAAAGTAGGTAAACAAACCAATTATTAAAAACTAACTAACTAACTAATACATAGATAAACAGATAAACAAATAGATAAATAAATGAATACATAGATACTAATGGGCCAAAGATCGAGCAAGTTCCGATAGGTTTACCTCAGGTTTTATGTGGTCATGGTGTAAGAGTTTTTTTGGCTTCTCCCGTTTTTAGTTTTGAAAAAGAAATGGTAGCAATCAATTGAAAACGAATCTAACCATCACAAGTGATCGATTGTTATGGGAATATTTTGTAGTTGCAGGTGAATTTATAACCTCTTGTCTGCATCTCATGACAAAAGTGCGGTGGAGGCTCATTAACATAAGATGGTATGTTATTTTCAGGTGGTTTCACCGGTTTGACCGGTTTTCTGGTTATTTAGGCCGATGAATGTCCTAGTTTTTTTAATGTTTAACATTAAGAAAAGTGCTCGTTGGTTGATGTATGTTTTAGAATGAAAAGATATCGCTGTTTGTAAACATTGTTTTTGTTATGAAAAATTCGTAACGAGTAAAACAAAAGAATTTTTTTTTTTCCAAGAACCATTGCACTTCTTTTTGGCACGCTAACATCAACAGGTCACGTCCCTCAGCCTTTACGTATTTGAGCAAATACTATTTCCTGTATCTTCCATTGCAGATAATAATAATAATAACATTTATTTATACCGCGCAAATTCAACTATACAGTTTTCAAATGCGCCTTACAATTAAAGATCTAAAAATATACCGTAAGAAAAAAAATTACAACATTAAATTACAACATTATATCAGAAAAGGCTTTTTTAAAACCGTGAGTCTTCAAATTACGTTTAAAAACTTGAAAATGTTGGATGGAGGCGCATCTAAGATCTAACGGAAGATTATTTCATAGTTTTGGTGCGGCGGCTACAAAGGCTCGGTCACCAAGAGTAGGGAGAGTCCTAAAGTTAGGATTTGAAAGCAGATATTTGTTATTTGATCTGAGGCTGTAGGAAGAATTAGGTTAAAAGTTAACGAGAGATGATAAATAATTAGGAGTTGTTCCATAGATTGCTTTGTGAGGGATTATAATAACCTTAAATTCTATTCGAAACGTCACAGGCAGCCAGTGTAATTCCTATAATATTGGTGTGATATGGCAAAACCGTGGTGCTAGATATAGAACTCTTGCAGCTGCGTTTTGAACACGCTGCAGTTTAGTGAGGGCGCAGTGGGGTAGTCCGTATAAAAGTGAGTTACAGATAAAACTAGTTGTTGTACTTGCGGTTTACTAATTGTTGGCGCGCAAATATTGCATATTAATTATTTCGCTCCTGTCAAATTTGTTACGTCTAATTATACCACCACCAACATCACCATCACCACCATATTTCTATTGCTTTCCCACCCGCCGCAGTTCTATAATGTTGTCCCTCCATCGGAACCACCATTACCACCACCACCGCATTTCTATATAATGTTGCCCATCCACCGGAACCACCACTACCACCGCATTTCTCATCACCACCACCGCATTTCTATAATGTTCTTCCTCCACCACAACCATCACAACCAAATTTTTAATGTTTTTACTTCCCCACAACCATGACAACCACCACAAACATATCCTCTTATTGTTTTCCCTCCTCCGCCATCACTATCACTACAACCACCACCACCACCAAATTTTTATTGTTGTATCTCCAGCAACACCACATTTTTATTTTTGTCACACCACTACCATCAGCACCACATTTCTATTGTTGTTTCTCCACCACCATCACATTTCAATTGTTTTCCCTCCTCCACCACCGCCACCACAAACACATTTCTTTTGTCTTCCCTCCATTACAACATCACTACTGCCACCACCATTCAATTAATTTGCTTTTACCACTAGCACCACAAAATTTCTATTATTTTCTTTTCACCAACACATAGACCGGTTATATAATTACATCGATGAAAAGGTTTACACGATTGAACACTAAGAGGTTTAAAGCTATAAATGTAACTGGAGGGGTCGTGTATAAAGAGATTAAATAATTGATGTTTCGAATAAAATGTGAAAATAGTTTTAAATACAATTTTTCTTTAAAATTTGCAATATTATTTACCTTTGATCTTACCTTCTCTTTCACTCGATTTCCAAACAAGCACAGGAGTGAGAGTATGCTTGACAAACAAACAGTCCAAAACAGATGACCGAAAAGCGAAATCATATTTGGGTCGCTCGACCAATTCTTAGTGATCTTGATGAGCTGGTACAAATTGACGCAAATTAACGGTCCACCTAGTGAGACAGTTACAAACAGGAATGGTGAAAAGACCCTGTCACCCTTCTTAAGTACCTTGCATAATCGCAAATGCTCTTGACGCAAGCTTTTGAGGGTCAATGAGTGTTCTGTATCGAGCCTGGATGTGACTTTTTCCTTTAGCGTTTCAAACATTTTTTCCAAGATCAAACACGTTGTATAGTAAAGCTGCACGGGAAGACTCCAGGCAAAAGACGTATATATTCCAACCCCAACCTCGATGATTCGGACTGCCATGTTCCCATTCCACGGTTTGAAATTATAGAGTACACCACCCAGATGAAATGACCATAGTAGGACAAAGGCAAAATTTCCAAGAGATGCTAGGACTGCAATCACCAAACTTTTCAGTACTTTTCGTCTCAACCCTTTGAGATTAGTTGCTGTCGCAGTGAAAGAAGAAATAAATTGGGAAAATTGAGAGCCACTTTTGCTTTGCCCTTGAGGCAGCATCGTCAAACAAACGGTGAGGTTGCAAGCACAATGCACAGACCAGGTAACCACGATAAATAGGTACAGGAAAAGATCCATGGAAGCGAAACCTTCAGAAAAAAGAGTTGTAAGTCCGATTACTACTTGCAACCACAGACTAAGCACAACAAGCAAGCAGTAGAAACGCGAAAGGTACACCGTCTTTCCTGCGTTTGAGTTCTGAGGCTTGGACAAAATGGTTTCGCCAAAGAAAAGCCCACCCAGTTTCATTAACGTCAAAGTTGGGCCGAAGGTCTGAGATATTTGTTCGGAGATGTCGTTCGTCATCTCACCGGCTTGGAGAGATTCCATGTTGAAATTACTGGTGCAGGTTTCAGTCCACCCTTTTCGGCCTTCCTCCATTTCGCCTTCTGGAAGCACTTGTCTTGGCATCTCGAAAACAATCTTGAGCTGTAGTAGCTAGAGTTGCTGGTTAAATTTACTCACAGAAATATCCCAAGCAAGCGGCTTTATACAAGCACCTGTTGGTTTTTCTTAGATCGGTAAACATCCAGCGTAATTAGACAGGGTAAAGCAAAAATCTTTGACAAGATGCATTTAATGTAGCCTCAACAGTCGACACGCCGAGTCAATAACTGCATGGCCCTATTGAATTCTCCTTTTCATGAGGACCATGTATATAATATTAAGAGAAAAAACATTAATCAATGTCTGGCGGTTCCAACTCTCTTTTTAATTAAAAAGTAAAATAAACATTTTGCCAGTTTCTTTTTCTACTGCACTATGTTTGCATCATATATACGTGTACTTTTAATGTTTTAACTTTGGTTTTTTCACTTGACAATTACATCTGATAATTATCTCAGAGAAACTGAAGATCATAACCGTATCCGTAAAAATATTACTTGAGGCTTGAAGTCCTACCAAATTGCACTTAACATTTGGACAACCGTCTGAAATAGTACAGACTTTACCATAATTACCGGAACATGTATGCATATTTTCAATATTCCCTGCGGTGACTTTAATGTAAAATCTTTAAGTTATCAGCTGAGAAACATGTTTTTCTGTACAAGTACATTAGTTTCAAACTAGGAGCGATGAGTTCTTTTCAAAAAGTTAAATAATTCATTCAGGATGTTGTCGCTTTGCAGGCGGTTTTTAAAATAAATGTAATCAACATTAAGGAATACTCCCTGTTCGGTAAAAACTGAAACGCATTTTCACTCTATGCATCAATGTTTCATATTTCACAAGATTTAATTCTTAGGATCTTGTGAGTGACACTTTAAGAAGACCAAATTAACCGGAGTGAAACTGGACCAAGGAAGTCAATGTTAAACGATCAAACGTTGGCTTTTTTCTTCTTACACTGCTGCTTTTAGTTTTGCTTACAACTTCAGTTACGTACTTTTCAATTTTTAGTTTTCTAATTAAAACTAGTTGCACAAACAATAGCGAGCTTATTGAGCTCCCTATTGATTAATTCGGAACCTGTGTGATATTTATCCTGAGTTAAGGTCTTGTAAGAGAAGTCATGGCAACAATGTGAAACGTTGCAGTCGTGGTTGGTCAACTTTATTGAATTTACCACAGTGACTCAACATGGTGACAGGGGATGAAACAGGACTTGCGTCCCAATTGATATCAACCCCTCCATTACCCACCCAGCCCATGAAAGGTTGTACCACACCACCGGGGTCTATGACCCCTACTCTTTACGAATGGCAGTGTGGGTATTTCTCCCGCACTTTTCTAAGAAAACGTAACCTGTTCCATGCCTCAAATCGTCTAAAATTAATTTAACACGAATAACTTCTCAAATGATGAAATCAAAACTTATAGCCGTTTTCGGGTAAACATTCAAAATGAGTGAAATATGAAAAAAAAGCTTAGCCGGTAATTTTGTTGCGAAGAGGCTTTGATTTCATTAGTTTAAAGAGGTAAATTATCAAAAATGGAAAATACTCGACCAAAGGCTACATACATAGGGAAAACTTACATGGATCAAACTAGTAAAGCTTGTGGTAAAGCTTAGTTTGGTGTCAGGTCAATTCTACCCAGTCACTTGCCTTTATGCAAGTTTTATGTTTGAACTTAGAAATCCTTTTATTCAGTATGGCCGAATCCGCGAGTGGGCAAGATGAAGTGAATCCTGCGTTCTGATTGGCTACCACAGAAGGCACATCTTGCCCGCTAGCTCGGGAGTTCCGAACCGAACCTTCGTCAATTACGCACATATACAACTTCTCGATATTGTCTACGCTTTTTTCTAGAGCAGTCTGTCTTAACCTAAGGATGAAATTAAGAAAACTCCCCTTTTCACTTTTTGCTCCTGTTTACGCTGAGCCCCATCACCAATAGAAAATGCTGATACAAACTCATTTCCTTAGTGCCAGTCACGTGGCATTTGACATTTCTGTTCTTAAGGACACCAAGGACACCTGCACTGCGCATGTGCACAAGAAAAACTCCAAACAACTCGTGTTTGAACATTCAAGGTTCTTGCCTCCAGAGTCACTTGGCTAAATGTGAACAAAAGAAACGAGGGGCCCTGGCGACGACAATGGTGTTTGAAAGAATCATTTCAAAATGAAATTGTATTTGGTAAAGTTGTCAGCGAATTGTTTTCAAATTTCAAGTCTGTAGTCTCGGCCAATTCGATACTCAACTTTATACTTATATACATAGAGTCATTTATAAAGCTTACCTCGCAAAACAATGTTTTGGTAAACGCGTGGATTGAATTCGATGGGTTTATTAACGCATGTAAATTATCAACCGCTGTTTTATTATTTCGCAATAGTTTGGAGGTGCGGAGTATCTTTGCACATGTCTGAATGAGTGGGTGTCTTACATAGTTCAGTGACGATTGTTCGGGGAGTCAATTTTCATTTTAAAAAACTAGTTGTACAAACAATTCAAAAGTTTAATTTCAGTACTTCGCGAGGACAGTTTCAGGATACAGAAATCAGAGCGAGCGCGAGATGTTTGGCCAGATGCGCACACTTTCTCCGCCATGATTCCCACTCCGGAGTGTTGACTGAACGTCATTCATCAAAAGTAATGATCATGAAGCACCATATATATATATATTTCTATTCTGAGCACGTGCACTGCTCGTGTTAAACAGAGAATGGTTTTGTAACGTCAATCTTTGTTTACAGATCTGTAACAATGAAATACCAAAAAATGGCCGATTTTCCGATCATGCAACACTAAGCAACTTTTACTATCTGGAACAAAGCTTAGTTGAAATGGAAACTGTTAAAAGGGTCTGAAATGAAAATTGTCAGACTCCCTGTGCTATCGGAATTACGTCTCTGTTTTGCCCTCAAAACACGGAGAAAGCACTGACTGTGACAAAATTAGAACGACCAAATTGACCAAATTGTAGATGATCTAATGGCTAGAAGATGAAGATTGATTAAGTTGTGAGAACAATAATCCACTTATTAGCCAGATTTGAAATGCTTCAGGATGTAAACTCGCGGTTGGAGCCACTTTAAAAATGCCTGACACAACACAGGGCGCCCACACAATGTGTGTGTGCAACCGATTGTTATTTTAAAGTAAATGTGCGGGATTTACCGTTTGCTTCACCTATAACCATATATCGCTAAATATGTATATAAATCAATGTTAAATAAACGTTGAATTACCTTAACTGTGGTATATCGTCGTCCTTTTGCCTCAAAAGCGGTTTTTTGAGCGATTTTGAACGAGTTTGAGTTCAAAGTACTCGCGTGGAATTTGTTCTTATACTTTCGACCAGTGCAACACAGCCATCATCGCCAATTTTGTTGTTAGACAAGTTTAAATTTGCAACCACTAAATTGTTCCCAATTGACTGAGCCACTTTAGCACAACCAGCATGTCCAATGTCATTTCCAGACAAATTCATTACTGTAAGTTTACATTGGGTGTGAATTCCTTCGATCAATGCAGCACAGCCCGCATCGCCAAGATAGTTGCCAGACAAATTTAACTCGGCAAGCGTTGAATTCGTTTTAACTACTTCAAGTAGTACCTGTACCAGTGAAGGATTATTTGCCTCATCTAACAGAAATTGAAAGTTTACAATCTGAAGACAAAGGGACGCTCCAACAGTGTGAGCAAGTTTCAAGTACAGTTCTGAGTGGTCTCTTTTGCATTCTTTAAGACCATCTAGAGCTGCCATAAAATCATGGGGATCTCCTTTGTTAACTTTAGTAGTTATACCTTCAAAAAGAGCCAGTACTTTGGCCTCACACTGCGCCGCTAATATGCTGCATGTAAACAAAAGCACATGTTTCAGCTCGTGGAAATACCTGGTGTCGTCAACTATGCTTCTTGGTTCACATTCATCGTCGAGAAGTTGGCAACACAGGTAAAACCCTGCGAAAAGTTCGTGGAAACTTTGGTGAAAAAAGTTGCCGCCCAGTTTTGACTTTCCGAACTGAACTGAGAGGAACTCAAACGCAGGTGATTCGCTCGCAGAATTCCTAATGGCAATTTCATTGCCGTCTAAGAAAATGTTGCCTTGGAGCAAGCTCTTCAAAGCAACTGAGCCAAGACGCTTTAACTCGGACTTGTAGACTTCAATGAGGTCTTCACTGGTTTCTGATGATCCCGTCTTCTTTTCATATGTTCGTAAAACATAGCGTACCAGTTCCATGTACAGTTGACCTCTACTTTCTGGGAAAATATCCTGGATGTCCTCGAAAAGAAGACAAAAGAGTGCTGTGTTTAAAGGATTCTCAGCTAGGTGTCTTAGCTCTTTCTCACGTCGCAGTGCCTCCAAAAGCATTTGGGCCTTTTCCTCCATGTTTCCGCAGAAGTACCTGACTACGAACTTTTGGGTGTCGTCTTCTGTAAACCCGTCGATCTCTAAGCAGGTGTCGAAGCAATCCCGCACTCTTTTGCCAACCTCCTGCTGTGCGGTTGCTACAATATGACATTTTGAAAAAATTGGTCCTTGAATGATTTCCTTCATGGCTTGTAATTTGCTGGTTGGTAACTCATCTAGTCCATCAAGTACAAGCAAAATTCCAAACCCATTGTCGCGAAGAACTGACTTTATAAGGAACTCCTTTCTCTCTTTTTCGTTGCCATCTCGAGGAAGAAGCTGATCGACGATTTCATCAAAAAGGTCGGCACACTTCATCTCCCGAC
>OZ038000.1:22713959-22911459 GCA_964035705.1 Porites rus | reverse complement strand
TCCTATGTGGTAGCAACTTACAGGTAACCGTATGATGAAAACCATCTTTTTTATCGTCCTCCATTCCTTATTAAATTCCAACATACCTTCGACCCCCGCGTCAATTTTTTCCTTGATGCTATCATCGTCCTTCTTCCACTCCCTCAATAAATCTTGATAGTATTCTTCCATGTCGGGATCCATGTTCTCAGTTTTAAGCTTACTAATAACAGATGCATCTGCACCAAGTCCTATCAGTGCGTTACTTATATCTTGCCAACAGGAATTAAATGTGGCGTCGTCCATAGAAACTTGGCTGGCATGTGCAATGACATTGTTTCTATAATACTTCACTCTAGCAAGGATGGCTTCAATACTTGTATCTGTAACAGGTGGGAGGTTATTCCAACCAGTGGCTGGAGGAGTCAAGCCACAAATGTTCCTTAGCAGCAACATCAGAAGCGTTATATCAAATTTTGCTGTTGATAACCCTGAAGGAATTGTGGGATAAAGCTTCCCCCATTGCGAAGGATTGAGGATTCGTCTCTTCCTAAGTGCCTTCAGCGTATCGTGTGCTGGAGGACTTGTCAGAATGCTATGTAGTCCTGCTGTTGAGTGAATGCTGTCAAACTTGTCTCTTAACGCTTGGGTTCCCACATCCACCAGAAGACGACACAAACGGGCATAATTTGTCGATTCCTTGGTGGATGCACACGAAGGTAGAGCGGAAGCCATGACTGGAAATGTTCACTCACCTGTAGTAAACCTAAACAAATAACAATTCTAATGTTTCTTGAGCAAACATAAAGCATCTTAACTAAAAGGCTTTCTCTCCACCGCAGAGGCTAGGGGGTGGAAGCGGAGTATTAAATATTGAGTTTAGATTAGTCTGAATATTTGAAAATTAAGTTTGAATATGAATAAATGTACTTCAATAATGAATCTTTATTTTTCTAGAAAATTCACTTATTCCTTACACGAGGATCATGTGAAATATGCTCAAATAACAGTAAGATAACCATGAATGCAGAAACAGGCTGCTTTTCTACTGGATTGTATATATAATTTACATTAATGAAGCACTGTTTTGTCATGTTTTGACACCTTCTATATTTTGTTTTCATGTGTACTCTCACTTTGAGAATCAGTTGGGGATTTAAGCCATCAGACTGGGCCAATGTTTGTAACCAGGTCAAGCCTTTTTCTACCAACGTTTACCAACAGATAATAGTCTATTGCAACGTAACTAGGAGTATGTTTTGTTTATAATTTGATATTTTCTGAACGACCTCTGCTATTAGGTAGTACTTATTGCAAAGGAATGTATTGTGTCTTGATAGACTGCAATAACGGACGTGGCTCTTATAGAAAAACAATGAGCAATGAGGGAGGTCATAATTGGTCATAATTGTTTAAATAGTGTGAAAATAGATAAATATGGAAGTCTGAATATTGAATAGTGAGGTTTAGATATTTAGTATTGAGGTTTGAATATTGAATGTTGATGTTTGAATATTGAGTATTGACTGTTTGAATATTGAATACTAAAAGCAAATATTCAGCTTCCACCCCGACAGAGGCTACCGCTGCGATTTCAATGAACATCAAAAAAAAGGAAGCGCGCAAAGGACGATGAGAGAAGGAAAAGAGCAGGTCGGAGCTAATTTTCGACCGGCTGAAAATTTTGATGGGACACTTCTTTCACAGCTGTTCATATTTTCGCCCTGTACACACGGGACTTTGAACAGCTAAGGTGGTTCCGTATGAACGGAACTCCCGAAGGCATGAACCTTCAATCGGTAGAGAATTCCACTTCGCCTCGTCCCCTGCTTTCTCCCCCTCTACCTAGCCTCTCTGCACCTCAAAGAGGCTTAACGAAGGAGGGAGCAAAAATGAAATGGCTACAACAAGTGAAAATGTTGATCAAAATACATTCCCTTCACAGGTAAATATTAAAAAGAGCGGAAAAATTATCTTCACTCCACTGGACGCTTTCCTGGAAAACAATATCTTTCTGAGCAGTTATTCTCGGAAAACCGGATGTATTTCGTTTTCTGCGTTTTGCTCAGTACAGAATTCACTTGGAAATTCAGGGTAGTACGCGATTGCTTGGGAGAAAGCCATGTAAAGGACGTCAGTCTTAAGGATGAATGTAAAATGCAGTTAAAGATTTTTACACTGATAGGAATCCTGAGTTTATCTAGTATGCAGATCAGCATAATTGATTTTCATTTACCATGCATGCACGGCTTTCGGTTTGTAACTTGACGCGAACTTGATAGCATATATTACTGACTTTATCAGTGTTTATCAGCAAAAGATCTATTTCAGATGCAAATGGCTGACTCCAGTCCTTGATTACAAAAAAAATAAAAGATAATAAAAGATAAACTAAGGAACAAAATAATCGCAAACAAAGTATTGTGTAGATTTTAAGGCCGATTCAGCATTGATCGTCAGACCGAAGCTAAAAGCCAAACAACAAGTTCTTTACATTTCTCATTAGTTGTTGCTTTAGGTTCGGCGGCAAAGCGATCGCACCATGATTTCCAAAACCTGCGAACAGATTACCCTCCCGGTTGTTAAATCGCAAAAGAAGCTTGAATCTTGAACCGTGAAACTGCAACAAACATCAAGTGATAAGAGCTCATGACTGATAATTCGTGGCTGAGAAGCCACTCGAAGTATCTTCATATTCCCTTACCTTACAACTCGGAAAATAAAAATGGCTGACTGCACTCTATAAAAAGAGTCAGGTTTGGGAAACATGTTTACTGCCCTTTAGCTCGATCCGTGACATGATATATGAGGAAACAAACTAAACGCAGAAAGATCAACAACGAACAGACGCCACCTCCGTTATACGGGAAATCAGTGACCAAATAAGGCCTGTCACCCAACGTGACTCATTATCCAGTGATAAATTAATCGTTAAAATTAATTGTGTTAACAAGCAAAACATGAGGGATAAATCATGAGACAATCTTGAGGAGGAGGACTGAAAGGTTATGAACTTGAAATACCCCAGTGTCCAAGACTATGATAAATGTTTGAAGGAAAGGACCGAGCCGTACCGGGGTTGGGGGGGGGGGGGGGGAGTTCTAGGGGGTTGGCGACTTCTCCACAAAGTTTTGTACTGGAAGGCCCCCCCTCTCCGCGAGGTGAAACAATACTTGTCTGACTTACTAGGTGTCTAACGTAGTTTAGTGACGATTGTTTGTAGAACTCCATTTAATTATTAGTTTACAAATAAACTACCTGAACAAACAATCAGACATGTATTTCACGAGGACAGTTCCCATAGATACAGAAGTCGGAGCACGTGATGTCTCCCAAGCCCTTCTCACCCCGCGCATGCGCACTCTTTTTCTGCCATGATTCCCACTCAGGAGAAAAGTCATTCGTCAAAACTAATGAGACAATAGTGTCAATGCAATTTTCTTGCATGGTTTACAACTTGAAGAGAAAAATATATTTCTAATCTGGGCACGTGTTCTGCTCATGTTAAACAGAGAATGGAGTTGTCAGGTCAATCTTTGCGAAGAGATTTGAAAAAACGAAATGCCAAAAATGGCCAATTTTTTGATCATACAAAACTAAGCTATTTTGTCCGCTGGAACAAAGCTTCGTTAATTTGAAAGAAAAAACGGTTAAAAGATTGAAAAGCCTGAACCGAGGTTTAAGATTAAAATTTTCAGGCTCCCTGTGCTTTCGGGGTTCTCTCTTGAGTGTTTTGCCCTCAAAACACTAAAAACGCACTGACTGTGACAAAGTTTGAACCCCACCGTGAAATCTAGATAATTCCTCATGACCAAATTGTAGATGATCTAACGGCTAAAGCTGCTAAAAGATGATAATTGAATAAATTGTGAGTATAATAATCCACTAGGTGAATTAGCCAGAAATAAAATGTTTAAAACTTAAGGATTTTGTAACCGCTTTAGGGCAAACCGTGCAAGAATTTAGATTTTTCAGTCCATTTATTATTTAAAGTTTTAAGGCAAATGAAAGAGCCGCTGTGTCGAATTAAATTAGCTGATAATTTATGCTGCTTGTTACGACCCCTAGGGCTCAAACTGTTTGTAAAGGAGACAAGAAAGGAATCAGAAATTTTAAAAGCAAAATTATGTTTCTACCAGTTCACTAGCTTTTGGTGTCATGGTGAAAAGTATCTTGCAAAGCATTGTTAGTGTGGTAACAGTGTGGCTTGGGTTGTTGCTAGGTTTTCAGCTGTCCTTCTGCGAGGATGGTAAGTTTTGAATTTTTGTGTTCGATTTACTGTGATTCATTTGAGGAGAATTTTCTCCTGTGGAATTCTGTTATCATTCATCACAAAATTGCTAAGCTAGAAAGCCTTCAGCCTGAAATTAGAGATAACTTCCTACGAGCAAAGTTCAGTTTTTAACGCTCATTATTCTGCACATTTAAAGGCTTGTAAAAGAAGCTACTAGACTCAATACATAATCATGGTTGACAAGACTGGGCAAGTACATCAGTGGAAATAGTACTTGCTGTCATTTAATTCTTATACTCAGCGTCAAAAGATCAGACATTAAAGTTTAAAGACAATAATAATCAATAGCGACAACCGCACTGAAGAAAATCTTAAAAACGTTGAATTCAAAAATCTAGTGACATTCCAAAGTCTTTTAAAAGTTGAAGCTACTAACTTAATTTTCCAAGTTAGCGTTTCTGAGGACAACATCATTCTTATTCCTCTACGAGCTTTGAAAATAAATTAACGAAAAGTTTTGTAGTTGTTAAACAAACTAGGTTAAAATTTAACAACTGCGAACCTTCGAAAACGTTTCCCATATCAGTTAACATATCAATCTCCGTCATAATTATGTATTAAAAGTGAAAACGCCCGTCCGTGGCTCGATATATTCTTTTTATTAACCGGCCGTTTGTAGACTAAACCTATGGCAATTGTTGTCAGGCGTTTATGGATCCATATCCCTAAAGTTGACTAGACAGTGATCGGTTGTCGTTTCTTACTCCCAGTTATGTCAAGCTCCTGAAGTATGATCCTCTTCCATGAGACAGGTCTTTAATAAAGCAATTTCACAGGCGATTACAGGACCGCTACGAACTTAAGTTCGACCCTAATCAAACTGATTCACATTAAACCGACGATCTGACGGCCTGTAGTCTGAGCTCGTACGAGCAGTTTTGTTACTCAGGAAGAAACTAGGTCTTCGTCGATCTTGCACGATATTTTTTGGGTGATTTGAGTGTTTTTATTGTTTCTACTCATTCATTGGCATGAAATGTCTTTACTCGACTGTTCGTTTATGGTAATCGATTCGTTTCACGACCGGAAAGATACCAAATTCAACAGAAGAACATTTAATTAATTCCTGAAATCAATTGTTTTAACTAAATACTGTCGGAATGTTTCAGTGAATAGACAGTAGAGTCGCCGTAGCCTAAGGTAATGCCAACTGGTTGTTCGATTTTATACGGCCCAGGTGATATTGATATTTTAAACTGTCTCTTACTTGAGCCCTCTTCGCACTACAACGGAAAATAGGGTTTGGCGTGATATCTAAGTTCATCAAAAGCAAGAATTTATAGCCATCTAAACACCAACGAAATACAAAAGAAGACTAAGGAGGACATCTCCATAATTTTAGGTTTGCATACTTCTAGTTTCTACAACAAGCAGGTTCTAGAATAAGCAAGCACTTACAAAAGACCTTTAATTGCGCTCAAAACTCACGTACAGGAGGTCGATAGCTTAAACTAGTTAGTTGACGTTAACTATATAAATTTAAAAATTGTTTCTGATGTGTTTTCGGTAAAAGTTTTGTTAACCTCGTGCTGCTATGTAATTATGAAAACATAGCCTCGTGCTGTTCCCATCAGTCTTAAAATTGAAAACAAATCTTAAAGAACAATGAAGACCTGGAATATAACTAAAAATATAATTCTTAAGCTTTAAGCAGTTAGCTTATGTTTCGTTTCCACCAAGAAGTTTCGGACCAAACTAGAAATGAAGATTTATCGATCCTCTTTGTACATCAATTTATTGGGAGGTTCGATTCTGGGGTTCCCTCGCTGTCGAGTTGTTCACTTGATGGGGTAAGAAACTTTCACTTCGATATTTTCTGCCACCATCCAGCGAGGTGTATATAAGAGCATCGTCACCGTGCTTTGTTTTAGGACAAAACACTCCTTCTTAATTGTTGACTATTTTTACTCGACTTAGAAACCAGCCAATTGATTAGTGAAGTCTTCAAGCCTCAAAGCAGCAAATAAATACGAAGGCACGGATGGACAAATTTGAAAAAGATGGAAACGGATTGCAATCGTGATTTTTGAAAACTTGTCAGCCTAACAGATTTTCAAAGTTCAGCCTTGTTGTTTGTAACTTTGATATGATACTTGATATGAAGCATTATGACTTTGTCATTCACAGGTAATTTCACAGGTTTAATGCCGAATAACGGAGCGTTAACATAGTCCTTTAATATGCACTGACACCTTATCGGTGGAAGGTATGGTATCAATATTTTTAAGGCCCGTTTACAAGAGCGCCAAATATAAAAATCGAAAAGCTGACGGATAAAGATTTTAAAAGAAGAACGACTCGGATCAAATGTTATGTGTAGACGACTTTACCTGTTGCAAAAAAGGGCGATAGGTTCCTATAAATGGTCTTCTTCCGGAACGGAACTGATAAATGTTCGATTTCGTACCAGTATTTTTGTCTCCTTCTCAGCTAGTAAACGCTTGTATTTTTTCCGATTTGTAACATTTTTTTTTCCTCCGGTCTCGCAAATTCACAAACGAAGTAGTGCAAACAATCTCGTATCCTTTCGCCAGAGTTCTTTTTTTGAGTACCGTCCTGGCTGGGATGCATTACAAAACATGAATAGGAAGAAACAGTTAGATTTCGCCTGGATTCGGTACTGACTTGTTTCTACCCAAGCCTTTTTGCCGCTTTTGTCGTTTACACTTGCCTTACGTTTCAGTGGGAGAGATCTCTCGTCATCGCTTGATCCGGACCAAACCTAACCCCCGGTTGGGTACTCCGGATTTCTAGTGACGGAGAACCCAAAAAATCCCTAGGGGTTCTGACAAAACCCCCCAAAAACCTCTGGCCCAAAAATTAATTCTCAAAAAATCCCATATGCCGAATTTCTGAGCCTTAAAAATTTCCGGTAATAAAAACATTCAGCAAACATCATTAGCAGAACTAAGCAGCTGGGATACGCGGGCACTACCTCGAATCTTCAGATTGTTTTGAGTACCCCCAAAAATCCCTACTTAAATGAAGCTACCCCCCAAAAATACTGGAATCGAAAATTTCAAACCCAAAAAAATCCTTCGATCATCGCCGTCACTTGAAATCCGGAGTACCCCGCCTGAGACCCAACCAGATCAAAAACAGAGTAAAATTTCTTTTCACTTAACCGTGTACACTAGTAGAAATACTACGTTCACCTTTTATATGGCAGTGACACTCACAACCATCAAGGCTGACAGTCCAAATGTCTGAGAACGCCCCTGTTGATCCCAAATGTAAAGGCTTATATCTGGCTGGATTCTTTTTGCCCTGGTATAAGTCTTAGTCTCTCAACCTGGGTTTCTTCTTTCAGCAACAACCTTGGAAAAAGCCAATTTGAACACTTATCATGCAACATTCCTTTTTTTCTTTTGTTCTATAATAATAACAATAACAATACTGAACAATTTAACAATAATAATTCTAAGTTTATTTACCCTCGGCAGTATTTTATAGCATGTATGCTAGTGGGGCCGAGAAAATGACTGAAACAAATAATTCAAGTCAAACAATTAACGGGGTTAAGAATCCGCAACTGGCCCGAGGCAACCCAGCTGGCTATTTACAAGCCTGGTAAAGGATTTGAACTCGGGATGACTGTGACGAAACTCGGGGAACTCGGGGCCTCCGAATTGCAAATCTGGCGTTCTAACCGCTCGGCCACGTCGCCTTCTCCCATTCTCCTCGGTCTCCGTCCATTTTTTCTCTCCTTTTCCTACACTGTTTGATTGTCGTGCTCGTAAGACCCAGAACATTCAGGCGATTTTGCCTTTATATCTTTCCGAAAAATTGTAGGAATCAAGTCAGTTGGGCGAGTTTGGACTTGAACACGATTTTTTGGGCCTTTGTGACCTATTGAAGGGAAATTATTAGTCCTCCCCTGTCCTCTTTAAAAACAGTACCTCCATAGCAGCCACCATAAAACTGGCTAAGAATGAAACTATTGTTTTTCCCCTGAATTCGCCTCCTTCCTTTCGTTTTCGTTCTGTACTGAGTAGGGCATATCGAACACGACAAAGTTTTTGTTTTATCCTGTTTTCAGTCAAAAGGCTACATTACTTGGCAAACTAGCTGATAACGAAATCGTAAAATAGTACTGACTTGAGTACTCCTGCTGTTTTCAGTGGCCTGTTTAAACGGTTGGGTAAGACATGAAACTTCGTGTTACTACGCGTACAACCACACGACTCACAAACTTTCGTTTTGGAAAGCAAGACAATGGTGTAAGAAGCAGAACTATTCGGACTTGACAAGTGTACTTAGCCAAGAAGAAGAGAATTTTCTAGATTACCTCATCAATGCAACACGCCTTCGTAAAAGCGAATCATTTTACATTGGACTGCGGACAACAACCAACAACATTGCCTGGAAGTGGGTGCGCAATGAACCTTATAACTACACAAACTGGTTTCACGGAGAAGAACCACCGCTCCCTTCAAGCGGAGAGGGCCAGAAATGCGCTTTTTACAATGACACCCATCAATGGATGGTTGAAACTAGGTGTGGAGTGAAACGACTCTTTATTTGCAAACAGCAGCAACCACAGCAGCAGCAACAACAGCAAACAATAACAGCAGCGACAACGACCACAACAACGACCACAACAACAACAACAGGTAATGAACAAATAACCTATACAAGGATTCCAAATCGATAGCCCCACCCTTAACGTTTCTCTTTGAAGAACGGGAGCCGAAGAAAGTCACATCCCAATGAGTTTGTGTTCGCATTTATAATCGCATTCTGCAGCCGTTTTGGAAACAGGTCCAAAGAACGGTGATGGGTTGAGTTTAATTTAATATGTGACCCAGAATCTGCTTTATCTTCTCTTATACCTCTTATCTCTCAGGGGAAGCTTTGTTCCGTACGTTTGTCTCTTGCTTCCCCTCGGCGCCTCTTTTTCACCAGCCTGCGTGCCGCTCTCTCAAAAATGAATGCGTTGACACTACTTATACCGTTCATTGGTTTAAATAGTTAATGATTGACACTCTCTGATGACTGAAACATGATCTCTCGGTGTAGTAGTTTAGTTCGCGAACCACTGGCAAAATAAAACCTCTGACTATAGAGTTTCCTTTATGGATAGGCCATTTCCGAGTTCCCTCGGGCCTCTGTATCAAAACGAAGTTAAGTGCTCAGCCTCTGATATGACAATTATTTTTCATTCTCATGCAAATAAAACTCGTTTTCACAAGAAAGGTTATGCACTTGGCCCAGCTCATTTTGAAAGTAAGGGACTTTGGAACTCGGAAGTGGCCTGTGTACATAGTACCTTGTAGGACAGGGGAGGTATAGCCCCTTCATGAGAAAATGTTTGATTATTTTTTCTCTTTCAGCTAAAATAACTGTCGAGACGCGGCCAGGAACTACCAATACTAATATCAGTCCTTCAACTTCTACCCCTACCAGTCCTATGACAACTTCTATCCCCAGTCCTACGACGGCTAGGATATCGGTGAGTATCTCGTTATTTGCTCTTCCCAAGGTGCCCTGCGTGCTTCGAAACTTCTTTCCCAAGGAATGTTGTTTTCGATTTTTGGAAATATTTTTTGCACTTTTGACAAAAAAGACAGACAAGCGTGTTAGTGTGCCACTCCTTGAAAGTGAAACATAATAACGAGAAAGCAAGGTTTATTAATTATTTCAAAATGTAAGATTTTCGCGAAAAGAATCTTAGTGTCTTTGACCAAAAAAAGACAAACAACCGTGTTTTGCCTGTCATTTCTATCTTTTGCCTTCTAATCGTGATTATCTTTTTTCATCATTTCTTTGAAAAAGATTTCCTCAACTGACGATCCTACGAACCAAGCGTTCAACAAGCTGAATGAGCGACTTGCTGCACTTGAGGGAGCAACATTGAATGATTCATCTGCTGAGCAATACATGAAGGTATGAAGGGTAAATATAGCAGCCTCGTTTCCAGGGCCTCTTTCTTAAGTCCTGGGACCGAGATTGGTAAAGACAACATTTTGTTTTAAGATTGACGTTTTCCTTCTACGCCCTGGTAACATAAAACACACCATCTCATCGAATAACTCTGTTACTAACACAAGGTTGCAAGTAGGAAAAGCTAAGGAAAGTTTTCACTCCCCGCATTCTATAAAGTGAATGAGATATTGATGAAGATGAATAAGATATGTTTTCGGGTAAATGGTTTATCCGGCAACCAAGATAATAAAAAGGCAGGCTCCTTTCCGTAAAAACCTAATATTACAGTCCCCATAGTCATAAAACTACTTTAATCTCCACACTGCTACCTAGGACATTCATGTCATTCTTAGGGAAAGGTCCATAAGGGACCCGTTTCTTAGTCTTCACCTTCCCATTAGCGGACAATTCTTGCAAGAACCACTTGGACAAACAGAAGAGAGGGAAGGCCGGATCAAGCTGAAGATCAGGATCAGCAATACAAAATAACACTTAAAACTGAAGGCACGGCTGATCGGACAGCTAAGGGTCGATAATTTACAACTTTATTTTCTCAATATTTCGACTAGACAAGACTAGTCTTCATAAGGAGCTCGCAAAGCTCTTCTGGCCCCTGATGAAGACTAGTTTTGTCTAGTCGAAACATTGGGCAAATAAATTTGTAAATTATCAACCCTTAGCTGTCGGATCAGCCGTTTCACCTTCCCATTTTGCCTTGCGTGTCGATTGTTTGCATTCGTGTTATGTTTCGTGATCTTTACCGAAGAACCTGCTGAAAAGCGTAACGAGCAAGATACTGTCATTAAGCGAAATGATATTTCTTACTAATGGCAATCATTAACCGACTTGTTAGCTCGTCACTCCGTAGCTGAAGCCATATAACTTCGGAATGTGAATGGGGGCCTGAATTTGTCTCAGAAATTGTGAACTCAATCTGGGCGTGCACTAATCTCAAGAGAAACGTCCCTTCAACCCTTTTGGCTATAAGTGTTGATAATATTTCTGTTTTTAGGAGCTAGGTGAAGATCTGGACAGCGCACTAGGTTCCTGGTCAACTGGTGGAATGTCATTGGTACGTGTTAGCTTTAAGATGTGAAATAATGGAGACCTTCAGATTCTAGCTAAGAAAAGAAGGACTACGAAAACGAGATTATCTTGATTCTAAATAATATGCGCGCGTGAACCAGCGTCATTTTGGCGGGAAATCGTGATAGCCGTCGCATTCTACTAAGGGTTTTAGCAAAAACTGTCGCAGTCACGGTTTTCAAATGCTAGAGTTCTTTCTTTTTTTGTAATCGGGAAGGAGCTTAACCTCCTTCAAAAAAGTGCTAACTTTTCTGGTGAAAAATAGCGCAATGAAATTTTTCGGGGTATATATTTTAGGTTTAAAAACTTTTAGTTAAATCTCTTCCTCGCAGTCGTCCTCGAATCTGAGGGTCCTCTATAAAGATCACCTGCCACAATAACGACAACTTAACTTGACTTCTAATCATTAAAAGCACGAGTCACTTTTATTACGATTTATTTCCACGATTTTTATTTTCTTCGCATTGCAGTCCTCAGCTGACCTGGGAGAAGCAGTTAAAATGGGTGAGAAGATTGGTGAGTTGATAGTAAGCGGATTGAAGAGAGGAGGAAATATCACGGAGCCAAAGAGCATTCAAATAACAACGAACGCTCTTGGTGAGTATTCCACTCCTTATGCACACAGCTGTCAAGGGTTGTTATAAAATACAGCCATACGCGGCTAACGCTAACAAACAACTACCCTGTTAGTCCTTCACGGGTGCGAGGCAAACCTTAGGAAAGAAGTTTCAAAGCACGCAGGGCACCTTGGGAAGAGCAAAGTAGGACACCCCACCTTCTCATGGCCATATGCATTCCCGTGTTCCTTTGCGCGTTTAATTGCCTTCGAAGTCCGAGGTAGCATTTTGGAGGTCTCTTACGGCAGTTTTCGACTGTATTATACCTTTTGAAGTAGAACAGGTTACAAAGGGCAATGCCAAGTCCCAAATCATTTCCCATGTCATCACTCTGTGTTCACCTTCCCATACACGCTGATCTCAAGCTTCGAAATGCCTCATCCCTTCATTGACAGAGGTAGTCATGACAGCTAATTGTGCTTTGATGTCGTAGCTCTTGGAATCGACGTTGTACCTTCCGCCTCTGCTGAAAACAGTACGATGTCCGTGTCTTTCCCACAAGACGACACAGAAACCAACAAAATTAATCTGCCTGCATCTTTGATGTGGAAAGCACAGAGCTCAGGTGATCACTCTACACTTGTTGTATAAAGTACTGAGAGACGCTATTATCCATTGATATTTGTTGCTCCCTTGAGAGTGAGGTCGATTAAGGAAACCTCAGCAGTGGCTTACCCCGAAAATAAAAAAGGACGTCTCGGCCGTTAGATTCCATTTTTCAAAAAGGTGGACAACAATATCGATATCCACCTAAGGATCACAGTGCATTCTAAGAATGGCGTTGTAGGGAAGACACGGTTCAAATCTCAGAGTTTCTTGTTCTAAAAACTAGCTTTAGACCGGTTTGACATCTCCCAATCATCTTCTCCTGGTTGTGATCATCCCTAAGACGTAAATAGGGTATAGAGAAACCACGAAGATATGATTACGTTCGGTCCAGGAAAGTTTGGTCTTTTTATCAAGGTATAAGATCTCGTTTCACATTACGATTATCAAACTAAGCGTCTTTGAACTATATGAATGCAAATACAAGAAAAAACATTCCAGAAGAAATCTAATCATTCAAATAATTATTGCCCTTTTTAGAATTACATAGATGTGTCAAGTCTTGTTTAACTTAATATTTGTTTGTTGTTTTAGATGGAGTTTCTGTTACCCATGTTCTTCTTCCCAATGTCAGCGCAACAGCGGATCCTCAAACAAATCGGTGCGCCAACAAAATTTTTGTTTTGTCTACAGTTTGAGCTCTGCCCACGTGTGTGTGTGTGTGTGTGTGGGCGGGGGGGGGGGGTTGCTCCTCTTTTCAAATGAGAGGGGTGTACTCCGAAACCTATCAGGCGGGAAAATGTAAGGATTAATTGGTACCGTTTAAATTTCAAATAAACGTCATTACAAGAGGTAGTGCGGTAACAGTGAAAGATCTCCAAAGGTTAAAGTTTCGTAGACTACTACTCGCGACTTAGTGGCAAGTGTTCTCCAAAGGGTATCCAAAAAATAACAGGTACTACTTCTTTGATTTTTCGATACCTCTCTCTCAAAATATTAATCTAAACCACACACACAATATCTACTAGTTCTACTAATGAATAGCGTAGTTTCTGGTGATGGACATAACATCATCATAAATATTTTTTTGTCTTGATTTAACAGAGTATTGATCTCAGGGATTATTGCAAGCACTATTCTGTTCAGTAATGGAAGCAAGTTCGACAATTTGAGCGAGCCTGTTATCATCAGACTCTCGGCGGATAATAAGGTGAACAGCCACTTCTAATCGTAGCGTTAAAGACAGGTACCTTAAAGATGGATAATTTACTGACTCGAAGAAAGAAGGCCCTGATGGTCTACTAATTTGGGGACACTTTGACATGAAGGTGATAAAGGTTTAAGAGAATAGTAAAAGCGGCAATCTTAGGGCGTTGGTCGGGATACATGAATTTTACTTAAGTTATTTTTAGAGAAAGTCTACTTCCTGATACGTCCGCACATTTTGATCGATTGTTTGAAACGTCGTCAAGTCCACGCGCGAGTGCCTCAAAGCAAGCAATGCAGAATATTGTAATAAAGACTTCTGAATTCTCTCTTGACAACACTGAATAACAGTTTCTCTCCTCCCACCTACTCTGGTGGCGATTGACGTCGCGTACCCTGAAAAATCGGCATGCCTATTGTCCTGGTATGACTGTAAATAAATAAAAATGGGTACCTTCGTAAGGCGTCAGGTATATTAAAGGGTAGGAGATTCGCGATCAGATGGAAGGGTCGGAAAATTTATAATTTAAGTATCTTTAATTGGTGTAGCTGTTTCAAAACGACTTGCCTTATAGCAACGTCATTTCAACGTATTAAATACTACACGAAAATGACAAGAAGCCGTCCTGTTTAAGCCATTTATCCTTACCAAGTATTTATACTAAAAAAGTACTATTTTTGATTGGAAGGCACGCGAAAGGAATACCTTTGCTGTCAAAAATGTTGGGTGGAGCGTCGAGCCTCCCCGTATAAAACTTTGTTATGTAATCCTCCCTCCCCCTCCGGGCTCTGTGAAAAGCGGGAGTTTTTGTTGCTTTGTTTGAAGCTAAAGAACACCAAAATTGAAACCCATTATTTTAATTAGGCAGATGCTGACTCTCAGAGGGTCTGTGCGTTTCTGGATACAACTAATAAGTAAGTGTTGCTTGTTAACTAAAATCGTCTTTATGAACTGAAAGCGTTCACCCATTTCAGTCATCGTTACAGTTCTTCCATATTTGTAAACACGTGAAAAAACTACTCAATACAAAAAGATTACCCCACATTTTGGACAAGGAAATGCGACCACTCAGGACATAACGGAAGTCGGAGAGTGGTGCTTACTTACTATTTTTTCTTGCTTTCACCGGATGGTAGAATTTTTTTTGGAAATCACCAGTATTTTTCAGGAGCACATAGTAAATACCGTTCATTTCCTCTGTTTTTGACAGTTCCTGGTCCTCTTCAGGA
Organism: Porites rus; assembly: GCA_964035705.1. Taxonomy (NCBI): domain Eukaryota; kingdom Metazoa; phylum Cnidaria; class Anthozoa; order Scleractinia; family Poritidae; genus Porites; species Porites rus. The sequence continues at coordinate 22,896,576 of OZ038000.1, read as the reverse complement.
TGTGTTGTTTATCGCCAGGACCTCACCTATACTGAGTGTCACTGTTATCACATGACCAGTTATGCCGTTCTTATGGATGTACACGGAGCATTTGTAAGTTTGAATTTACATGTATTTCTCTATTAGGGTTATGTCCCGATAAGCGGAGACGGGGGGTACTTAGCAGTTTTGGGGTTGGGATGTTTAGCTGGTGCCCCGGAAACCTTAGCCTATACCAAACCTTGTACATCTGAATTTTGCTTCCCTACACTATAGACTAAACTCCTAATGGCCCGCTTATCCTATGGAGTGGCTATTTTCCATCTATCAACGCTTTCTTTGGTATTAAACTGAGTTACAGGTAAATTTAAATTTGCGATTTCATTTTTCTAAGGGGCAATGTTCGGTTTTCCTAGCTTAGATTAAAAACTTCAACCAACCGATCAGTTTCCTTGAAGATAATACCCTATTCTAGACCCAAACTCCCTTAATATGAATGTATTTGTAACAGAGAGAGTTTATTGGCTTTTTTAAAAATATTTCTAGATATTGAGCTTGATGAAATATTTAGCTCGTCCTCCTGAAAAGGGTTACAGTACCAGGCTGTCAGATTAAAAAGATTTAGAAAAAAGCTATCCCCGAAACGTCTGTGTCACTTGACGGCAGTAACCTCCATACTCTGAAAATAATTCTTTAAACCATAGGGGCATTTTAAAAATTGAGGGGCGCACAGTAAACCCCACATTTTGTTCTCTGTCTGTTTTGTTGGTCTCCACAGGAATCTGATGCCATTTCCGAGAAGGATAAGTTTGTTTTATCCACTGTCTCGATTGTGGGATGTCTGATAGCATTCGTTTGCTACATCATTTTGCTTTGTACATTTTACTTTCTCAGGTAATAAAAACTGGCGTTAATTTATTAACACAAATGATCAGGTCCCCAAAACCTTTCCGTGATATCTTGCTTACCAGGCCTTTCTTGTCTGTCAAGCGCTCAAATCAGCGGCGAAGCCGCCAGGAAAATGGCGCGCGGCTTCGCGGTTCGTTCGCGCGTGCTTTCGTAACGTTTTTTCCCCGCTCGTCAAACAAACCGCCTGCTACGCAGGCTATTTCCGTTACACCCTGATTATTCCAGTTGCTAACGCATGCAATGCCAGGACAGAGGACTATACTAGAATGTTAAAGTTAAATTATGATGCCATCTGGTAGATACCTCTGTTATTGTAAAAATGCCTGATAACTGTTAAATAAAAAAAAGGTTATAGATGATATTGATCAATTTTTCACCCACAGGAGACGGACGGAAACCACGTCTATCCATATACATCTCGCTGTAGCCGAGGCTTCCGCCATTTTTTTCTTTCTTATTGCCTACGCTGCCAATGGTATCAAGGTATAAACACGCTTCTTCACTTTGACCTTCATCGTTCAATAACATGTAGTTCCCTAAGGTGATAGCTATAGCTGTGGATATTCTAACAGTGGTACGACTGGCCACAACATACAATCGGCCACATTTTTTCTAAAATAACGGGAACTACAGCTTGAACTACTCCCAAGGGGGGAATTAGGGTGTTTTGTTGAAAAGGGGTGAAATTGATAATACCAACCAAATGTAGCAAGGGTATACAGATAAACCAGTCAGTCCACTAACGGGACAAGGAGCACCTTGAAAAAGTAGACTACGAGCAGTTTCTCTTTTTTCTTGGTCCGTCGAGCAAAACGCGCGAGCGGCTTCACCGCTCGACGCTCGCGTGCACGTGCACTCCCCTCACTAAATCTGAAGGAAAAATAGAGACTGCTCGCAGTCTTTTGAAAAAGTAGCGTATTATCTTTTCTTTGTCTACTTTAAAATTATTCACCTCACATTTTAATTTATAACTTTCCTAGCCTGCGAGCAAGCTCTCCCGGAGCGCTCGGGCGGTGGGGCGAAAAAGGAGGGACCTAACCCTAATCTCTTCCCTCTCCCACCCCCGTACCCCCGAGAACCCCAGGAGAGCTTGCTTGCAGGCTATATCTTTCCCTCCTGCCACCACCAAATCATTTTAAACGTACCCGCCTACCATTTGTTATTCACCAGTTAAAAACACTCTTATGATTATCCAAAATTTTGTTCATTGTTTGTCCCATTTTAAGTGCCAAGAGCACGTACCTAACTTAGCATGCATTTCTAAAACGTCCCGTTGTAACGTCCGCGCCCGAAAGGTTATTTAATGCATGCAGTGATTGACATTAAAGATTGTAAGAAACGCCATAAACATAAGTCAATGGAATATATTGGTCTATTTTATGGGCTAGACCCGCCCTAGTGTTGTTTGAAACATGGCCCCGGGTCTAGTAAGTTGACGAAATGTTTGAGAAACAGCTCTCTGGAAGAAATGCTAGTAAGTCACAAACTCGCGCCTGCGCAAATCTTGTCATAGTCTTGTCATAATCGTGAGAAGATTACCCTTGTCGTTCAAGATAATCGCTATGGCTGTCGTTTCTTTAAAATACACGCTTTCTCAAAGATTTTTGCGCCCATTACACTAGAACTTTATATAAGCCTTCCAGCTTTAGGTATAGCCACACGCAGACTAGCTTTGAAGGCCGACGTGCCAATTTTACTTAAGCACGTACCTACTCGAAGTTCACTTCTTCGTTAGTTGTTGTAGCACCGTGAAAAATTTATTCTAAATTATTGAAATTTTGTTTGACAATTTTAGTCAATATTCTATCCCTTGTGGTCCTTTTGTCATTATTGCATGGAAGCCAAGGGTGATGTTACTTCTCCAAATGTTTTAACAGGGAGTTTGTTTTGCCGTCGCCGTCTTGCTGTTTTATTTTCAACTGGCATCTTTTTGTTGGATGTTGGTGGAGGGCATTAATCTCTTACGTGGATTGGTAAAAGTCTTCCGAGTTACCAGCCGGTTGAAAACTTACTACCTCTTTGCCTGGGGTGAGTCTCATTCTTTTACTTTTTCTGCTTCCGACTGGTAGCTGACCTCTCCCAATGTATAAGGGAATTCGAATTCCGGAATCAAGGAAATGTTTTCTTGTGAAATCCGGAATCCGGGGAAATTTTGTTTGTGGAATCTTGTAATCCTGGGCTTTGGAATCCGAAATACAGTTCAAAGAATTCGGAATCCCTCAGACGATTAGAATCCAGAATCCAAGTTCCACTCAAGGTCCAGTACAGTGAAACCCCGTAAATACGGACACTAAGTGTCCGTATTAACGGTGTATCTGTATTTTTAAGCAGGTTGAATTTAGAGAAAATGTAAGGGCTTTCTTCTTCCAGGGACAAAGCAAACTGTCCGTAATGCAGTCAACTCCGCTATAACGGACATTCCGATTATAATGACAGCAGCTAGATCCCAAGCAAAAATAATTTACAGACGTTTGACTAAAGAAACCTCCCGCTATTACAGACTCTCTCTTATGAGGACACTAACTCAAGGTCCCTACCCTATCCGCTAAGAAGGGAGTTGACGTAATGAGGTATCCGTAAAGCGGGGTTCTGTACACGGAATCAGGAATCCCGACGTGGAATCTAGAATCTAAAACTGTATTGTATTCCCTTAGAGGGGGCGACTGACCTCCTACTTTTAGCCTGTGTACAGCTGGCCGCCTCCTCCTTGGTTCTCTTTGACGGGAGGGGGGGGGGGGGGTTGTACACAGGCTACTCACTGTTAACAATCTTGACGACACCACATCATAGAGTTGATTGAATGACCGGATGACTCAGATTACCCTACAGACTCGCAAGTATATTGCGCCACAGGGGGCAAAGGAGCTGTGTTTAACACAATTTTCGCACGTTTCAAACGAAACTGATCGTATCTTTTTCCTTCCGACAACATCACCCGTCGAGTGGCAATCGTTCCTACCCAGACAACCGCTTTCAACGCCATCTGACCACAATCCGGCCTGACTTGAAAGACGATCGCATGAGATTATGATCAGTCACGTTTGTCTGAACAGCTACAGTCGCACCTCGAAAAAACTAAAATCAATGTCAAACGCAACTACTCTGCCCCCTGTTTTCGGACTGTGTCTAATTGACGGACACTGAGATAGAGAAATCGGACGGACCGACAGGTCTGCAGGATTACCACTCCACTGATGAATCGTTTACTGGCAAATATACAGACGAAGTAACCGCAATCTCGGAAGTGTGTTTTTGAGGTTGTCTCGCCCCACGTAAGGAAATATCCGCTTTCCGGAAACTGGTTTTGTTTTTTTGGCTTGTAAAGTCAAGGCTTTGGAATCCGAAATTTAGCTCAAGGATTCCGGAATACGGCTAGGGATTGGAAACAGGGATCCAAGTTCTAATTACAAAGAATCCGCCATCCAAACTGTAAAATTGTCATTCGTCTACCCACGGTGCACTTAAGAGTTCATGAGAACTCGCTGAAACGTGTCCGTGTGTTCCAGCTCAAACTGGAATTTGAAAGTGTTGGTTTTTAAAGAGAGGGGAAAACCAGAGTACCTGGAGAAAAAACTCTCGAAGCAAGGGAGAGAACCAACAACAAACTCAACCCACGTATGGCGTCGAGGCCAGGATTTGAACCCGGGCCACTTTGGTGGGAGGCGAGAGCTCTCACCACTGCGCCACCCTTGCTCTCTAAGGAATCCGGAATCCAAGACTGTCTTGGATTACCTTCCACGCGGCGAGTTGTCTCTTATTGTCGTGTATTGTGTGTAAGGGATCCTTACCCGCCTGGGTTGGATGTGGAGTAACCTTTCGATAAGTAAATGTGGGGTGGTCGGTGAGTAGCAATGGAGTGTGCGAGATCAAATTGACACTAGAAGCTTCCTTATTTAGCTAGCAAACACAGCTGTTTCTCCTAGTTCCTCGCCGATTGAGACGCTTTGTGGGAGAAACGACTATATATATATTCGGGCTACGTCCTGATTTGATGTATAAATGACTCGTGCTTTGATATCTTTTTAGGGCTTCCAGTGATTGTTGTGGCAGTGATATCAAGTATTTTTCGCCATCAGTTCCTCCGAGAGAATTTGTAAGTTAAGTTAATTGTTTCACTTTAATTTGGTATGTCTCTAGTACAGTGGGAGCTCAGCTCGTAAGCGGACACCCTCGGAACGCAAAAAAGGTGTCCGTGACTGCAACTGACCGCTTACGGGAATGTGGAAATACAGAGTTTGTATGGGAGTTGAGAAAAACGGCGTTTTGTGAAGGTGGCCGTAAGAAGAGCTGTCCACTAACTGTCCGTTACGAGAGCTTCCACTGTAGAATTTTTCTCTGTAACACCCGATCACGTTGTCCCGCCAAAATGACCCTGGCTTACGCGCGCGCATTATTTAGTAGTGAGAAAATCTCGTACTCGTAGTGGTCTTCGTCCTCGAATCTAAAGTTCTCTATTGAACGAGGCTGATTACGAAGTGAACAATTACGCAGATCGAGGAGTCTGTTATTCACCGAGGCGATGATCTATTGCCCATGTAGCCTCGTTTCCGGGCAAATATACCATCCATCTACCTCGTTTCCAAGCCAGTTTACCATCGAATTAATGGTATATTGCTAGAATCTGCCAAATTTGGTCAACGCCGGTTGGTTTTGAAGAATTAGCCGGGGCCTTTGAGCCAATCAAAAACGACGAAATATTTTGAATTAATAATAAGAAGGGTAGATACTAAAGTCTTTGTAAGACATGTAATTTCTATTCAATTCACAGTTGCTGGCTTTCTCATGGATTAATCTGGGCGTTTGCTGGACCTGTGGCGTGCGTTCTTGCTGTGAGTAGTAAATTCAACCCAAACAAGTACGACTTCTAACCGTTATCGGGAAAATGGGAAAAGCATAAATTACTCTAGTATATAAAAAGAAATTAAGAAAAACTCAATTGAAACATTTAAGTCGGTCGCACTTAGGGTTCTCGTCTCGGTATCGTTACTGGCAATGACCGTGTGCTGTATCATCCTTTGTGCACAGTACGAGTCTCTGTAGATATTTTACTTTGCTGTTGTAGTCGTTCTTCCCAAACAGCTACAGACCTGAAAACAGCAGCATATGATTCATAAATATCTTCTCTTCAAAAGCAATATGAAAGCTAACTTGTAAACTCAACGTCTTTCTGAAAACGTTGCATTTCCAAGTATGGTGTTGACTGTTTCTCACCTACTTTCTTTGAAGCTCTATACCTACTTTTGTTAACGAGCTTTCAAATTTGCCGACGTGTGGTCGCAAAAATTCCCGGACGTATCGCGCAATTCTGGGTGATGTACATGTTTGCACAAGTAAAAAACTGTCTACAGCGCTATGATTTCCAGAATCGAATCGCGTGCACGCTAAAGCCTGATTAGCAAAACTGCATAAAAAGACCATGCTGCATCAATCCGCCACCCAAGAGACGAGACGGAACTGGAGCCGAAATGTGCCCCGCAATTGTTTCTGGGATCGTTGCTGGGGTCGCGCTGGTTAGCTATTGGTCAATTTTTCCCCTGTCCCTAGTGAACGTCCCAGAAGTCTTTGCTAAAGTTTACTCGGACCAATTTCCTTCTCGCGTTTCTAAACTGGCGAACGGTCGCCGAACTTCAACATTGTAATCATTTACGTGTATTTAATCCACATGCAGGTGAACTTAGTCGTTCTCGTGATGGCAATAAGGATTGTTGTACGGAGGGCTCGTTACAAAGCTAAACCGAACGAGAAAAATACAGCATCAAGCTTTCAAGTTGAAATAAGGTAGGCATTTATGTTTAGCCCTCAGTGGTTTCTGCTTATTTTTGACGGATCTGTTGAAATCGATATACTTAATATGAAGCCAAGTTAAGTTTTGTTAAGTGTAAGGGACTGCGAGGGATAATGCAGGGGTTTTAGAGGCAAAAAAAGTATCCTCTTTTTCCACCGACCAGACTGACCACTTCCAAGGGTCTCCGAGGATGGGCTATATGCGGCTATCGCTTTTTTTTTTTTTATCTTCACAACCAGCCTTCTTTACTTATTATAATCTTGTCCTAGCCTGAGAAAACAGACGACGTTTTGCGACGCAACCAACGGTTTCTCCGCGAAATAACGTCTGAGAAACGAGCGCAGAAATTCCATACTGATGACGTGTCACTACCCAGATCTGGGTAGTGATTCTGATTTTGTTGAAGCAAACTTCACACGCCTTGTGACCAATCAGAAACACTACCCATATTTAGGTAGTAACGTGTCATCAGTATGGAATTTCTGCGCTCGTTTATCAGACGTCATTTCGAGGGGGAACCGTTGGTGGCGTCGCAAAATGTCGTCTGTTTTCTCAGGCTATAAATGTCCTAGTGTTATTATGCCTGGTTTCTTCATATTCATCCGGATCGTCTAGCCCTCTATCGCCCGAGTTGTCTAAAAATGTGTTCCCAGTCCAGCTCCTTACCCTTTTATACCCATTTTTGACCGAAAAGGTTCCTCTTTCGTATACCTACTATTGACAGATTGACAAATGGTAACTTTTTCACATACCTAATTTAGACCTTTGCATGCCTTTTAACTGCTGTAAATGCACTGGCTTTAAAATATGCAAAAATCACAAAATCAGAACTTTTTCTGGACTTTTTCAGAGACCGAAATGACACATTTTCCTACCCTTTCATATACCTCAATTAGCAAGAGAGAATGTTTACTCTTATTACCTTAGGCTGAAATAGGTCCCCCCTTTCGGGTGAAGCCTTCCCGTGTAGGCCATTTTTTGGGGGTACCCCCCCTGGGATGTGTTCAGGCGATAAAGACAGTCAATCATGAAACAACTGTCAGTTGCTATCGTCCCATAAATTTAAGACAATCGGGAAAATCATATGGAAACAAGGCTTTTTCATTAGTTCGAACGTAAGGACTCGCATGCTTTTCACGCATCTTTTGTCCTGTCAGGAGCCTATTAAAAGGCTCCTGGTCCTGTCCAATCTATCCGCTACTTTACAATCTGAAGGATCAGTTGCTCAATGGAAGTTTATTGTGTTCTATCCTCAGGGCGGCGTTTAAGACAGCGGTGATTCTAATGCCTTTGTTAGGTGTGACATGGCTTCTCGGATTTATATCTATTCATGAGAAGTCCCCGGTGTTTCAGTATCTCTTTGCTGTTATCAACTCTATGCAGGTAAGCTTTTTGTTATAATTCGCCATGTAAGAAATAAAAAGGAAAATGGCGGGAAAAAATTGACCAATAGCTGACCGGCGTATCGCCAGTAACGATCCTAGAAACAATTGCAAAATGCATTCCGGGTTCTGTTCCCTTTAAGTTAGTCTGAAACCAGAGTAGATGGTGGGAGCTCGGGGAAGGAGATTGAGCAAGTCCATTGACCAACTTAAATTAACACAAATTTCCTCTCAAATGCCTGTTTATCGTAAGTCCTTAAATTGGTGCTGAGATTTCCCCCTCTACGAAACAGTTCACTGATCTCGTAGAGCTTATTTTTTAGTGTCTGGTTATCCTTTTATGGCGTATCTTACTATTTGCAGAGTTCATCGTTTTGTTTCGTACTTTACTTTCTTTATTTTTTTCACAGGGAGTGTATTTCTTGATCGCCCAGTACTTCTTTGACGATGATGTGAGTACATATGTGTAGTCACGATAAATGTAAAGTGACTATAGCTAATACCAGCTGTTCCAAAAACAAACCGAAATATTGTTAGACTGTCCATGGTACCTCTTTCGTAACATCGTCGGGACCACGGTCTCTTGCGCTTCGTCACCGGTCACTCGTGTTTTGTGCTCGCCTCTAGCTGTGCGAAAAACGAAGCGCTTAAGTAGGAGGCAGGTGCTTACCATTATGGGCGGTCATGGTTTCAAATGTACCGAGTCTAGCCTGGGGAAGAGTATGAAATCTACTTTGGGGGACCTTCCCTGGGTACAGTTGAAACCAAAATGGCTGCCCGTAACAGTAAGCGCAAAATAGGGGACTACTCGATCATCCTTAATAACGACCTTGTTTATGCATGTCATTAGCAATAGGGGCATTTTAGATTTTAGCTTAATTTGAATCACACTTTTAATTCCGTCGGCGATGCCGATTATCAACTTGACTTTGTCATAGGATGTTGGGCAATTAACAACTCCTATCTTTTTTCAGGTCAAACGAAACGCACACCGTGCATCTAACCGAATGAAAAGATTGTTCAGCTTGTCTTCAACAAAGTCCACCCGCTCCAGCTCTTCCTCTGAACGCAGAAGGTCTAAATCTCTCAGTGACAAAAGACCTGCCTTGACAATGAGACCTAGTTTAGTATCACCTCAACAAAGCATTCATAAGAAAGAAACCAAGGATGAAAACGCCCATGCTTGCAAACCCAGTTTGACTGATGACGAACGAAACAACAACAGCAACGGGAATCATCTATGCAAGAGGAAAAGTATAACCTTTCAACAGCCAATTACTGCAGATCAAGAAGACGGTGAAGGCAAGATTGAGTCTCCTCGACTCAACGGAGGAGTCCAGCAGGAAAGTGAAAAAAATTTTTCGGATTTTACCCCGCTAAGTACTGCAGACAAAAAGGAGGAAAGTGAAAAGGACATGATTGGCTGCCAGCAAAGTTCAGCAGATGAGTATGTACAGGGCAACGACGAGACCACTAGCGAAACTAAGCAAAACACAACAGAACTCCCAAATAGTGGACATGAGCAACGTGTAAAAAAGATTGAGGTGACACCGTTTAAATCTCCTCGCTTCATCGTAAATCAAGAAAACGACTCACAGGAAATTCCTGACGAACAGCAAGGCAACCAGAAAAACGTGGTTTCTTGTACAGGCGATAAACAGTCATGGAGCGGTGGTGATGACTTGGAATCTAAGTACACTGCTGGAGCAAATGAAGACAAAAACTGTTCAACTGAAAACGTGGACTCTTAGCAAGAAAAACAAACAAATCAACAACATTACCATCATATTCACCACCAAAATGACAGAGACCAAACGAAGCTAAAGACTGAGTGGCTTTCTTCCGGAATACCAAGCCTCTGCGCATCAAACAAGTCTAAAGCTCTAAACGAAAACTTAAGTGACACCCGATTTTAGATTAATCATCTCAAGGGGATATTCCAAACATCGAGCGATGACAGTGTGATAGACCCACAACTGACTTGTTCACCGGTTACTTTTCCAAACCAATGTCATATGAATTATTCTGTACAAAGAACTGTAAATAACTTGAGATCAATACGAGAAAAAGAATGGCAGCAAACTTTGAATCTCCCAACTTGAGACCAATTTTTCAATGCCGCCAGCTCTATGAAAAAGCATTCTTTGTAGTTAATGACAACTTTTGACATCAAACTGGAGGGAAGTTTGATAGTGAGCTAGATGAAAGGAGACTACTACATTTGACAGTGCCGCGTGCACAGACTCCAACCAATTGCTCGTACCAATATATCCTCTTATTCTCTTCAGGGCACGAACACTCAGTTCAAATAGCTTCGGTGTAGAGCTTCTCTTGGGCTAGAAAGTCTGCGTAGCTGGTGGCATTTGTTGGGAGCTACTCCGTGATTCATTTTACAGGTGCTTTTGTTGAAGAATGGCATAAATTCCTCGCAGCGGCACTGCGGCTAAAAAGCACTCCCGATCTTTGATCCTGCCAGCCACGACACAGGCCACAGGTTAAGTAGAACTACATCTGTAGTTTCGTCTCATGAGCCGAGCTTACTTTAAACGAAATACTTCTTCAGACCAAGGCAATTTATTAGTGGAGGGTTGATATAGGGAGAACTTTTGTGGTACATATAGTCAACCACACAATTTGAGTTCCCCGAAAAAACTGGTAATGGTCGAACCTAGCTGTCCAGAACGGCCAACTGGGGGCAGAAGAGACGTTTTGGAGAGATTAAAACAATTTTGAATGTATCCACGGGGTTGAAAGAAGTAGAGAAGTGGTATTCAGAGGTAGTTTCGACTGTGTTACTGTGAAATACAAGAGAGCCAGAACAAAGCGTCACTCCTGAACGTGATTCTTGATTTTGTATCAGTTAGCATGTTAATCTGCAAAATTAAGTTGACGTTCAGTCACAATACACTGGTGATTAAGATCTCAGTGTCTCTAGATTTTAGTCACTCTTGTGAGAGTTTATTAAAACAATGATTCCGCAACAAAGCATGGCTTTTTGTTTAGACCAAGTTAATAAACTAAAGCCTGGTTCTCATATGCCGCCAAAGCATCTGCGACATGGCCGCCGGTACTGCCTGGGATACCGTCTTCCGATATGAGAACAGATGTGGCCGGCAACGTTGGTCATTTTAGTCTTTACCGCCGGCATGCCTGCGAAGTTGACTCGAGTTCAACTTCGCAGGCATGCCGGCGGTAAAGCTGTGCGATGGCTCTAGTTACCGGCAGCGCATGTTCTCATTCGTCCGAGAAGTAGCCCAGGCGGTACCTGCGGCTACGCCGCAGACACATCGGCGGCATATGAGAACCAGGCTTAACCCGTACAGCTGGGAAAGGCTATGCGGTGTGACCACAACCCATTTTTTTTCCAGTTAACTGCAGCATATAAATAAAGCTTCACGAAAGCTGGCAAGGATCACATAGAAGAATTCTGCGAGTTCTAAAAACATGAAAATCTGAGGGCGATGTTATCCCTCCAGGAAACCATACTTAAGGGTAAAAAGATCTGGGCCCCGGTTGTTGAAACATTGGGTAGCGCTAGTGTTAATGATCAAACTCAAAGTTAATACAACTTACTTCTTTGAAACGAAAATATGATAATTTCTTGTGAAAACTTGATTCTTTGTAGTAAAACCTCTATTCTTTGAAACTTGATCCTTTTCTAGTTTTCGTTTCAAAGAATCAAGTTAATGTGTTTCAAAGAATCAAGTCAGTTGATTTCAAAGAATAAAAATACTGAGTTTTTTCAGTTGTGAGCGTATGTTAAGCTCCATTGTGTATCGTAACTAAAGCTTTTCATCTAGAAGGGGAAATAGTCTAATTTACTCGCTTCCCCATTATGGCTTTGGCAATAACATTAACAACAAAATGAGCTGCACACAAGAATGTACTTTTCACAGTGGAATTTCCGTGAAATTTTTGCTTGGAATTCGGAATCTTGGGCTTTGGAATACGGAATACAGTTCAAGGATTCCGGAACCTCTCTCACAATTGAAATCCGGAATCCAGTAAGTGGAATCCAGAATCCATGATTGTCTTAGGTTCCCCAGTCACATGTGGCGAGATGTTGTGTCGTGATATACTCGCGTATAATGAGATTATGGTCGAACCTGACTTACATGTATTTAGTGTTCGGCTTAGCAAGTTAAACGAGACAATCGATTATTGGAAATGGATTATTGGAAATGGGCCCAATATGTAATTAAAAGCATCAGAATATCTTATCCCTTTATCGACGTTAAGCGTTATTTTCGTCACTGGTGAAAGGGAACAAGCATGATTTGAGGTTCAAGACAGTCCTAAATAGACAAATGTATACACGTCAGGTATACAGGGCTGATACAAAATTCATGTGAACTATCAAACGTCCTAGCATTAATTTAATGACTGAGTCAACATATAAACCTTAGTTAAAGCGTATTGGGTGTCATTCGGAAGGATTATCAGTAATGTTGTGTTTTAAAATGACATCCCTTCAACTTATTAAGAAGCCTTTCATCTTTCTACGTTTTGGATATTTCGAGCTTGATGCAATTTTAAGTTTGTAAACCTTCTTTTCATTACGTTTGTCGTTCTATTCTTCCTCTGGTATTCCTCGACAGACGTCCTCTGAAATATTCAGCCAAACTAATGCCTTATTCATTAACACCAAAGTTTAAATGGTTTTTTTTTTTTTTTTAACACTTGAACACAGTTCAACATTGTCTTCTTCAATCCGCAGCTGCTGCTTACTGAGGTTCATCAATTGCAAATCGAGGGCAAATTACAGAACGTACACGTTATTAAGCTATACAAAGAATCCAAAAGCCGTGTCCCACTTTTCGGTTACCATTTCCCAGTTATAAACCTTGTTGAATCGAACATGTTTAGTTATTGTGACTGGGGTATGACTAAGAACGGTTAAGGGTTTTATCTACCATTTTTTATCTACCGATTATTATCTTGAATCTTGGTAAATAAAATATTCGGTAGACTTTTCGCTTGTACGTGCCAGCATTCATGATAAAAACACAAATCAAAACAAAACTGTATATTGAGATACGCTAGATAAAATATTAAAACAAAATATGTTGAAAACAAGTATCTAAAGTTACAACGTTTAAAGAAAAAACAAAGACTCATATAGCGTCAATTTAAGGGTGCAAGGTGGAGACATTTGGGGCCGACAGAAGAATCTAACGAAAAACTAGTAACCAAGGCAGGGTAATAGTACTAACAGTTTAGGTGTCCGTCTCATGGAGATGTCCTGTCCCTTACGAGAAAATCAACGTGCCGAGATATATTCGATAAAATCAATGTATAGTGCATGTTGTAAACAAGTATCTAAAACATAAACAGAAATTGATAAAGCTTTTTGCACTTAAGGACCGATGCTACAGAAAACTGTTTATCAGTATTGTTTCAAACATTGTGCCTACTATTCTTGGGAAACCAAGTTAACTAGTTTCTTAAAGGACCAGTAATTAAATGATTTGTTACATAGCCCACGAAGAAAGACTTCTACCAGTGTATAATTTTATGAAGGTAAATTTCGCCTCCTGTTACCCTCTGACCTCCCATATTTTGCAACGCTGCCCGCGCGCTCAAGGACTTTTGGCGGGAAGCAATTCTTGTTAGATTTCCTGTTTTCTTACTGTACACTAGACGCTGTCAATTTTGATGACTTTCATAGTTTTCCCAGGTCCAAGACTTGTCTGATATAGGAAGTGCGTCTGGATATGTATGAATAAAAAAGAAAACTTCATTCTTCTTTGTTTAGAGACCTCAAAAAATAAAGGGAAAAACTGAAGCTAAGAAATTCCACTGGCTCTTCTTCAGCCTTACATGTGTATTAAAACAAAATATGTTGAAAACAAGTATCTAACGTTACAATGTTTGAAGAAAAAACAAAGACTGATATAGCAGCAATTTTCTCCAAAAAGGAGACATTAAATTGGAGCCGTCTAAGAATCTGTCCAAGAATCTAACGAAAAACTATTAAGGCAGGGTAATAATACTGATAGTTTAGGTGTCCGTCTTATAGAGATGTCCTGTCCGTTACGAGAGAGTCAACGTGTCGAAATATACTCGATAAAACCAAAATATAGCGTATGTTGAAAACAAGTACCTAAAACGTAAACAAAAATCGACCGACCGATGCTACAGGAAACTGTTTATCGGTATTGTTTCAATTATGCCTATTATTCTTGGGAAACAAAGTTAACTAGTTTCTCAAGGGACCAGTAATTAAGTGTTGTTACATAGCCCACTAAGAAATTAAGATTTCCACCAGTGTATAATTCTATGAAGGTAGATTTCGCCGAGCAGCCAATTGGCGGGTAACGTTGCACTGTTACCCTCTGACCTCGCATATTTTGCAATGCTACCCGCGCGCTCAAGGACTTTTGATGGGACGCAATTCTTGTTAGATTTTCTTTTTTTCGTACTGTACAATCATGATCATGATTTTGATGACTTTTATAGTTTTCCCAGGTCCAAGGCAAATCTGATATAGGAAGTGTGTCTGGATATGTATGAATGAGAAAAAAAAATTCATTATTCTTTGTTGAGAGACTTCAGAAATTCCTCTGGCTTTTCTTCGGCCTTAATCAAAAACTCCTTTGCCTTTGCTTTCAAAATATTTTTTTTTTTAGAAAGACTTGTAAATAGGCTCGAGTCAAGAAACGAGTGTTTAAATGTGTTGGAACGAACTGAACTAAAAAGAATTGTGATATATAATGTTTTGAGTAAACATCAGTCATAACGAACCATTTACTAACTTATTCAACTTCTTCAGGCTTAAAATGTACAATATTGGAACAATAGAGCAAGAAAGTAAAACAACAACAACAACAACAAGGGCTTAAAACGATAAGAAACAGCCTATCGCATAAACGATACTTCAAGGCCCCCACAAAGTTCGATGGGCAGAGGTTACCCTCAAGTGTTGCTCGTACATTCTCATGTTACCTTCTTTCACTATTATATACAGTGAGAACTTCCCGGTGGATTAATCATTCTTGGAGATCAGTAGAAAAATATTTTCTTTATTTTGTAAGAGGATTTCCAAAAGATTACTAGAAAATACTTCCGCGGTTATAGATTTAATCTCACTTAAGTCAACCCTGTGGCTAGTGTAATGTGATTATACATGCTGTCCGGCTGAAGGGATAGTTTTCTGTCTGGAAGGAGTCTCTGAAAAATTTAAACCAAATGAAAAGGCTAAATGAAAAAGATAAGAGCCTGTTCCAGGCGCTCAGATACGATAGGGGAGAGTGGTGCGAAATGGGGAGCGGAGAGAAAAAAAGGAAAGAAACGAAAATAAAGAAATTATGGAACTCTCCCTCTCTCCCTATCCCCCGTTGTGTATTCCTGCTCTTTTCTCTTTGCACTGTCGCCACTGTCTGAACTCCGGGAACAAGGTAAAAAAGCACCGATTTTTGCTTTTAATTATAGCCGACCTGTGTACGGATCATTTCTTGTAATATATCAGCTTAGGTAGAAAGAGTAAAGAACTACACTAAAAATACTTTGATTTTTAATCAAATTATACCCCACCTGCTGAAGTACACGATACAGTATGTGAAGAGTTTTGCTTGTTGATAAAATGCCTAGCAGTCATGGTTCGACTTGATTGTCAAAATTCCTGTTCAGCTGAGTGTCTTTCATTTGGTGAAAAAGCATATAGCGCTCGAAACGTCAACTTTGTCGAACTGAAAACAAGGTGGTAAGACTTTTTATATTTCATTTAAATACTAAGCTAGTTAGTTCGCACCTATAGTTTCTTCAAAAACACTTTATTAATTTTTTAAGAGTGAACTAAATCCCATGCGGCGGGCATGCAGGTGGAAAGAAATATAATAATGGTTTTAGGCGACACTTAGATGATGGTACTATAAAATAGTGATGCAAGGAAAGATAGGACACGATCTTCCAAAATTTACAACTAGAGAACAATATTAACTTATCATCATTCTCAACTAATGTGACAGGAATCTATAAGGCTTATTTATGGCTCACTTCCCCTTACCTTTGGCTGGTGGTTCTACTTCAGTTTTAGGGCCTGTTTACATGGAGGAGGGAGGCCCCAGATAGAAGAGGTAACGTTTGGCGGGTCACCTCACCCATCATGTACTTAAAAAAAACGTGATCAAATTGAAATGAGAGATTATATGGACAGGCGAATTACCCCACCTTAGCAGGTTACCCCATCTACCAGGGGTCCCCCACCTCCATGTAAACAGGTCCTTAAACTACCCTTTGATGGTCTTTGATGTACAGACTGGAGACTGTGTTGTCAATTATGTCGATTTGTTTTGGAAAAGTGCAGTACTATTCCAGCGCGCATTGCCCGTGAGTACAAAAGCTGGTCATAACAATATTGAGCGCCTCATTAGCATATGAGAAAAGGGTTACATATCATTTGAGCTGAGGAAGAAAGATTTAGCGCTTGACAGAGCATCGAAGTTGTATAGGCTAGTAGTTCTGAAAAAAAAAGCCTGAATGAAATTCAGGTTCGAGCGCCGGGATTCGAACCCATCATGCGATAGTGGTGCAATTCTTGCACTGTAAAATTCCGAAAATAAGCCCTGGGGCTTATATTTTTCAAAGGCCCTTTTTGAGGGGCTTATTTTTGGAGGGGCTTATCTATGGAAGGAAATTTGCGTTTCAAAATCGATTGGGCTAGCTTTATGGTGGGAATGAAATTTACCGTTTTTGCTTTGTCAGGTTCTTCTTTGTATTTGAGGGAAATTTCCAGTTACAAGGCCCCAGGGGGCTTATATTTGGAGGGGCGATTTAACGGAGGGTTTTTTTGCGTTACGAGTTTGGTGAGGGGGGGGGGGGGAGAGATATTTGGAGGGGCTTATTTTCAGAATTTTACGGTAACTTAACTTGAACTGATCACTATGTGAGTTTGTAATACCAGTAGAACATGAAGATAAGAAAGTGGAAATATAAAAATTTCTTCAATATGTGAAAACAGGTGGAAAACATGTTCAGTAACACGTGAAAAAAAAACCTCCCAGTTCTGTGAGCAGATTTAGGCAAGGTCTAAATTGCACCGTTCATGCCGGCATGAAAACACCTGTTCAGTCCTGCGCCAAGGAGTGGTAACTTTCCGATATGTGACGATCCACTTTCAAGATCGGCGCGACGCTGCCGTTCGCTTCGTACGTAGCCTGCATAACAGGCGCTTTATGAACCGTGCCGAATCAAGGTTCGTATTTTGTACCGGCGCAAGAGCTTAGTATTCGGTATAATAGAGTAGACGGATATAGTCTTAAGCCGTAACGAAACGAAAGCCTTAAAAGTCTTTCTTAACTAGTGTCAGCAACAACAGCATTATATGTCAATTATCGTGACCTTCTTTACACGGACCCCAGAACCTGGGTTGTTCGATTCAAGATTAAGACTAAAACCAGGATTTGCAAGATTCAGGGATACAAAGCAAATTTCTATCAAGAGAGAAAGGCTCTTTTGTTTCTTAAAATTCTTTTCCCGCAGAGTTTGAGTTTTGGGCCCTTTAAAACGACTACTGAAGATTTACATGTAGGAAAAGAAAGGCTTTTAAACAGAAGAAACAAAAACCCGGATTATTCAAAACCATGGTCCAACAGCTGCAAATATGAACCCTAATTCCTTTAGTTTAGGAAAAACGAACTACAGCTTGAATGCGTTATTTTAAAGACACGCATGCAACACGAGATACAAATGTTTTGACTTTGCTCCACAATGGCCCGGTATCAACAATAATGCTGATAACATGTCTGACATGTGATAAAATAATAAACAACCGAGATTAGTGCCGAACTTTCCGTCACATACGCCCGGGGGAAGAATACTTTTAGAAAAAATGGATGGGGTGTGCGGCACGCTTCCTGAAACCCTTACCCTTTTTCAGACCAAAATCTGTGATTTTCCCTACCCTATTTCAGACTTGATCAAAAAATTGATACCCTGTTTCA
Organism: Porites rus; assembly: GCA_964035705.1. NCBI lineage: Eukaryota > Metazoa > Cnidaria > Anthozoa > Scleractinia > Poritidae > Porites > Porites rus. Next base: position 22,878,580 of record OZ038000.1, on the reverse strand, counting down.
GACCTGACACTTAAATCAATACGCGTGACAAGCTGTTACCGCACGTACACGGTTGATGTTTACGCCAAAAAAAGGATATGGTCTTATCGCCTAATGATGAAGTAGCTCCTTCTAAAAAACATACCCAATTCAAGACTAGAGTGCACAAAACGTACCCTATTACAGACCAAAATGGTCAAAATTGATACCCCATTTCAGACCAAAACGGCTAAAAAACCATACCCTTTGGCGCCGCACATACCTATATAAGTGAGTACCTATAAGAAGGCCTAGTAAGGGAGTACCCCCCGGGCACATATGTCTGCGCCTCTCAAAGTATTACTTACAGTTCGCATGCTTCGTCTTTATAGTCAGTGTCATTGTCTAAATACTTTCCACTCGACTGGCACGTGCAGGAGTGTAAGGTCTAGCCCTATTTTGGATGTGAATAGTGGCGTCTAAGATAACAAAGACGCACAAAGAAGAATCGACACTACCAAGATATATATATATATATATATATATTTTCGAAGGTTTCATCACAATAAGATTTAGCCGTCGGTCTCTGATCTGCTTTATACAATGAGACATCATAATATTATGTTCCCGGTTTCCCGTCAAAGAAAGGACGCCTTGTTACCGCGGAAGCTTGTTATATGATAATGTAGCGGATAATTGTGAATAGCTCATTCCAGCTCAAGAGGTTTCCTTTGTACAGCAAAGTATTTTTGGCATATTGACTGATATAGGTCGGCAAGACATATTTTATATTTTAATATGTCTTTAAAAAGAATAGTCTGGAGAACTGTGATAACGTTTTGATGTCAGGAGTAAATTGGTGTAAACGTGAGAACGATATTACGTAATTGGATAACTTTTAAAAAGATATACGGTATTCCGTAATAAAACCTCTCGCTTGTCCCCCCTCAATAAATAAGTAGATGAATAAATAAAACAACAAGAAGACAATTATATACACAAAATGAAATCTGTTGTCGCTTGCGATCATTGATTTTTTTTCCTTCTCGTCTTTAACGCAGTAAAAAAACAATGATTTGCGGCACATTAATAGATTCAAGGGAATAAGCCGGGTGTTATTCTCTAAGCCGTTTATAGTGTTCTGAAATTGTGGAATTTTTTTTACTTTTGATAATTTTTGCCAACTTGGGATAAAAGGGGAAGAAATTATTTAAGTCAGTGTAAAGACAGATACGGGGGCGTGGGGAGGGTACTCCAGAATTCAAGTGACGGGGAGTGATCGAAGGACTTATTTGGGTTTGAAATTTTCGATTCCGGGATTTTTTGGGGTAGGAAAATTTGGCAAGTATTTTTTTGGGTGGCTTGATTTGTAGTAGGGATTTTTTCGGGTATTCAAAACAATCTGAAGATTCTTGCTAGTGCCCACTGTATAATGGCAGTGTAGTTCTGCGAATAATTACAAACAAACTTGTTTTGCTTTCTGGGAATTTTTAAGGCTTGGAAATTCGGCATGGGATTTTTGGGGGTTAGTTTTTGGTCCAGATACTTTTTTGGGTTTTCTTGGAAGCCTTGGGATATTCTTGGGTTTTGCCCCCATTCGATCACTGATCCCCGTCCGGCTTGAAATCCGGAGTACCCCCCTTGGAACAGATAACGAAGAAAAGGTATCATTTCAGTCTGTAAACTCATGACAAGCGGAAGGACAGGGACTGTTGGACCTTGAAAGTGAGGGCAGTTGCCTCAAGTCCCGGGGGGTACTTCCCTGATAATGGCCTATACCGGGAGGTTCCACTCGAAAGGGGTACCTTCTTCATGCAGGCTTCAAGTATATGGAAGGATAGTTATTTGACTACTTGAAGTATATGAAAGGGTTGGAAATCTGTAGCCTGTGAACAGGCCTTTGGTCGGGGAACTGGGGAGTTCCCTTCCCTCTTCTCGCTATCTTTTTCCCCAAACAGAGAGCCTGTTCACAGGCTAGGAAATCTGTCAGTTCCGTCTGGAAAAACCGGCCCTAAGACGCTAACAGATGTATTTTATGGCTGTGGAAAAATTATCCTTAAAAGACAGTGAATTCATAACAGTTAAAAGGGATGCAAAGTTCTAAACTAGATATGAGAAGGAGGGGGTACCATTTATCAATAGACGGTATACGAAGGGGGTTCCTTTTTTGTCAAAAATCGTATATAAAACGGGTAAAGGGTCGGAACCGCGGGGTGGAGACTCCCCATATAAAACTTCGTTGAGTAACTCCTACGGGTAGCTGGCCACAATTAGTCTATTAGCCTCTTGGCTCTTCGTTTGATTGTGCCGCAAAATCACTCTTTAAATAAAGAGTTGTCTCACCTATATAGAAATTAACTTAAATGTCAATGGGCGGGAAAGTGTTGAAAAGTGTTCGATCTTGTTGGAGATGCGCTAAAAAAAACTTAGAATCATGTACGTGTGAATTTTCAGTGTAAGTGAACCAATAACTGACTTTTCCCTTCTTTCTTGAAAATACTGGAGAGTGTTGACGGGCGCCTTTCAACAAAAAAAATACAAATACACAAAGGTGAATGCGACAATTAAGGGCACGTTTCCTGTTCTTACCCCAGGGGGGTTGTTAATTTTGGCCTACTGGAAGTTAACACTTTTTGAAAGGCCTCATCAGAACATTCTTCGGATTTCCTTATTTCACCAACTCGATCATCGCATCCGATTAACGAACGTCCGTTAAATTTTGAGGTCATTAAACTAAATACTTCTAAATGTCTGAAAGCTTCTTTCACTATTACAAGCGAACAAGTGACGACTTTTCGTGCTAGCTAACAAGGGACATTTGCTTTCCACGTCGCACTTCCAAAGCAACGATCGAAACGACCTTCTTTACTTTTGAGATTAAAAAAGCCCTAATTTAGCAAGAATTCGCTCGTTACTTAATTTTAATTTTTTAGGTTACTTTTATAAGAATGATTCGACATTCCTCTTCTGGGAGTTGAACTCAAAATTTTCTCGTAAAGATGATTTCTAGCCTATCAAAGGAGCGAGTTCGCACTTGTGAGGAAAAGAAAAAAACAAGGAAAGAAAGAAACAGTACCAACACTATTGAGGAAGAATTTTCTCACTGCACGAGTTTCCCGGCATTTATCCCGCCCTTTTATCGTTATGTTACGCCCTAGACCCTAGGTCACTCTGGTCGAATAGACCTTGTCACAGTTTTGGAAGACATCTTGACGAACAGGCAACTGCCAAAATGCGTGAGAAATTACAGTTTTCACGGTATGGGACTCTAATGTCGAATAATTTCCGTAAAACGGCCGTTCTGAAAAAAATATGTATTGTAAACTAAAGCTTTACTCCTAAGGATTCTACTGAAAACATTTGTGGGCGTTTAATACGTGCAGCAAAACTGAATTCCCGGGGACATTGCAGACAAATACATGAAAAATCGAAAGCAAGCGTCTGGAGAGATTTAAGTACTGTTACGGCCCAAACAAATTTGTTAGTAGAATCCTTCACGCTGTGTAGCTATAGTTTACAATTCATATTTTTTCAGAACGGACGTTATACGGAAATTATCTGACATTAGGTTTTCACAAAAAGACTGCAATTTTTCACGCACTTGCCTACAGGTGAAGATAGCTTCCAAAACCGTGACAAGTAGCCTGAGTCTTAGACGGATTACTTCGAGTCGTTTTCTACTCTCAGCAACAACGTTGCTACGTGACAAGGTCTCTTGGCTGGCCTTTGGCGTGGCGCCATTGAACAACTTTTGTCTTAGAAGAAAAAAATTTTTTTAGCTGTTTGGCAGTAGAAAAAGTGAGGAAAATGGAGGAAAATAGATTCGCCAGTATCTATCTTACAGAACTGAGAATTAAACAGGGAGTACGTATCAGGCAACTATAAATTTTAGAGCAAACTTCACTTTAAATTATTTTATAGAGTGTTTTCAGTTCAATACAGATTTGCATAATATATCTCCAGATCATTTCGATGTACAATCTGTACAATGCGCCTATTCCAGCTTAAAGCCCTTAAAAATTAGACGTTTACCAGGGTTTTAAAATGAAACTGTTTCTGTTAGTTTGTTAACAATGTTCGTATATGTTTGAAACTAACGGAAACAGCACACTTGAAAGCTTAAGTTGTTCAGGAACATAATTGTGATCGATCAAGAAGCTTTTTGAACGAAAACATGCGGTTGAGAAAAATGGACAACCCCTGCAGGTACGAGTGGGAGAGAAGACTGGAAACGAGGTTAAAAAATTGATATATTTTTAAATTTAAAATCTATTTTGTACATTTTCTCACCATTCATGGTGAATAAAATCTAAATAAAACATGAAATAATTAAGAGGGAATCGGACGGTACGCAGACGGAAGGTGGATGGAAAAAATGCCGGAGGAAGGTGAGGGTAATCAAAGGAAACATCAGAGACGAACCCCGGGGGGGGGGGGGTATTCCCATATATGGGCTAAAAAGGTACGTGCCGCGAAATAGGGTATGGTTTTTGAGGTTCTCGGTCCTAAATAGGGTATCTTTTTTGATCCTTTTGTTTCTGTGTCCCTGGTGTGGTCCTTAGATAGGGTAGCTTAATTGTACTATCTAATACTGGAGTATGAAAACGCCCGCCGGTTATGATTGCATATTATTCAACTAGGCTTATTCTAGTATTTTATGCTTGATGCTATACATCCAATGTTACAGAGAAGAAATAAAGTTTTCCTTTTCATGCTATTAATAATTTTGTTTTTTCCTTGAATAGGGTGTCATTTTTCGGCATTGGGCCTTAAAAAGGTTATCAGTTTTCGCTTTCTTAGTTCTTAAATAGGGTTAGGATTCACGAACCTTCGCGGCACACCCTTATCCAAAAATTCGCGGGAGTACCCCCCCCGGGAGACGAACCCGCACAGAAATCCAACGTTTACAACATTTTTGCAGTTAATTTAATCCTTCATTCCTGGTAGTATTTTATCGATCTCTCAGTTTAAGCAGGGGCCAGGAGAAAGCAAAAAGCGCGCAGAAAGAGGACTGGAATGGGGGTCGGAAAAGACCGTTTCACACTTGCTTGATCTACAAAATGTAAAAGAGCTGAGATTAACCAGAAAAACCATGTAGAACATGACCGTACATCAAGAAACAAGACTGAAGAGGATTAAGCAAGCAAGCAGAAATTATTCCCGCTCGAGAAACCGACTTAGCTTATACTTTAGGGTCTTCTGAGAGCGCCGGCCTTACTTAACCAAAGAGCGAAATTCTTCAAGTCACCCGCCAAAAACGTCGACTTTTATATTAATTAAAATCAAAATAAAAGGTCCCTGAAGGTTAATACCTTTCCGGGAAAAGGAAGATTGGGAACGACGTCAAATGTTCATGTCAGATTAGTTTAAATTACACTAGATTTTCTTTAATCCATTTAACAAGCCGTAAACAAAACTATCCAGAATTAGAAATTCTTAGGGGTTTTACATAAACAGCGTCTTTTGTTCGATTTTTGACCTCAGGTTAAAGTCAGAACAATTAGAACTCACTATATTTGTTGTCTCCCTTTATATTATAGACTGTGAAAGGTAAAATTAGATAGGAAAAGTGCGCTGAAATACCATAAGTAGTGCGAGCACTTGTCTAAATCAGTACGCGTCAAAGGGCACGCAATCCAATTGTTGGCTCTCTCTCTGTTACTTGAGAATAGTCTATGACAGGTCTCTCGTCGTTCAGGCTTACTATGTACCTTTTCGCCCTTTTTTCGCTTTTGTTAGCAACATTTCCAGTGCCATTGTTTTGTGTCGGATTGGGCCCCTCGCCTGTTACCTTTCGCCCTCCTCCCCCCTGCCTAGTTATATCCCTTCTCCTTTCGTTTGCGGTGTAGACGACATTCCAGGAAAACGCCGGGAAAACAACGATCTTAAACAAATGACGGTGGAATGAACCCGCAATAGCAATCAAGGAACTAGTTCTGAAGGAAATGGGTATTAAATCGTCATTTACCCGGGTTTAGATTGTCAGCGAGTTCATGGCGTGACCTTTTTGAGACACCGAAGTTGATTGACATTTCCCAGGGCAAACTACGTAAAGATTTCATTTTCACACATATCAATTTCACACGTTCGCGTATCGTTAGAAGGTACATTTTAAACCACGTAGAAAGAACTTTGAGATACCGTTGAATTGAAGAAATTTATCTCCAGTTAAGGTAAGCTTTTTGTAATCACATACGACAGGAAAGTCTGCGACAGAAAGGGTCAAGAAATAAGCTTTCACACTCACTTCTAAGGAAAGTGACTCCACGCTCGCTCTTGGTGTATAGATTTACTACCCACAACTGCGCTGTTTGAAGAGCGTGCATTCTGGCATTTAATGTGTTGAGTAAATTTCTTAATAGTCATCTACTACTTCTGCACCTAAATTTCTCGCCAATGGAACGTAAATCGCGCCTTTCAGTGATAGTGTAGTGTGTAAACTATTTCATTCAATGAAATGCGCGCGTGTTTAATTGAAGATAGAAGTGAGAGTTTTCTAATCGGATTTCCGTTAGTGTAAAGCAATTTCCCTCACTCTTTTGCTTGAAATTTTGATGTATATCAATAGATAAGGTCTGGCGAATCTTTGGCGATTCCCTGCTACTGATAAGAGCTCCCTTCTTTGCACTTTTTATCATAAGCATGCAGAGTTTCATCACAGCGTGCTATCAAATTAAGCTCACATTGTTTTCGAAACAAACAGCAGTATCGGCTCTGTACCATATGCACTACGTAGCAGGGTGAAATCTTCCAGTAAATTCGATTTAATAATCGCGGATTTTTGTCAGGTGAAAAGAAAAGAGATGATGAGTTGTTTAGTCTGGTTTTCTGTTTTAAAGTGCTTTCAAATCTGTGTTTATTAGAGATAAAAGAATGTTCCTTTGCATCATTAGAAGTCGTAAGACAGCGCTCGGGTTCAAGTTTCGTCTTGGAAGGAACTAATAAGTTTCTGGTTGGGCAGACTGCCAAATCATGTAATCCAGATACAATGAACTTACAGAACGATTAGCAGTGGAAAGCAGTGCTAAAAATGTCAGCCTGTTTGGTCAGGATTTTTAAACTTTACGAAGACCTGATCGAGTGAACCAGCGCTCTAAAATGATATTAATGTGGTGCATCTACACGATAATCCGCAGCAATTGATAGCAATCAATAATCATCTCTTGACACGGGACGTTGTCAACAAGTTATAAACGCAGGGTTTTTGTTTCCTAATTAATTAGCGAATATAATGATAAAATTCATGGGCAATTGTATATTATGTCTTTGTAAAGGTATATCTGGCGATTTTGGTCTAGTGGTTTATAATAATTGAAAGTATAAAGTAAGAATAGATCACTGACCTTTCACATGATACGGTCATGACTGAAGAACACTACAACAAGATATATGCAAAGGCAAGTAGTTAAAGGGCGCGATCCATTCAACCAAAATTTCCGGAAATTTCGGTCCAAAACTCAATGGATCGGTTCGGTCCAACCGGAAAAGTTTCGAAAAAACGGGTCCACCTTTTGAGGTGGACCAATTTTCCCGGTCGGACCGGTTGGAATTTTGGTTGAATGGATCGCGCCCAAAATTTCTTAGGCAAGGATAAAACGTGACCATTTAATTGAACGTTTTAAGTGATGTTGTCTCCTCAATTTTCTTTAGGTAGTTGATTTAGATCATTTTCAACAAGAGGGTCATTGTCTTTTTGAGCTTTACTTGAAATTTAACAGGTTTGACCAAGTTTAAATTTTAAGAAAGTTTGGGAGTTATTTAATTTAGAAAGGTTTGTACTATTTATACACTTTAGTCAAATATTTTCAAAACCTTCTGCATGTAGCAAAGTGAAAGTTTCTGTTTGAATAAACTAATCTCTTTAATATGTAGTTTGTTTGAAAAACTGGGATGATCGATCCACGACATTTTTACAATAAAAAGTTTCTTTTGCTTCATTTTTCATTTTAGCAAGAAGGTTTATAATGAAAACGAGACTGCTGGTCATTGGAAGTTTTCTTTTGGCATTTCCTCTGGTTGCGTCTCTGAGTTGTGTTCGGCCATGTTCCAAGGTGCGTTGCTCAACTCCAGTGGGGTGTAAAGGAGGCACAGTTAAGAGGGTCTGTGGTTGCTGCACTGTTTGTGCAAAGATGGAGGGAGAGAGGTGCGGAGGACAATGGGAGAAAGAAGGAAGATGTGACGCTGGCCTTAAATGTGTCATTAGAGGTGGACGGTTGAAGTCAGGCATAGGCCAATGTGAACCTGGTTAGTTCACATCAGTTTAGCTTCTATCAATTTGTTGTGTTAGAAGGTTAAGCTGTGAAACCCAGAATTTTTTTTTTTTTTTTGGGAGGGGGGGGGGGGGTAGCCTTCACAGCAGTGTTTAGACCACAAAGGACTGAATAGCAATGTAAAGTACGCCATCTGACGGGAGGCGAACCAGTTAGCCAAAGTAGCAAAGTTTGTCTGAAGAGCTGAACTGAGAGTGGAACTTGCATGAGATCCCCACATCACAGCAATTTAGTAATGGTCTGTGTAATTTCGAAATTCAATTAATAGCAAAATTAAAAGCCCTAAACCCCAAATTCTGTGAATGGATGCATACACAGGGCTGGGGAGGGGTGTGGTTTGCTTTTGTCTGAAATTGTGTTAAATTCTATTCTAAGTAGAATCAGTGACCTTGCTAAAGCCTCAAGTTTTCAATGCAGAATGTTCTCAGGGTTCCATAACCAATGAAGAAAATGCTTTCTATTATTAGCTATTTTGTCTTTTCTCTTTCTAATTTTTTTTTTGGATAAGCCCCCGAATTCTGAAGCTCCTCCAAATCTTAGGCGATTCTGCTAAAAAGGGGACATACCTTACTAGTTAACCTTCCTCACCCTCCAAAGGTCTTCTTAAAACTAGACTAGCTTAAAAATAGTTTTGCTTTTTGACAAAAAAAATGGTAAGCTATCACAAGAAAATTGTAAAATAGTAATATTAACTTAAACTTTATTTCATTCAAAGCTATTTGCAAAGAAAAGAAGTGTGGGTTCCGTGAAGTATGTACAGTGGGGAAGGATGGATTTCCTTATTGTTCCTGCTCTCACAATTGCAGCAGCTATATGCGCAATCCTGTGTGTGGCTATTCAAATGGCAAACAGTATGACAACAAGTGTGAATTGCATAAAGAGGAGTGCACCAAGGGCCAGGTCATAGATGTCATGCAAGGACCTTGTAAAAGTAAGTATTACAATTTTATGTCGATCATACAGTTTAACCTCAATATTAGTGAGTTTATGCAACAGGATGGCAAAAAGTTTGTGTGTGACAAATATGACAGAGTTATTACTTGCGTGTTTTGTGGTGATCTTCACTTAAATTAATGTTTAATTCTGGTCTTTTACAAAAAGACCTATTTAAGGGATGATGAAGTTTGAAGTAAATAACTTTTTCCAACGAAATTATTGTCACCCTTGTCACAGTCAAGGCTTGCCATCGTCTTTCTACTCTTGTCCTGCTGCATAAGTTGACTTTTATGTGCAACCACAATGCTAAGTTAAATTAGGCAACCTCGAATTCACCTTTATCCAAAATATGCGAGTCAAAATACTAATTAAAATAGCAATTATTGTTTCTAATTCAGTGACCTATTGGCTGCCATAAACCATTTCTAAATCTTGCCTTTGCTGTTTTCAGTTATGGGTTAAAACAAAGGTTCAACTTGAAATATTATTGTTGGACACAAATAGTATCCTTTAACAGGCTTACAAACAGGCCATGATGCATGATGATGTATTAACATCTCTTCTTCAACCTATGTTGGAAACCCTGTGAGAATGATGCTATTTTGGGTTCCTTCTATATGAATGACCATTACTGTACAGTTATTAAAGATCTGAGTTTTGGTGGCCTCAGAAATGTTAGAAATCGTTTGCTAGCCAGTCACTGGAGCCAAATAGGAGTAGTACTTGCTATTATGATTATCTCGAAAGCTTCCATGATTTTTGTGCTCCTCCTTATATCTTAAGTCAATGTGGACTATGATGCCAGTTTTTAGTGACATACAGATGGACTTAAAAGTAACTGAAATCCTTATTATATTAGTTCAGTTATTACAAAACGTGCACCTCTATTTTTCTGTAAAATACTAAAGATACTATGTGTGACTGCACCATAATGAGAGAGTACAGAAAAATGCACAATTAAGTACCATTGCACCCTTGATCATGACCTTGATTATTATGATTTATATATTTATTTTTTGTCGCTAGAATGCCTGTATAGGGATAGGGCATTCCTATTTGGGGAGACACGAAAAGGAAGACACCCATGTGAAAAGTGGTATGTTATGAAGCATGAAGTGCTACAGTGACCATATGTGCAGTTACCGGTACTTAGTGTACCTTCTTGTAGGCTTGCCTGTAACCCTCTTACTCAGTTGGCCACAAAATTCACTTTTGCTCACTGGGCACTGTGGGTTCTTTTTGCCAGTCTATAGCTGTGCTTATTAGCCTGAACAGGCCATAGTTTGTCTAGTGGTGGAATAAAGTGAAATCAATTGGATTGTCACTCACAGAGTGCAAATGATATAATTTGAATGCTCTTTCACTGAAAATGGTGATTAATTAGTCTTATCAGGCCCTTCTTGAACAACCACTTATAGCAGTGGCCGATATTAAATTTCACACCACTCCACTAACCTGGCGTGGGACAGCATGAGATATGCCAGAAAAAATCCCCTTTTTGTGAATGTGAGGTCCTACCCGATTCTTTCCCGATTGAGAGAGTTTCAGTTCAGAGGTTTCTGGGTAGAAAAGAAAGAACTTCTTTCTTTTCCATTTAAATTTTGCAATTGAATTAACTCCGGTGTAAAGGGGCCAAAGTGACGATCTGACAAGAAATAAACAATTGCTAAAATATCGCTCATTTCCGCATTGTGATCGCCATTTTAGTCAAAGACAGCGTCCAATTTATTAATTTTTTTTGGCGCACTGGCTTTCTTCGAATTTTCGGTGTAAAAATCAGAAAGGACAAAATGCACTTGAATGTGTGCCAACTAAAAAGCTTTCTACTTGCCTGTCTGTCAGAGTTTTTAAGTCGCTTCCTCTTTGAATCACGTAACGTTACTTTGTAAACGTGCGTATTGTTGACCCTCCGACTGCAAAAGCAAACTGGTTTCAATATTTTTTTTTAACACGTGCGCTCCGCCGGGTGGTTGAAAGGAAGGTACTCATAAAAATCAGTAACGCTTGATTTAAAAGAAACTAGAGGGATTTACTAACCTCTAAAAACTCAACTTACGTCGCGTCGGAAGAGAGCAAATGGCGGGAAAATCGTGTCAGGAGAAAAATTGCAGGGATTCTACGCAGTGAATATGAACCTCTCAATAAATATTGCTATTACTCATTACTAGATACTTACCAATTAATTCAAGGTCAGGGCACTCGTGGTGCAAAAGTGCTTCCATTGTGGGGGCCAGCAAAATAACAAACCGCGCGTTGACACATGTGAGCTCACTCGAGGGAAGCCACTTTGATTTGCTAACTAGCAACTGGCCGTGACAGATTTTCTTGCCGTGGACCTGGAACTGGTACAAACTACGAGAAATTCCGTTCGGAAATTCCAACCGGGAAAACGGGCCCATCTTTTTGGATCTTCCACTATTCCTGGGAATTTTCCAGTGGAATGAACTAACGAAACGTGTTCCATTTACCGCCGAACCGGAAATTCCGGAAATTTTGACTAAATGGAAAGCGCCCCATATCTCAACTGCCTCGTACCCAGACGCCTCTCTGCGCGCAAAGGAAGACGGACTTTGCCTCTCGGCTTTCTCCTTGTCAAGGTTCCTTGCGCTTCGTCATCAGTCGCGTTTCGCGGTCGCCTTTGTGCGAAAAACGGAAAAACGAAGCGAATAAGGAGCTGCTAATTTCTCTCTAGTTCTGTCATAGAAGGATGCTATAATTGCCAAAGTTTATCCTCTCTTTACTTGTCCAACTGTTGGCCGTAGTTAAAACTAAAGTAGCGTGATTGGCAGCGAGAAGAGCGTACTCATCCAGCTTGTTATTTTTATTTTTACTACTTAGCGATTGTTTTCATGGAGAATGGAGATGTCGTAGAACAAGCCAGTGTGGACCACAGAAGCCAAGAAGCTGTACTGTCACTTTGAATTCCTTAGGGAGAAATGTTCAGTCTGATTGCCCAAAGGGTTACTGGTGTAAAGTTCAGATTCCTGGAATACCAGAAGCCGGAATTCCTGAAGTAGCAATGTGTGTACCAGGGCAACCAACAGGTATAAAGTCAGTTGGTAATTAGATTTAGTGTATCAGTTTCCTTCAAAATGAATATTGACACATGGCAATGGCAACGAGAACATAAAAAAACAATAGGTTTTTGCCCGTCCACACCTATCCGAAAACAAAAACGGATATTTTATTCCCCAGTTTGGCCTACCATCAACACGTATCTGGTAAAAACGAAAAGATTTTTGAAAACGCTGGCTTCTCGTTTAAGTGTGAACGGACGAAACCTGAGGTTTTCGAATACGATGATATCATACACCATATACTTTTAGCATGACGCATGCTCCGTAAGGGATGCTATCGTATTTCCATCGTTTTAGCGTGTTCGTGTGGACGGACGAAAACGATTCAAATACGCTATGTGTGAACGCGTATATATATTTTTTGAAAACGGAGAAAAAATCTCCGGTTGCGGAAATATCTGATTACGTGTGGACGGGGCCTTAAGGTGATGTTACACGAGACAATTCGCAACAACGATTTTAAGCGCAACACAGCGTTGTAACATTGTTACGAAATTGTTTCGAATAGTGACATCATTGTTCCAATATTGTTCTAATGTTGTTCCAACATTGTTCCAATATTGCAACGCTGTGTTGCGCTAAAAATCGTCGTGTAACATCACCTTTAGATTAGCAAAACAGCAACTTTGCACGTGTACTTTGCACGTACATTTCTCCCCCGTCACTTCACGACTGCGACGCCGTGAAAATTGTCTCATTTCACGTGTTACGGGGTGACATACAAACAAGCGACGGAGAAATCTTTCCCTGAACTTGGATATGGTTCAGGTAGGAATTCAACTCCAGGAGAGTTCGCCAAAATTTGAAAGGGTAAGCAAGTTGGAATAATCGCGATGAAGATTTAAAGAATGCGAATTCACCTTTTTAAACACGTTGCCGTCCTGGGGTCTTAAGAACCCTAGCTACTGACGCTTGGCAGCAGCAAAGTTAATGTCAAAAGAAAGCAAAAGGGTCCAATAAGGAAGATCAACTCTTCACGTGTGTCGCACATTTTGATACATTTCTGTGATAACGTTGTATGGACGACGTAAACACAGGCAATGAATTTTAGTCTAGTCGCTGTAATGAGGTAATGTCTTGGCCAATAAGAGTGTTCTTCAGTAAACTATTTTTTTTCCCATTACATTTCATTTAGACGACAGAGTTATTTTCACCACAACAGTTTCAACTGAGGCCACAAGACTACGAGGTAAATCTTGAACAAGACTACCGTAAAATTCTGAAAATAAGCCCCGGGGTTTATATTTTTCAAAGGCCCTTTTTGGGGGGGCTTATTTTTGGAGGGGCTTATGTACGGAGGGAATTTTGCGTTTCAAAATCGATTGGGCTAGCCTTATAGTTGGAAGAAAATTTACCGTTTTTGCTTTGTTTGACTTTGTATTTGAGGGCAATTTCCAAGTACAAGCCCCCGGGGGCTTATATTTGAAGGGGCGATTTAACGGAGGGTTTTTTTGCGTTACGAGTTTTGGGGGCTTATATTTGGAGGGGCGTATACAGGGAGGGGCTTATTTTCGGAATTTTACGGTATATTTTTTTAAAAGAAAGCAATTCACCCCTGAAAATTTTGCCGCAACCAACTGGCCAAAGGGAAATTGTTATACCAGAAAAGCCGTCTTTTTAATTCGAGCACTATGCTCCGTTATGTTTCTGATGCAGATGGCGGTAGTGGCGGTACAAGATTTTCATTGGAAGTTTCTATTAAAAGATAATTACGTTTTTAAATTTTTTTCCTGGCCGATTTGGCTATATGGCGCTTATTTGGGTGTACTTCCCGTGCATAAGTTAATTAAGCGCCGAAGTTATCAAGGACTCTTAAAACCGATAACGTGATGAAAAAAGGCGCGGTCACACACGCGGGCAGTGACCTGGTATATGCATGTATAGGTAAAATTTCTTCGCAAGGCAACATTGTTCGTACTTATGAAGATGCCATGGCATTAAAAGACGCTTAGGGAATAAGTTTAACTTGCGTTTTGTCCAGATCTCGGAATTATTGAAATTTGAACAAAACGCGCGCGAAATTATTCACTAATTTCACTTTCGTTCACACTTACTTATAATTTAAACAAAATTTGCAGGTCCTAAGCTTCCAGCCCGGTGCCTGGAGCCGCCTAGTGTTGGCCCCTGTAAAGCTGCATTCCCCCGCTGGTATTACAATAAGTCAAAGAAAAAGTGCCAAGAATTCCTGTATGGTGGATGCGATGGAAACGCCAACAATTTCAACACCAAAGCTGCTTGCAAGGATCTCTGTATTCCGCGAAACAGAAGTAAGTAATCAATCGTGTTACAAAAGAGTAAAACAAGAAAGTTTCTCAACACGACTAGGCATTTTGTGATGCGGGTGTTGACAAATCACGTGAAATGTCGTCACACTGTCCTTTTCTCAATACCGCATTTATTCGATTACACGCTGCGGCGTTTTTGATGCGGCTTTTATTCAAGGGCGGAGTTTATTCGAGGGCGACATCAGCAGTAAATATCACGTAAAACAGAAAGATGTTATACGTTCCTATGACGAGATCTTGCTTTATTGCTAAGGTAGAATCAGTATAGGTTACATAAGTTGTACCGAACTTTTTTTATGATCCTCGAATAAACGCCGCATTCTACCTATTTGGTGTAGTTTTTATTCGATCGCGAGGGCGACGTTTAATCGAGTAAATACGGTATATATCCTTAACTTATGTTAATTTTAGAATGAAGATAATGTGAACTGCGGAAATACAAATCTTAACTGAAGAATAGATGTGATCGTCGCAGTGGTAACTGCAGTTTAAGTAATTGCAAATTAACCTGAAAAAATTTCGGGACTTCAACAGGATTTGAACCCATAGCTTCTACGTTAGTGCCTGCGGTGCTCTTCCAGCTGAGCTGTGAAGACCATACATTGGGAGCAGGCCAGTTTGTTGAGTTGATCTTAACCCGTGAAAGGAATGAAACATATAATGAAGATGATGTGACTAGTGGGAATACAAATTTAAAATGAAGTTATGTTAGTTTTCATTGCATTTGATAATGATGACATGATTTCGTGGAAGACTTCATGTAACGTTTTTATCATTATTGATTTTTTTAAATGCCTATATAAATAGTTTCTTATAAGTCGTATATCACAACTACAATAATACAATGGCCATCCGTAATACGGACAGACGATCAAACCAACCAATCTTGATCTGTGTTTTGCCATAAAATACCGGTTATAAGTCTCTTACCCCTCCATTCTTAAAGCGCCCCTCGGTTATAGGCCCATCTGTTTTGAAACAAAAGTTTTATTCCGGCTATGAGCCCCCTACCCCCGCCTGTAAGCTTCCCCGGTTACAGGCGCTTCTTTAGTACCTGCGATATCTCTTTTTGTTTTCGTTTTGTGATAAACAACAATTTAGACTGTTAAATGTCCTGGGCTTTCTCTGCCAGTTTTGCCACTGAAACCTATCTCCGAATTTTGTGATTTTCCTGCATTTTTGCAACAATTTAACGATAACTTTTAAAACATTTCTTTAGGATGGCAAATATTTCATTGGCTAGTGTGGAAAGTGGCTTCATATTTTAAGAAAAATTTGAAGAAATAGTGTTACAAACTACTCACGTTTTCTTGGTGGTTGTGAGGTTGTTTGCGTGAAAAGTGCCTTCGTCACGTTGAAAACGTCAAACCGCGAACGGCAAACGTAAAACTGGCGGGAAGAAATGGTCTCTATTCTCCTTTTTCTCTCAGGTTCGAAGCAAGTTGTCGAGCGTCCTACTCCTTCCCCAAAGGAACAAACCAAAACTCCAGGTAGGAATTAAACCAAGTGCAAAGCCACTAATGTGAGCAGCACTTAAGCACTAGGCCTTGTAAGCTTGGGTCGTTTGTCTTTCCATTTCTCTACGAAATTCTTCTTTTGTATGGTTTCTCAACTATGCATTCATTATAACATGGAATACGCCCTTGGAAGCTTATCAGTCACGTGGGGCGAAAATAACTTGCCGGAGAACACGACACAGTCATTTCTTTTCAAGGTTTAGTGCGTTGTTTGCCCTTCTGCAAGAGAAGAATTAAAAAGACATTTATTACGTTACTATAACTTACAATTCTTGGCACGCAGTTAGCCAAAACGCTAGTCGTGACGTGCCAAATTAAATCAGTAGAAGATTACAACAGATATCACCTGATAATAAGGTAAAAAGCAAAGAGAAAAGAAAAGAAAGCTAAGAAAACGTGTAATAACATCGTCTGTTGTCAATTTGCTTTAAACGTCTTATGTAACAGAAATAAGGAGAGTTCCAAACTAAATTTTTCTTCTAGAGCACAAAATAGCGCGACCCACATGCTCGAAGGCCATGCGGAACCAAAGGTGCGTCTGTATCATGTGACTGCAAAGGGCCTATTTGAAAGAAAAAGTTTTCAAGATCAAAATCACCTGCTCTGAAATGGAGAAACAAACATTCCAAGCCAAAGAGGTCTATTAGTACCGTAGTTTTTTTCTTATAAACGTGCAGAAAACCATATATTTAGCCGACGCTGTTACAAGTGGTGTGTCTGCTTGTAGCCCGCTCCACACGATCAGATGTATAGGTGAGCCGGAAGTTTATTTACTCGTGAACACAACGAGGTAAATTTTGCGTTGAAAATTTGTGTCATACACGTCAGAGATGAGGAGTTTAAGGTACCTCGACGAAGACGGTGCTGGATTCGATTTACAGGTGCAGCGCGCGAGTGAAGCAGAAGGTGTTAGGATCAGGGTTAGGGTTCAGGTTAAAGGACATTAATTAACCACGGCGACAATGACGAAAACTGGTGCAGAAGTGTTTTTGGCAACTTCCACAAATTTAGGCCAATTTCGACATGTACAGGGGGACAGCGGTGTGGTTTTCGAGTAGAAGGCTTCTGGTGCGACATTACGCCGGATCACTGAGGAAGTTCTGTCGAAACAAAATATCAAGAAGTCTCAAGCTGCTACTTGCCTTGGATGATTGCTTATCAAAGGAGTTGTCTGTGGTTTCTTACGAGCTGCTGAGAGAGTCAATGTGAAAGAACCCTCCCACCGTGGAAACCTATTTAACTAGCTCAATAAACTGAAATTGATAAATCGTTCTTTACCCTTCCTAGATAATTAACGCGCTGAGTGGCCTAAACTTAAATTCTATATGCTTTGAAAGTGACGGCCTTGTTTTTAGTAAATATCTGCTTTTCCGTTACATACAGAACTTCCAATTGAAAGGTGGAGAGAACTCTGTATCTTACCCCGGGTAGTAGGCCCTTGTCGTGCCTCCTTCCCACGTTGGTATTACAACAAAGCTGTCAAGAAATGTTTGAAGTTTATGTATGGTGGCTGCAAAGGAAACATGAACAATTTCCGCACCAAATCAGAGTGTAAGAAACGTTGCATTAGAAGAAGAATCAAAGCTCGTGCAAGGAGCGGTTCAGTTTGGTCCCATTATTCCCTTAGGAGACGCATCGCAAATAGCAGAAGGTATCGGAATGGCTGAGTGAACAGCGAAAGCATAACTTTGCTCTGATCGTGTACAGACAAATGCAATTACGACGCCACCACAACGTCATTATAAAGCTGCTGTTTACGAGGACATTGTATATCCACTTTGAACGTTGAAATCGTATTACACGTTGCATACCTTTTATTTAGCAAAAGGTATTTGTATAAGATTGCTGAAGCGTACACCTGACCCAACGAGATCTATGCGTAGTCTCATATACCTCCATTGCATAAATGTAACATTATTGTTATAGAAAAATATGTCTCATATTGTTGATAGCCAATTTTAGCTTTCGCTCTTAAGATGACGAGAAGGACAGTGAAACTATGAACAGGGAGACCAGAAAATAGTTATTTATAGCCTGGATAGAACTTAAAATGTTTAGGCACAGTTCATTGAAGAGTTATAGTCACTTTTCACTTCAACTTAAAATGTAAATGGCAAATAGGAAAGCATTTTCTGTTTTATTTGGAAAATCATCATAATCAATATTGTCAGTTGAAGATTTAATTTTGGCGTAAAATTCTCTCTCTGTCAGTGATGTATATTTTTTAAATTTTTTTAAATTTTTTATCACAAAAGTCATCAAATACTTTCTCTCACTTGACCAACTTGAACAGTGAACTTCTGTGAATAAAAAAAGGAAGTGAGGAACCTAAAAAAAACCGGAGGCGATTCACAAAGAAATTTTAAGAAATTTTAAATTTTATCAAATAAAATTTAATTGTGCAGCATTTCGTATATAACACTGCAGGAGAGCTTCCTTGTCACGGTGGCGAGATTATTTTTCATCCAAGAAATCAGTTGTTTTCATTTTTAAGGCCCATTAAAAAAAAAAATCATGAATACGCGAAAGTACCATTTTTTTACCATTAAAATGTAGATCTCATATCGTTGAACTCCAAGTTACAATTAGCACATGTAATATAAACCGCGTAGGATTGCCTTTTATTGTACAACACGCTTACAAGTTATTGGATTAGGATTTCAGCCACAACGATTGCGTACATGCCAATTTATATTTGTTATGCTCAAAGTGGATTTTGTATACTTACAGACCATATATTCATTGCAAAGCGAATTCCGCAAATGAATTGTGAAGAGCTGGTGCAGGAGAAAACTTATAATAAGTTAGCAAGTAAATCATATTTTGGTTATTATGAAATATTTAGCAGGAATTTCTTGGCTGGCCCATTAACAGATATTAGTAGCCATTTGAATTATCTGTAGGCCAAGAACTAAAAAAAACACTAAAAAAGAAAAACTAACTTTAAAGGAAGATCATAACTGTTATATGCCCTTTTGCTTTGGCTATTTGGAGGTGGCACTTGAGACTGGATTGGTGTTTTGTCAGACTGCACTGTGAAACTGACTTTGGGGACACATTTGGAGCAATTTTTCCGCAGAACCTGTTAAAGGAGCTGTGTCACGAAATGTAACAAAATTCAAACAGTGGGAACCTCCACCAAACTAAGTGAAACGGAAAATAACCACTCAAAACGTAAAAAGAAGGCATTAAAAACACAATAAATACAAAAATAGGCATGGATGGACAAACTTGAAGAAGATTGAAACGGATTGAAATAGTGGTTTTTGAAAACTTGTTAGCCCAACAGTTTTTCAAAGTTCACTTTAATTTTTGTTTTTTGAAACGCTTGATAAGGTTTGATCTAGTGCTTGGGAGACATATTTGTTTGACACGAAACTGTGGTTTTGTCATTCACACGTAATTTCTCAAGTTTCATAGCGAATAAGGGATCGTTATTGATAATATAGAGAGCTTTAGATTCTGAGAAGAGGACGACTACGGGTACGAGATTTCCTCGATACTGAGTATTGCTCACTCGTGAACCAGCTGCGTCATTTTGGCGGGAAAACCTGATAGCCGTTGTCAATTTACTGCGAGTTTTAACGAGAATCTCGTAGTGGCGTGAACAAGTTATTAAATGTCATTCAGTGTAAATAACCGTACTAGCTTTTTGGTGAAAATGAGGCTTTCCAGGTGTCTTTTTTTTAGAACACCCCCAAAAACGTTAAGTTAAGTCTCGTACTCGTACTCGTTCTCGTCCTCAAATCTAACGCACTCTAATTCGCTACTTTCAGATTCCCAGAATACACCTTTTTTACCCCCAAACGTTTTCCATAAGCATTGTTTCCAATTTCTCTTGGGATTTACAATCCTCTCAAGAGAACTTGAAAACAATACTTATGCAAAATTTTGGGGGCTGAACAAGGTGTTCTATGGTTAATGTGAAAAAAGGGGAATATTATTTTGAACTAGGCATCCGTTTCAAAGCCCCTTTGACAGCCAATAGAAAAAGCGATACCTTCCCCAAAACAGTCGCATAATGCATTTCGACACACCATCGACTCAGTGTCACTTGCAGTTCAATTAAAAATGGCCAGTTGTGATATTTTTTTGTTCCTTTCTCATGTCTGGTTTGATTATGCTTGAGAAAAAACCATATGGGCTAACAGGGTTTGGTCGCTGGTTATTGTGACTATCACCAACGTGATAATATTCTTATAATTGTAGTCATTTTAATAAATGCATCCTTGATGATATTGGAGTAATGGTGGAGGTCCATGTCTGGTTTAATTTTGCACGATATATTCCCATATGGGCTAACAGGGTTTGGTCGCTGGTTATTGTGGAATGGTCACACGCTACCACCATCAACGTGATAATATTGTAATTGTCGTTATTTTGATAAATGCATCGTTGATGACAGTGGAGCGAGTGATGGTGGAGGTTGTAATGATGATGACGATGCTCACTACGATAAAGGCGATCCTTTGACCACGTACATTTGTCATGACCATGTAAGTGGCGATGGCGATAGTGATGATGAATTTTGGTCTATGATATGACGGTAACGACAAGGATGATAACAGTTATATTAAATGACAGATCAGTTCACTGATACTTGCTCAGAATATAGTGTAATAAAAATATGTTTTAATAAATAAAATAAAATGTTATTATCCAGTTACGTTTTTCCCCAAACTATCACAAACTTACAAGCTGCGTTAAGTGAGAAGAAAATTAGACGTGAACAATCTAATCTAAGAGTAGTTTTTCTTCTTCTTCCCCAACAGTTTCAACATTGCCTCCTACCACATCAGGGTCTAGCTTGCCATCTTCCACCTCAGGTGAGAAAAACACACTCCTTCTCTACTAGAACTATCTTTCCACAAACCTTCATAAAAATACAGCTTATGAGTTTGTGAAAGTTGAAGGGTAAAATGAATACTTAATAATTTAGCTAGTAAATAGAAAGGTGACATGATCTTCGCAGTAATGAGTGGCAGCCTAGTTGCCGAAGCAAAGAATGGCCATGGAAGCCATGGAGACACAGCACGTTTGAATGATTCCAAAAGGATCAAGTTTTCGTAGATGCTGTTATCGCCATGCTTTCATCACGGCTGCGAGGATTATGTTTATAATTTTTTCTTTCATGTAAATCAGTGATTCTTATATATTCTTCATCATGGCAAAGACGTTTGTTATTCATTGTTCATAAAACTCTATCACTCCTAATTAGGCCCTGGTATTTTGAGTTTTGCAATTTATATCTAACTCCACTTGTCCGCAGATGAAACGATTTAATGTGAGTATTTAAGTGGAACTTCCTCCGCGGTAGCTTCCATTGATACTGTTTCGTTTTCCCATATTTCGTGCCATGAAAAGTTTGGTTACACGTGATGCAGATGCTGTTTTTGCCAATATACATTTGACTTTGTTATTGGAAGTAAAATAGTTATTTTAGGAGGGCCTTTAGTTGTGATTCATTTGAGTGAGGGTGTATATATGGGGAGCTGAGAAAAACTGCTGTTGACCTGGTACTGTAATAATCCACGACCACTGTCAACTACACCCTTTCTCAGTAGCAAGTATTCACACCAGAATTATTATAATAGACAAATAAGTTAGAAATATATTACAGAATTTGCTGAGGTGTAAGTACTCGTATGAAAAATACAGTTTTACGGTCAAAATTCAGATTAACTGCATTCCTAAGTTTGTTCCCACAAGGAGAATAATAAGAATTAAAAAATCCTTGTCCCATGTACAAATTTCATTTGAGTTACCACATTCATACAGTCTCAAACGCCATCAGCCACCTCACATGTACCTTAACTTTTTTAGCCCTAAGAGTGATCAGCATAAAGTTTCTCCTTGTAATATCAATGCTTTGTAAAACAGAGTGGTCATGAGAATTACAGACATGATCACACAAGATGAATTTACTTGATAGTTTATTAACTTCTTCCCACTACTTCTGTAGGAAATGAATAGGGACAAAAAATGAGAATTCAGATTTTGATCTTAGGGCTTAAAGGGTTAAAGGTTGACGCTTGATGCCAAGGGGTGTAATATAATATATGACAAAGCAAAAAAAAAACGTCCAGTAGCTCATACTTAACACACATCTTAGAAGGAAAAGCACTTTTTTAGTCATCTTTTTTACATCCAACCCAAGATTGTTTATTTTCTAATGTCTGAAATCGAAGAAGAGTACTTCCGTTGATGTTTTTAATAAGCAGCTATTGGTTCTCGCTCTGTGACTGTGAACGAGATATTAATCATCTTCAGACAGTTTTAATACAGACGGTCACCGATTTTATTAGACATAAATCACATCAATAAGATGCATGCCCTATAGACTTTATGCAGTAGAAATGATCTTGGGTTGTATGTAAAACACAGACGTCATTCAACTACAGATTAAAGAGTGGAAGTGCAGTAATAAAGTAAATAAAGCAGTTTTACACATCTAATGATAAATTTGGGTTCTTTGCTCCATTGTCTGGGCTAATTGCCTACTCTTTGAGAAATGTAACAAATGAAGCTGATTACGTCAATTAACGGGCCGAAGTTGAGTTTTTGCGGATACAGCCGTCTCTCGTCCTTCCCCGGCCATAGGAACGTTTCTCTCTATTGTACAAAACGTCGCAATATGCAATTTAAGGCGATTGTACTCGCAGAGTTTGCCTGCGTGCAGACGTCTCCTATTTCCTTTGTTGCACGCGGAAATGGAACAACAAAGGAAATAGGAGATGTCTGCACGCAGGCAATCGCAGAGTAGGCGAAATTCATGAACTAAAGTTAGACTTACCACAAATGGCAATGAAAATAAATAAATAAATAAATAAATAAATAAATAAATAAAATGAACAATAACCGATAAAAGGCGTGGTTAGCCCTTCAGAAAACTGTTGTCGTGGAAAGGAATAAGAAAATTTGGCTTTGGCAATGTAGGCAAGTAATTCAATAACAGACGTCTCCTGCAGTTCTTAGCTTGGGTTAATGTTTGCTGGGTATGTGCCGCTGGCCTCTCAGAGCCCCTACCCCATTATAGTCTATTTTTTGGCCAATTATAGACCCCACCCACTTTTTGGAAAGTGTAATTTTCGCGATCCCAACTTAGTCACTTTCTATCTATGCATCTACCTTATCAATGTGGTTTCAAGTGGCGGAATGTGATGCGGTCAGTGTGGGCTTATTATTAAGTTTAATAAACAACAACTTTCTGATTTTTTTTTAACCGAGAATCTTCCCATTTTGAATCCTTACTTACCCCAAAATCTGAAAATTTGCGACCCCATTCTAGTAACTCTATTGAAAATGCGACCCCATCCAGCGGCACATCCCCATTACCCTCTTGTAAGGGAGTACCCCCCCCCCCCCAGGACACGGATTTGACATACCAAATCCAATGAAAGGACCACTCCTTCTAAAGACAAAATATAAGCAGACTATCAGAGAGAGAATTCAGGTAAATGTATGTACTGGATGCTTACTCCTTAGTTTTTGTTCAGTTAGTTTTAAAATTGTTTGTTTGTAAGAAGAGGTATGACCTATTCTGTCCAAACTGTTTCTTTTTCAGTAAGCTTCACTGAGGGCGGCCATTTGTCATAATTTTTCAACTTAGCTATATTTTCCCTCAGAACAGCACCTTATTTACAGAAACGCTGGATCTATAGTTTAAAAATCTGAATTTACGAAATAAGAAGGCGGGTGAGAACGAATACAAAGTGTTTTGACGACGAAAATGAAATTGTTGTTGTTACAGAGGCCAAGAAGAAAAAGGATGAAACTCAAGCGGTGGTACCACCAGCAAAAAAGTCTCATTTTGGTACGATAGTCTACTAATGCAATAACACTAGGGGCGTTTTCCATTCAACAAAAATTCTGGTTCGAAATTTCGGAAATTTCACATGCCCAATGGAGCGGTACATTCCGGTTGCAGAGACCCGACCCAAGCAACCGCGCGTTTGGTTATTGTTCTTGTAAGCAGGATACAAAACAGCAGTACTGGCCATAGGGACAACAATTTTGACAAATGGAGAGGGACATTTCGGTCCAACTGACAGAGATAACCGGACCGGTCAAAGAGGACCACCTTCAAAGCTGGTTCCGAATATTCCGGTCGGACCAAACCGAAATGGTCCGTTGCATTTGGAATTTCCGGAATTTTGGATTGAATAGAAAGCGGCCTATTATTTTCCTTTAAAATTGTTTTTTAGCTTACTAAAACAGACAGTCCCCAACCCGTTTCCCGCCTCCCGCCACCAAACGTTCTTGTAGATCATGTTCTCTGTGATTCTGTCTTATATTTCAATGAAGCGTTTGTCATGCCGGGAAGGTTCAACCTTTTGGTCACTTTCACCAGGACTTACAGAACTGCTTCTGAAACATGATTTATTATATGGATACAAGAGTACGCGCGCTCTGATTGGCTACTAAGTGGGTAAGATTTTCTTGTAATGACCTGGCATTACTAGGTGGGTGTCCAGGGCATGGGCAATCTGTGTTTAACTTTATAGTGGACATCCATGCCACGATCAGTTGACAGCTGTCAAAAAAGGTATCCGCTTGCCAGAATCACATGACTGTATCGCAGGCTCAAGTGTACAACTCGTTGGGATGACGTGACGCTGACCAATAATTAGTTTTAATTGATCGCAGGCTCAGGTAAAAAAATTCTCATTGTCCAAGAAACTGTGTCTTATGGTTTCGAGCGCATCGGTAGGTTCTTGAACACGACCTCGAATGACCTCTTAAGCGCGGATGTTAAAAATTACTCCTGGTGGTTTAATTTTATGATTCTTGTAAAGAATACCCCAAAACAGGCCATACCATAAATTAGTTATTAACCTCGTCCGTTCAGTCATTACAGGGAAATATCAGATCTATATCTCGGCCTTGTTGTATTTATCTCGGTCTGAGATTTCCCTGTAATGACCTCACTCTCGGTGAATAGGTGGTATATAGTGAATTATCATTAATCCTCTTCTTCCCAGCCAAATGCCACGATTCAGCAAGTAACAAGTTTTATGGCGAGGGGGATACCTGGGAACCAAATGATTGCACCGTTTGTGTTTGTCGTAATGGCACGCAAGAATGCCTAGCAACCGTGTGTCGACATCCGGAATGTAAAGAGCCAATATATATAAAAGGACAGTGCTGTCCCGTGTGTCCTTTGGTCGATCCAACCTCCACAGACCACAACGAGGCAGGTAATAAATCTTTTACATACTTTTGATTAACGACCATCCACACACTGAAAAGTATAATTACAGTATTTCCATGTGATTTATAGGTCAATGGCGGTCAAGCCAACAAAACACCGTGTAATAGTTATGCTCCTTCCAGTTGTCTAGGTTCCCTGCTATTAGAGGCCTCTTTTCCCTTGTATTTAGCCTACAGGCAAGCTCTCCGATTTGGGCGAGCGAAGCAAGCCTCGCGAGAACAAGCGAGCTTCGCTCGCTCGAGCGTTCACGCGAAACTCGCTTCGCTCGCTCAAATAGGAGAGCTTGCCCGCAGGCTACCTTGTATTGGGCAGGCAGGAGGAAAATGGACTCTTTTCCGCCCGCCGCCTAATACCAGGGACAAGACATCAGTGGTAGCAGGGAATAGCTTAGGTAGTCGTATACTACATTCCACATATCTTGGGGCAATAATACAGCCTGGAGTTGTGGCTAACCCCTCACCTTTAAAGGAACGATGCACGACAATATCATTTAATGTAAACTTAAAACTGGAAACTGTCCATCAGCCTATTACAGAACTGACGGCGGTTGTCTTTGTTTCAGATCTTATCAAAGCTTTTGCAGGAAACAAACTGGATACAGTGCTAGGTACTTCGCTAAATCACTTTTTTCGCTATTTGCCTTTCATTCCCAGGGGCGTAGCCAGCCATTTTCCCCTTTTAAGCCCGAGTTGAAGTCTTAGTCGGAAAGGGGGCGGGGGGGGGGGGGGGGTGACATACAAGCACAGGTCCTTTTTGCTTAAAAATAGCGTTTCTGATAAAGGGCATACTGTCATAGTCAGCATTTGGGAGGAATATCTGACCGTTTTGTAAAGCCTTTTTGACTTCTACCGATAAAGACCTCTACTACACACATGTATATATCTCCAGGTCAGTAGGATCGCAAGTATTTCTCTTCATTTACTAGCTTGTGTGTGAAGGAGCTTGGCGTGAGCCGTTTTACCAGTATAGTAAACTACATTTTTTTAGTGTGTTTTTTCAACTTTTTCATCTCTTTGGGCTAACTCGAAATGGACACTGACATGGCGAGGAGAAAAACGACCACAAAGGCGAATTTTTTCAAATGTTTCGTGTAGTGTGTCTTTTAAGATATCAAAGAAGTAAGGCACGAGGCAGCCCGTTTCATTTTAAAACTACCTTTCTACTGACTCGGAAACTTGAAAATTGAATTGCAAAGGGAGCTTAGTTTTTGTATCCATGTTAAAATAAAAAAAAGATAAAGTACCTGGCACATGGATTGGTTTGTTCGAAGTTACGTTTTAACATCGACCAATGCATAATAAACATCGATAACCAGGGCATGAAATTATTTTTTACGGGGGCCACTTGGTTACCTAGTATTTCAAAGTGGTGGACAAAATTTTCCATGAAGCTAGTCTCCAGAATTAATCAAACAATAACAAAAACAAAAAAAGGAGAAGACGGTCTACTAGAATACAAAAAAGGTTTTTCACCAGCTCTGGCGGAGATATTTAGTAGTTTTCTACTACGTGTTATTAAGGGTGCAGTCGATTAACGCTAGTCCGGAATAAGAAGGCATACCGGAAATCTTGTTACAAATGTCTTTTCTCACCAGGTGTCTTGGATCACTGGAATGCTACACGCATCTTAATACCGTATTTAACTAGATTTGGAGATGTTAGGATGCGATGAATTGCCTAAACAGGTGATTTCTAGAGTTGGGTCCCTTTTTACTTATTCCGAGTACGTTCAAACCAACGCGCTGTGAGGAGCTGAGTCCACCTAAATTAAGTCACGAGTTTATAACCTACATGATTTTAGCAGTTGATTAAAGAATGGGGAACCTGGTCTTACAACGTATCTACTTGGAAAACTAACGGAGTTCGACGACAGATTTTCCAAGTGAATTATGTGCCAATTTTGTATGCCCATCACCGCGACGGACATTACTGCCTGTATTACGTTCGTTTATGACTTGTGAACATGCGATTACACGAGCTCATTTTGATCCCAAATTTTTGTTAAGACTGGGCTTAATGGCTTAAAGGCAGCTACGCCCCTTATTAGTTTTCCATTTTAAAGTAAAACCACTACTGCCATCTTTCTTCTTGCATTCATTCTACATCAAACAACATGCCTAACACGCAAATGCTTAACCATGCGAACTCGAAGCCTGGCAGATGCCTGAGGGATGAAAAAAGCTTGGAATTGACTGAGCAATAAGTTAACTTTGGCGTAACTTGTTATCCTTTAAGTGGCAAATTAACCCTTTCTCGTACCCAACCAACACTACTGAACTAGGGTTTCCATGTCCTTCATAAAACCGAAACTGTTCTTTTTTGAAGTGAGCATCAATCATGGCCGCCAACGAGATGTATGTCAGGACATCCGTTCGGGTCAGTATTACCTTGTGGGTCAGAGCTGGCAATTAGACCAGTGTACAACGTGTTATTGTGGAAAAAGTGGCAAGGCAGCGTGTGCTCTGCAGATGTGTGAAAGAGACCCACAGTGCAAAGATCTCCTTATAGACAACAGCAATTGTTGCCCTAAGTGCAGGGATGAAAATGGTAGGTATTTCAGTGTTTACTTAAAGTGATTACTCCGTCTGGGCATTTAAATTTAATTGTTTCGAACGTTGTCGCAGTCGTTTCCACAGTATTTCCGTGCTTACCGTATTTCGTTCCGTAGTTGTGAAATCTACGAGCAAGTGCTACGATACTGTGACCAAGAAATACTACAGGGAAGCTGAGCTATGGCAGAGGGACGAATGCACATCGTGTTACTGTGGAGATGACCGCAAACCAGTTTGCACTGTAACTAGTTGTCCCCCAGTATACTGTGAAGCGCCCATGAAGATTGAACAGCGCTGTTGCCCCGTCTGTCCGGTCAAGGTTGAGCAAGGTGAGAGAGGCGTGCGTGTGCGTGCCACGTCCAAGGTCGTTGGTCCTTCATCTTTAACCGATCAAAATTTTGCCAGGGGTCAACTTTCTAATCACATTCCAACTTTGAATTGGGCGATGGAAAACCTCAATTATTACCCTATAAAAAGAGCCCGTTAGGAGACACCTGTACAGGGTTTGTTTGCTGTAGAGGGTTGGAAACAACATTACAAAGCTAATGGGCAAGACTTTCCTTTGTTTTTGTAAAAGGCGGTACTAGTCTGGTTGGTTGGTAGAATATTCATTTCTTTCTCTTTAGATTAAACAAGTTTACAGGAACAAACAATTAATTAAGAAATAACTTAAGAAGAAAAGGGGCAAAAATATTAAAACTAATACATTGCCCTAATAGACGGAATGGTTCTTGTCGGTAGTATTCACAGGTCTTTCTTGTTTTGTAAACTTTCGCAACAGTTTAGTTAGTCCACAAAAAGACTTATTGTCTGTGGTTTTTAAATTGTGGTGTTTTTGCTAGATGTTGTTGAGAAACTAGCCAGTTAATATTATTTGCCCACCAACACCTAGAAATTTTATCTGGGAAGCGTTGTCTCCAGAATATAACAGTAATGAACTTGCAAGATATCCCTTGGATTGGAAAAGTTTTTTGGATATACTGAAATGGCCACGATGACATTCTCGGTATATCTACCCCAAAACATGTTAAATGAAAGAGGGTAACAAAATGTAGTTTCAAGCGTTGGTCCTTCGTGGATCCATGGGCTCTGATGACTAGGAAGCCCCGGAAAGTTAGGTCCTGAATCACTTAAAGCGTGGAGTTACTTAATAAATTTTTGGTATTTACTGAGACTTCTATCTTATACTTGAAATGTCAGGGTGTATGTTTGACGGGCAGAAGTTTCTACATGGGGATTTAAAAACCCTGCAGGATAACTGCACACTGTGGTGAGTGTTTCAGTTTTTCTAGTCACACCACGCGACACACTATTTGTATGGAAAGCCAACTACTGTAGTTGTACTGTAGATTTATAGCTATCTATGATTAGAAGGTGCCACAGCATTTCTCTACAAGCTATTAACCCCGTGGGCGTGAGCCGTTGTGAGGTTAATGCTCTATAAAGATCAACTCGTGTTTTCTGTAGTGTACAAAGATATATGGACTTATTCTGAGAATTTGTTCTGTTAGCCAAAAACGCCTGACAGATGTGTTGTGACGTGAGTTAAGCATGGTTTGAAACTAAAACAAAGATGTTAACTTTCATAGGTACCTTTAAGAGGGCAAATGAAAAGTATCAACTGCAATAAAACAGAGCCCAACGGACAAAGAAGTCGATGGTTTATAAATAACACACCAATGATTTAATGAGATTCTGGTCCAATCATTAAACGGCTTTTACATTTTATTGAAGATTCAAACCGCGTCCACTGATTTATATCAGAAACCCTTTGAAACATGTAGAACTGTAAATTTTTAAACCATGTGCTGAACATCCGAGCAAAATTCAGTTATTGAAAAGAAAATTGTTCACTTCAGCGCTTTAATAACACCCGTTATGTTGTTTGTAGTAAGTGCGACAACGGAGACTGGCACTGCTCAAGGGACAGGTGCATGTCTGGACAGCGTAAGTTATTAATAATTTCTCCGCAAATCCTACTCTACTATAACGGCCCAACTTTGTGGAACAGGACATGCAAACTACTCGCCCACGGTGTGACTTAAATAGTGCGTCTCTTGTTGAATGATTCTTTAAGCAAACAATTTTTTCATGATTGCGAGGAAGATCCTTCTTGTCACGCTCTTTGACCATCTCATGTCCCTAATATGAAACGGACTTCATCAAGCTGGAATTATTACCAGGAGCCAGATGCCTAACTTTGCACGCTGAGTATTTTTCTATACTATTATTTTTCAGATGGAGGACAGAACTAGAGATGTACATTCAAGAAAAAAGCAAGAAAAAAAAACATTTATCGAAAAGTGTATAGACAAATTGTTTGATCTGTGTAGGGTGCAATTTTAAGTAAAAGGGGTTGATAATGATTAGATTCGACGGTATCTAGTTGTTAGTTTAAACTTTAATATTCCTGTTGTGCTGTGTCTTATCTGATCGTAGTTTTAAAAGCCATACGGTCTTTCTTTGGTTGAACAGCGATTTGCGAAAAAAGCTATCTTGGGTTTACGATAGTTGCCGTTTGGGTTGGTGAGCGCTACAGCAACATTTTAAACTCTTAGGAAACTGCATCCATGCTTTGTCTAGGCAGATGTTAAGTGTCCTCCTGCAGCACTTATAATCCTCATCATTTTCTAATGGTACAAAGACTTGCCTGTTTTGTCTCCAAAGCTCCTGAGATAGATAGATGGCAGATTAATTTAGACAAACATGGCACCTTTAACCAAACTGGAGCTTTTCCACTTATTTTTTAATA
This sequence comes from Porites rus, assembly GCA_964035705.1. NCBI lineage: Eukaryota > Metazoa > Cnidaria > Anthozoa > Scleractinia > Poritidae > Porites > Porites rus. The sequence goes on along the minus strand of OZ038000.1, from coordinate 22,848,023 downwards.
GTGGGCAACGTGTTTGTCCGGGGCCGTCAGTGAAGATGCTAAATATGAGTTGCCGTTCGCGCTGGTAAGCGCCCCAGCTACTTATCACAACCTCTGATGGAAGTAACTCGGTGCTCACGTCACTAATTGTTGGAGCCCAAAGCACAGACAGGTGTTGAATCTCGGGTTAGACCCAAAGGTTGCTTATTGAGATAAACCTTTTTACCCAGGGTTGTGTTAAAGAAAGTTCAGTAAGCGTGAGACCATTGTTGCAGTTGCTGTATGATCACAAACATATCAAGTCACAATATGCTGAACAGACCAGAAGGCTCTCTCCTTTGCAATAGCATTTCATCCTTTTGGGACAGAGAGAACAATAATAGAGAGAAAGGTAGAGAAAACGTCCCCTTCCAGCATTGTCCGTACCGTTCCTTTATTGCCATCTCTGAACAATCTCATGGAACACAAAAAGTGAATCGGAAGACTAGGGCTTTAAGAAGCTTTTTCGGGGAGAAAAGAATCGTTTTGTATATAGTAACTTTGTTCTTTAGCTTTTGACCGGTTTATGCGTAAGTAATGATTATTGTTGGTGATGGAATAAACTTTTATATACTCATTGCAAATAAAGTCATTTTTATATACGTTTGATGTTAATCGCACTTGTGTAACATTGACGGAGAACTGGATCGAGAATGCCACACGTGTGGTTTAAAACTAAGTTCGTATAATTACCTTTCTTGAGGTAAAGTTCTGTTGTTTATGGACCTCGTCTTTTTTTTTGCGCCATTCAGAGACGAACAATTTGTGAAGTCGCTATGACTCGGCCACGAAGCATAAAATGTTTCCATTGTTGCTTGTGAACATAAACTAATGAGGATGGCGGGTAAGAGGGAATTTATCCAAACAGGGTTTAAAAAATTCACGAGGGTGGTTCTTGCGCACGCAGTTCCAGTACAGTGTATATCTCACCCTTTCACTTTCCTTTCCTTACGGGTGGACCATGTGGTAGGGTGCCTAGTAATATTCTCACAAAATTGTCATTTTTTTTACTTTCAAGAGGTGGAGGATAGGCTTTCGTTCATCATTAAAAGTACTAAACTGTTAAGTTTGTGTGTTTCCTCACCAACTGCGTACATTTTAACAGAAAAATTGACGGTATTTTTTCACTTGTTGTTGCTGGATGACGAAATCGTGACCATTTAAAGGAAAGATGTAGTACGATCCTTTTGGCCTAATTGCCAATGAAAATTTGAAAATCCACCTCAAAGCTGAGCTTCTACACGCTACGGCTTTGCATCTTGGGCAGTTGGTGGAACCCACGAAAGACAAGATGGATCTATCTCTTGGTATTCTGGCGGCCTTGCTGCAACTTTCTTCTCATAGTCATCAAAAAGGTCCTAAAAACAGGAAACATAATTATTCCTATTGTGCAATGGAAATAGGCCATAAGATTTTACTTAGAAATGTGCAGTCAGTGGGTAGTGTGTTAATAGTTTCGAATGTGACTTTCCAGTTACTTAAGAATTGGGTCGAAAGGATTTCTTTACCACAAAACAGCTACAGTCTACTGTAAGCTGCCTTTGTGCACAATAACAAGGGGACTCATCCAAGTGAGGAACTCGTACATTTAAGAGTATGAAGGTTCCTTGTACAGTTGGATATTGTCTAGTGTGGTCCCTGGTTGAACATTAGCGCGTATTTTTTGCCTTACCGTAGCTCTTAAGATGACATGCTTCCCTTTCCAATACTTCAGGATACCCAAATACTGCAGGGTACTGACAATGTCACTTGGATGCAATGCTGTTTCCTGACTAATATCTACGCATAAAAGGAAACGACATGAGCGTTTTTTACCACTTTCCAACACAACTCTTCAGAAGACGGTAACTGGCTTTTTACACTAACAATTACATTTGGCAGGGGATATTCCTGGGTGGGTCTGTGAGAAAGCTGAGGACAAAATGGCGTTCCTAGGCGAATACATTATATGATCTCTATAAAATCAAGGAGATTTCATCGTTTCTTAAAATTACAACTCCGATGGGGATCATACCAAGCAGTAGCTTTAAGCACTTTGTCTCTAATTTCATAATCGCGAAAGGGGCGTTTGGCTATGCAGATGGCGTTGCTTATTACCACAGTGAAATGCCCGAAGAATTCCCAGTGATAACTACATTTTTCTCAAACACGAGGAACAGCTGAAGAAACCACGCCATCACAGTGCACGAATTCTTCCAGTGACAAATATGATGTAGCAAACTAAACAGTATGCCCTACATCTCTTTAATCTTACGAAGCCGTAATTTGGAGTGAACGTTTGTGGTTAAAATAGGTTTGTTTGAAAGCGAAACTCAAATTAAGCAAGAGGCCCGGATGCAATGACTTTCTTACCCTTAATTGAGATCATGTCAAAACCAAAATTTTTGAGGTATTTAAGCAAAATACCCTTCCAGTAACTTCGATAACTAATAAGACCTAAATCTGACAAAGGCTTCTCAGGGGAACCAACTTTTCCTTCAACTTTTGAGAGAAGATAACCTGCAAAACACAAGGTGTATCAGAGTTAAGGCTTTGTTAACGGTTCTCTGTAAGAAAAATGGGAAAACAAAACATTAGATAATTAAGGGAACGGACTTTTTTAACGATTGAAAATTTGTATAAAATTTTGTGTTTGTGAGACACAAAACAGCTTTGTGCAGGTAAAATATTAAGATTGTACGCTGTAAGTCGTATTTAAATTAAAAAACAGCTTTGTGCTGGTTTAAGATTCAGATTTACAAACAATTTTGGATTCTGGCTATGTTTAAGCTCCAACAAAATTTTCTGAAAGATCATTTGCCAATGAATTAAATTAAATTTCTCTCCTAGTTAAGATCAACGCACACAGTGAAACATCACTTACTAAAGTCAATCAGCATTTTGCCATATCCTTGTTTCATGTAGATTGGTAAAGTTAATATGCAGGAGACATTGTAATTCAAAAACGACTTTTTCTCCTGAAGTAGAAAAAACAAATAAACATTAACATTCCGGTCCCAGCCAAAGTGGCAGTGGAGTACATATAAAACCCATAAAAAAAGTAAGTATCGGACATTGACGCCAGTAAACTATTATACGCCTAGCTACTACTCTTTCGATCTTGCAAGCATTTACGAAAAAATACCACAATACTCCTTTGAAGTGCAAGTTTGGGTAGCGCAACATATACGCCTGAGTGTTACACTGTGTTTTGTTGTGAGTACGAACCACTTTTCTTAGTTTCTGTAATTTCTTGTTGCCCTCAAAATTCTGCTATCTATTTGTTCTAGAATTAAGCCTTAATAACGATTCCTTTAACACAAAAACCTGCAATGTCCGTTCTACTGGAAGCTGACTGTATATACCCTCATTGTCTTTGTCTCATTGTAACAAAGGAGACTGGAATAAGACTTCCTCATTGAGGCCGAGTACCCCATTAGAGAGTATCATGGTGTTTTTCTAGAGTGGCTAAGGGTCAGTTGCAATCGAGTTAATACCAAAAGCAGCTTTGTTGGTTTTTTTAAGTTGTCAGTCCCTGGGAATTGTTTTTGTTGTATTTTTGTTGTATTTTTGTTCTTTTTTCTTGGGGTACATATTCCATTTCAGGGGTATCTCTTGTAACCAGGGGAATCCCCTACCCCAAGCATTTAATGACAGTACTGGAAGTTGCATGCTGAATGCGTTAGGGTTCACGGCTGTTTCATCAAAGAAAGGGCTAAGAGCTGTTACATGTACCTTTGAAAAGTAGCCGATCATGTGACAACCAGTTGAGTCTGCAGTTGTCATAACATAGAACAGGAAAGGTTCCACATCATAGTAGAGAGTCTTGTGATCTAGAAACAACTTGGCCAGCAAACACAAGTTTTGACAGTAGACCTGGTGAGTTGAAAATAAGCAATCACACAAATGAATGAGTCAAAACAGACCCTACATGTATATACACAATTATGACAGCCACTGGAATAGCATAAATCCCCACTAGTTGTCTGTAAATATAGTTTACCTCTACATGTAAGTAAAAATTATAGAATAAAAGGCAAATTTAATTTTTTTATCCAGAATGCTTGAACATGGTCAAACCTGTAAAACTTAGAATAATGCAGTGCTGGCAAAAGCTACAAGTAGCTTCCGTGAAGAAAACGTAATTGGGAGTGTTTTGTTTGTTGGCTCACTCATGCATCCCAACATGAAAAGATGACCACCATATTGCAATTCTGGGGCGGATCCAGGATTTTTTTAGGAGGGGGTGCACTCGTCTCTTGCTCTACTTCAACACCAATAAACCACATAGAGGTCATCTCAGGGGAAGGGGGGGTGCACAACCCCTGTACCCTCCCCCTAGATCCGCCCCTGCAATTCAAGTTTAGGATGGCCAAAGAACACAACAGTTTATTGGCTGTTGGATTATTCATGTCTTTTTTACCCTCGAGCCTTATGGCTTTTAAAGTTCGATTCAGTCAATTTTGGAAACTGCCTTTTGTTTTCAAAGGAGGTGAGAGGATTTGCCTCAACTTAACATACATCTGGTATTGTTATCACCTTTGGGGTTTACCTGACCTTGTGGTTTTTTCCATCCACTTCAAATATGGAAAGTCCATTCTTTCGGTAGATTTCAACTCCTGGGGGATGTCTGCTGTTACATTTGGCCTAAAATTTCACACATGTACATGTTCATCTACAGTTTTACAGTAACTCACAAAGGTTGCTCATACATGTGAATTGGTTGGCACACAAAAGAAAGGGCCGCCATTTTGGCCGACAGCCGTTGATAGACTAAGTGATACCATCCCAAACCCTTTGCCAAAAGCCCTACCACAGTCATGCCTTTTTACTTTTGATGATCTTAATGTGCACATTGTCTTTTTGCCTTCTCCACTGCACAGGCAACCACAGAAATGTATCGTGAAGAAACCAGCAACATGCGGGAGAGAGTCCTTTGCCTTGTATAAAACCTCCTTAAGAAAGAGCCTGACTTAAATCCACCCGTTTCTTTGGAAAGTCGGAAAAGTGATAATCCTGAAGGCCTGATACAGTTTGATTCAGTTCGCTTTGAACAAGTAGAGTCTATTACGCTCTAGTCGTTGCTTGTTCTTTTATCAATATTTTTTTAGTCAAAAGCAACTTTGCAAAAAAAGGGGTACACTGTAATTGCAGTCATTGCATTGGCATGCTACATAACAGAAAAGTGACGTGTGACCTACTGTGTCAGAAAAAAAAGCATGACCTGTTGCATCCAAAGAAAAGATACTTTTGTTCTTGATGCAAGAAGTCACCTTCATTTTCTCTTTGATGCTTGTCATTGGCAAACTTTTTGACATGAAGGATCAAAAATTTTCTTCGATGCAAGAAATCACTTTTTTGACAAAACAGGTTACGTTTGATGTTTATAATGACATAGCAAGCCGACAAAATGGCAAGTGCACGATAGACATATCAAAAACTGTAAACACATACACTCTCCTGGGAGTTATTTTTATTGTTGTACAACGTAAGACTTGTGTTAAAGTGGCTATAAACAGAAAACCGTAAAATTCACTAACTGTCTCATCCCCCACCCCGTCAATAAGGCTGAAAGGGTTATTATGGAAACAACTCTTTAGGGCGGGAGGATAAATGACAGCCATGTTTTGGCCTTGGCAGGGATTCATTTTTGATTTGGAAAAAAATGTGGCTTACTTTCCCATTTTACTACGTCCAAAATTGCAGGTTCAACTTGTACAAGAAAGATTTTACTTGACTTTCACATACCACATGTCGTCTTAGCACAGTCTGGCTCTTCATATATTTTAAGCAGAATTCACAGATGTATATTTTCCGAAGCCGCTGAAATTCCTCAGGATATGGAGAAGAGTACCATGTGTCAATCTCAAATGAACCAAATTCAATACAGCGACATCCATTTCTATTGTTTAACGGCAACAGCTCCTGACAAAAAAAAAAATGACATGATAATACTAGAGTATCACTAGAAACCTACTGTGGAAGGTTTGAACCCAAGAGTCATTTGAGTTACCCTGCGATCGTCCGGGAGAATGCAGCCCTAAATAGGACTGTTGTTAACACTGACAGACGTTTTGACAACCTGTGAGGTAGTCATCTTCAGTGTCAAAGTGAGTGGTATCGTGTCAGTTGATGGTATTAAACTCTGGTCTCTTAACCTGATTGGTTAATCAGTCGCAATGTTATTGGTTGTCTGTCAGTTAAGCCATGATGGCTATGAAGACTCAATTTTATTGGTGCGTTTCGATCCGTCACTTGTCCAGTCATTCTCACATAGTTAGTTTTGCTGAATCCGTCAATGAGTCGTTTGTATGGTGCTGGTAACTGTTGACTACAATTCAGTGGCGTCTAGAGTGAATGAATGAATGACTTGTTTAAGGATGCCTTCTGCAGCCTACAGCTGAATTGCAGGTACAGGTCAGTTACATAAACAGTAAATAAGTAAAAACACTAAGCGGCAGCATATTCGCAGAGAAAAGATAGTGAAAAGTTTATCCAATAATGTTATGCCATGCTTCTCTTTTTAGGAAGAAGAAGAAGAAGAAATTTACACATGTTGTTGACACTTGTAATGAGAAAATCAACAAAGCATCCAGATATAGGTAATTCAGTAGAGGATATCACATGTATGGCCACACAGAGATACGATTTCTCTTCAAGTGCTGAAATATATTTTTCAACATGAGAGAGAAATTTGGTATCTCCAAAGCGGCTATGTAATGTTCTTTTTATTATATAACGCCAATGAAATACCAAACCATTTCACTTTAATGTTTGTTGCTGTGAAAGGCACAATTTATTGTGTAACAATTAATATAATAGCAACGGTGATCTTTTCTTTTTTCTTTCATATGAACAATATTTATTGCAACATTTGCTCTTAGAGCCTAAAGGGCTCATCTAGAGAGCTTACCCATAAAGATACAGTGTACATGTATCATGTTTTTGCACAAAAGCTCACCAGTGGTACAGTGTACAGTGTACAGTGTATTTCATTGGTGGTTTATACATGTATAATAAAATCATTATTGTTTTCACTTGTGAGACTTTTTTTTATCCTTTTTATACTAGTGCACTAGAATGAACCAACTAGGATTCCAGTTCAAGAGCTTTTTCCGTTCTGCATTAAATTACAATAATTGCGACAAAAAACAAAACCTCACTTCTTCATTGGCCTGTATAGCTTTTGCCCAAGCATCTTTGAACATTTTCAAGTCATCATCTGAAGTTATTTTTTTAAGTGCCTCTTCATCTAGGTTATCCAATACTGCCATGCCATTAGTATATGAGTCACTTGCTCGTTCAGCAGCTGCACTGGACACATGGTCTTTGGATATGACACTACCAGTGCTTGTTTGCCCATGAGTTTTCCTTATGTTGTGTTCTTCTGGTGTTATTTCTTTGCTTGTGACAGCAGCGCGGATCTTTTCTGGCATGAAGGACAGCTGGACCTACAGTAATACATAATGTTACCGTGGAACCTCAATATCCTGTAACAAAGGGCCAAGGGACTGGTAAAATTTGTTTGATTTAAAGAGGTCTTGTTATACTGAGGTTCTTTTCCATATACATGTATATTACAATGACTTGGCATAGAAAATCGTTTGTCATACCGAGGAATTCGTTAGATAGAGTTTCATTATATGAAGGTGCCAACCACTAGAGATCTAAAATCTGGAAGACTGCCTTCTTACACTGTATGCAATACCCCCACCCCCCCCCCCCCCTACAAAATCAGAAATCCACCCAGTCCCCAAATAACAATTTTACATGAACTGCAGAGAAACAAAATTTGCTTTTATGACAATGTGTAGTGTTGTGAGTGATGAAATACATGCAAAATTGCTACAGAGACTCCCACATACATGTGATCTATGTGCATAGGTACACTGTATTAAAAAATGGCTATTTATTATTATTATTATTATTATTTATTTATTTATTTTTTAACTCTAATACTGGACATCCAGAGAGGACACAGACACCCATGCATTGATAAAACCTTGATCTACAACGTAAGTGGAGGGCATTTAAGTTCACATAAAGATAATGCACCTATCAATGTAAATCCAGTGGGGGGGGGGGGGGGGAGTGCGGGCAAGGGGAGGGGATTTAATGCCTGGGACTATCCCCGCTGTCGGGCTTTTGATCGTGTGAAGCGACCCCGGGGTCGGGACATTTGACTTTGACCAACAGAAGCCTGGTATCAATTCAGAAGTCCGTCCCTCGAGGCTTCCTGAAAGTCACGTTGTTGGAGAAAGGTATGAAGTTTTCATTTGTTTTAATCGCCATAATCCGATACTTTAAACTGTCATCTAAACAGATAATGTCTATTTTGAGGAAGTTTTTATCTTCAAGTTCCCACCTGATTGCAAAACTCGATTGAAATCGAATTCCACGATGAAAGTCAGAGGATTTTTTATGGGTCACTGATCCGACCTGTTCCGACATGTTCAGCAGATGTTATAAAGCATTTTACGTTTTATTAATACTATATAGCACGGTCAATCTTCCTGGAGTGATTTTGTTGTTCAAGATAAGATATGCTAGTGGAGAGAGAAAGTACTTAATTACAGCGAGTAATTTAATGGAGCTTCCGTTAACCGTAAATAAAAGTAGTAACAATGTGTTTGAAATGTTCTTTTATTCGTTTTATATAGTATTATAGCATTGTTTGTTTAGATTTTTTCCCCTGGGGTGGGGGCTTTTTGACACTTTTGATTGACCTTTCGTTTCCCACCCTGGGGAATTTGATCGAAAAATTTTAAAATTTGTCAAATCCCCACCCCTTGCCCACACTCCCCCCCCCCTCCCCCACGGGGTTTACATTGATAGGTGCATAATGTTGCAGTTCCTTTATCTAGGCTTTAAATTAGAGTCCAATTAACTTATGACAACAAAATATATTACATACAGGGGTAAACACTGCTCCACGGCGTGGCGGATGCCATGGCGTGGTGATGACTTCCATAGTGTGACCATAAAGCCTTAATTATCTCCCAGGCACTATTTTATCTGCTATATCCATGCTGGATCAGACAAGTTCAGGTAGGTCCTAACCTGCGATCAGGCAGTCAACGCCTGATCGCAGGTTAGGTAGGTCCAAACGAAACAAACTTTAATGCAGCCCAACACTCCACGGCACTGCATGTACAAGCTAAAACCTCCAGCCGGCATTGTGCAACTTACCCGTGCCTGGATAAGACCTTGATCCACGATGTAAGTGGAGTGCATTTAAGTTCATGAACATGTACAGCGTATCAACATCTACTTATTTGTTTCACTTCATTAATGACACCATCATCAGTTGTACGTTCACATTATACTGACCTTGCTCCTAAGAGTTTTCTTGGGAAGAACCTTTGGTGATGTGCTAGCTCTAGTCTTTCGCACTTTTGAAGGTTCCAGTGGTGTGCCCACTTCCTTCTCTTTTTCTTTCGCTTTCTCCTGTGGGAAAATCAACATTAAAACCTCAGTTCAAATTCTATTTTAGTTAATTTGGTTATGGTAATATAAGATTTAATGATTTCGAAACAAAGGAAAATAAAATTTGAATCAAAGATGAAATATACAGTGTATTGAACCACAAAATAACAAACACAGTCTTCACCTTATGCAAGTCACTTTTATCGCAAATCATTCACCTGTATTGATGTGTATGTCCTAAGAGAAATAGTTCCAGACGAAAAGCTTGAACTTCAGTGAGTTTGTGATCACAAAAGACACTCGTCGCGCGAGACACAAGATGACACTGGTGACTTACTTTTGAGTGGTACTGTACATGTACTTCGAGCCACAGGTGCTTATAAACAGTTGGATTATTCAATTCTTGTGGACAAGAATCTCTCCAAAGATCCAATATTTACAATATACATTTACATGTACACTGTATATACAAAATCACTAAAAAATAAGTTACCACCCTCTTAAGATGGTTCAAAACGTGTAAGTATCAAGTTTCCAAAACAATACGGCATACCAGTACATGTATTCATGACCCAGCAGCTATGTCACAGATGTACTATTGATTAACACAAACCTTGCATTCTTCTGCTGTCATGTTATGATGTTTTGGACAACCAGAAAGAGTATGATGCTTGTCAAATTTGCCTGTCATGTGACCCTTTCCATCACAGCCAGGTGTGGGGCATGGTTGAAATCTCTTTGATGAGGACTTCCACTGTCCTTTTAAATTGGTCTTACGTGAGGTGCTAGGTGTTCTTTCTAATTCAACATCAGTTTGAGATGTCTCACTTTCTGAGTGTATAATCTTTGGCCTGCCACGTTTTTTCTTAACAACCTCTGAGATATCTGGCTGTAAAATCATATCACCATTGTTCACTAATGAACACTCGTGACACGTTTTGAGAGCAGGTTTTACACCCTTCAATTTAAGAGTAACACATGTTGAGTGAAATCCTCTGTCGCAGCTGCTACAAGATTCCAGCTCTCCCTGTTGAATGTAATATTAAAAGTAAACATGTAACTTTTCTCAACTGATTGTACACGATTGTACAAAGGGTCTCTTGGTGCAAGATGGGAGAAGTTGAACATAAACATTTTGCTTAATCTTTATTTAAGCTTTGTGATGCCTGTTTATTCCTTTAAGCGCTACAATGTAAGAGTGATCATCACCAAATTTCTCATAGTAAAATATGAATGCTTGACAAAACAAATTGGTGATGGGAATAAAGCACATGATTACACAAGAGGAATCTACAGTGTAATAAATTGATATCGTAACTCCTATATTAAGTCCCTCAAGGGGCTTATTTATTTCAAGTCCATTTGAGGGGGATCTTAATAGAGATGGGGAGGGGGAGGGGCCTATTTAATTTAGAAACAATGGTGGTATCAGTTCTCCATAACGAACTAGAATACAAAGTAGAAAAGCTCAAGTAAAGAAGTTTTAGGTCATGAAGCCGATGATAAGAATCAAATCCGAATTTCCAGTTGATAAATAAACCATCACAGATCAGTTCACACGAAGTTTTAAACAGTTGTGTTTGATTAATACAGACTATTTATTAGTGAAGAATAATTAGGAGAGGAGAGGGAGGGCGACTTAATAGAGAGGAGACTCATTAACTTTCTTCCCCTGAAAAGGGAGGGGGAGTGGTATTAGAGGGAGGGGACTTATTTGAGAGGGGGGGCTTAAAAGAGGGTTTACGGTACTTCAATAAAATTAATACCCTATAGGAAACATATAGGCCAGGGTAACAAATGAGAATCTGAATTGTGATAGCAGGGTTTAAAGGGTTATGAGATACAATCATGTATTAGTCTGGTTCTCACCTCACCATGAACTGCCTTACACAAGCAACAGAATTTACACTTGTAGCAGAACCATGAAGAGCTGTCCAACAAGGGGCAAGAATCTTTGAAAAGGTTCAGACACAACCTGTGAGCTGGACAGAAGGAAGAGCAAGTTAAAAACTAAAAAACTAAAAACTAAATGAAAAACTAAATGAAGAAGACACTAGCTACTACCACTGAACAAATACTTGACACAATAAAGGAGAAAGAGTTAATAATAATGTGGTCAAAATTCAAAGTAAAGTGCTATTAACAGCACAGGAAAACCACCCTCTGTTTGTGTGGCAGTTGTTGTTATTGAAATCTGAACATCTCTTTTTTTTACTCAATAGAAGAAATACAGACAAACATTATGGTGGCTACAGCTGTACATGTATGTTGCGGGTAAAAATATTATTATGCAGCTGTAATTATACAGGTTGAAATTTTTCACCCTAGGTTGACTCTCAATTTCCCTTGTTTTCTGCACTGTATAGCTCTAATTTTATGAGACAAAGGAAATAGAAAATCAACCTAGGTTTAAAAAATTTAACCTGAATTTAATTTTGTTCTGTAACAACGGCTACAATAGTAATTATTACAATGTACAATGTATTTACTCCCGCCCAAAATGACATATTTATATTTAAACCTAAATGTTTTATTAGAAGTGCAAGGGAAATGTTAAGTTAGTCATTTGCCTTTTTTTAGGATTGCTTTTCTCTGTAAATTTTGGTAGGATTGAGCAGATAGGTAGTTCCAATGGCACTGCAATATTAATGATCTACTAACCAACATCAGAGCATTTTGAACATTGTAACAACTCTGTGGTTACTTCATCCTCAAATCCATGACACACATAGCACTGTTTAATGTCCTCTGGAATGCTATTTGTGTTTAACCTAGAGGACCTCCTTTTCCCTGAAAATCAAAAACCAAAACAAAATAAACAAATTGTTATACTTAAGAAAGAAAGGGGAAAGAGAAACAACAAATAGTTTGACTAATCACTTAGAGTTTATGTTGATGATAAAGCTATCACGTAAAATTAATTATGAATTTATCATTTTTGTATTTACAGTTTCTGAAGAAAATGAAACACTATGCAGTCATGTCATGTCCATAATAATGTCCATAAGTAAGAAAAGCGATAATTCTGAACACCAGATACAAAATACTGTGTGATTCAATAATTTTTGTAAACAAGGAGAGTGGATAATGCCCTAGTCATTGCTAATCATTATATCAATTAATTTTTTTTAGTCCAGCGTGCAAAGTAGTTCCCGATAGCCCGGGGCTGGTGGATTTTGCTATTGGGCTAGTGAATTTTGTTCTTAACTTGCCCAATGGGCAAGTGAAGTTTTTAGAGGAATTCAAATTACAGAAGAATGGTGAAATCAATTCTGCTCATCAAAATGTTTTTTGGGCTAGTTGAAATGACGTTTGGGCTAGTAAATGTTAGCTTCAGCTTGCTCAAATGGCAAGCTTTAAAAATGACTTTTTTTGCACCCTGTAGTCAAAAGACACTTTGCTAAAAAGGGGTAATTGAGGTCATCTGTGTGCTACATACAGCTATAACTCAAAGGCAAAGTGTGACCGGTTGGTCAGAAAAATAATAAAAAAATTGTGACCTGTTGGATACAAAAATGACCCTGCATCCTAGAGATAAAAAAATTTATACACTGTATACATGTACCGGTAGTTTATACTTCCATAATAAAGACACCTCAGTGATGCAGACACTTGGTTCTGTCCGTTTGGTGTCCACATTAAGGAGGTTTGACTTTAGCACCTTTTGATGTGTCCAGGGATTTTCTCTGAGGGCGATTTAATGGTCTTTTACTGGATGAGGAAGGACTTCTGGTTGCTTCACTATTGGTATCAGAGATTTCCACAACATCCACTTCTAATTCTGAATCATCTGAGGAGTCTTCAAGCACCTGCAATATTAATCAATAATATTTATTGTGAACAAAAACTAAGTGTTAGGCCTGGTTCAGATACCACTCCACTCATGTGCCGAACCTAACTGATGAATTACGTACGGCAAAAGAGCAGCATCTGAATCAGTTTGGTACAGCAGTTTTAGTTTGGTGTGGCAAAAGCGTTTGGTGCATCAAAAGTTCCAACTTAACTTAGGCTTGACACAAGGTGCACCATCTGAATCAGATGTCACACTAGTGTTGCTCCAAAGTCGGACTTATTCAGTTAGGTTCAGCACATGAAAAGTGTGGCATCTGAACCAGGCCTTAGTCACACATTGTGTCCTCAAAGAAAAGTACTATGTATGCACTTATCAATTGTTTGCCCCACGAATAGGATCTTTTTTTTTTAATTATTGTAACAAAAGGTATTTTGTCCCTCAACTTTGAGAGGAAATATTCGCACAAAACCTCATTTACATGTATACCAAAATTTTCTTTCTACTATGACTATGTACTTACATGTTTTTACTAGCTGCCACCCTGCCAAAAGTTTTTCAATATAGCAAAAGATCAAAAAATCATGTGTACAGACAGAAAATTAGTCCAGGAATTATGTATTAGATTGCTAGTATACTCCAAATGCCAGATTAAATGAAATTCAGGACCTAACATTAACAGGACAGACATTAACCCTTCTTGATGATGACATGTTCTGGCACTGTGCACATTTTCTATTGCTGTAAATGGTATGTGAAACAATTCGCCGGCATTTTTGGCAAGTATAGAATGTGTGTTAAATTTCCAACCATGCTAAATATCTAGCTACCATTTGTCACCACTTAGTAACCACTCTCTGGAGATGCTGAGTGCAGCAATAAAGTGCTGTGAGTGCCCATAATTCATTGAAATTAGGTTTCAAGGTCTGTGGTCCCCAGGGGGGGGGGGGGGAGGGGGCGGGAATTTGACTCATAATGGAGATCCAAGGGTGGGGAAATTGATATTTGAAAACCTGAAAATGTCAAATTTCCCGTGGGTTGCCCCCCTTCTACCACATCCTGGGGCAAACATTACCTAGGATAGTACAGACCTTTAGCTTTGAGGATGAGAACAACTACAGGGACGAGATTTGACTAAAAGATTTGTAGCATATTCCTAAACAATAGTCACCCTGGAAAGTCTTTTTTACAAGTGAATGCTGGCAGAATATTAAATGCACTCTCAGGTAAACGATCGAATCCTGAATAAGGGCGCGAATTTTAGAACAACTATTTCTCCATTATAGAAGGTCTTTTTGTGGTATTTTAGTATTTAACCGACTATATGAAAGGAAAGTCTCTTTACCTTCCGTTTGGGCATGCTTTTGAGGGAGTTGACAGCGAAAATGAATTAGAAACAACTACAAAAATCCACTTTGAATACGAGAGCTGTTGTGGACGCCATCTTGCCAAAATGAGACGACGAGCCTTGTTAACCAGCGGTAAGAGCATGGTAAGACAAATTGTGTTGTTTACATGACGTAAGTATGGAATATCAACAAATTCAACATGGCGGAGTTCTTGATTGATTGAAAGAATTTCGATTATACGTGCCGTACATGTAAATCAGCAGCAAAAGAGAAAATACTGAAAATGTCTACTAAAACGTACTGAATTTCGAAGTGCGTGGTATTATTTTCTGCTCAATTCTGCCCTTGGAAATCTAATCATATTCATCAATTCATCATGGAGGCTTCGAATCTTGAGGAAAGCGACCTGAAAGGAATGGAAGTTTGCAGCTTCGGTGGAACGGAGATGGCGCTCCCGATAGATTTGATTGAACAGGTAAATCATGGTCTGGCGCGAAATAATGCGAAATTAAGCAGATTTACCTAACGAAACACGAATTTATGACACTGTAAAGATACCATGGCCAGCTGCTGGAATGTATAAGCTTAAACAAACATACATGCACAGATCCGAAATATTTATCCTTCTTGTTGTAATAATTAATTATATATATACATGCAGGTCATATCTTCTAAAAAAAGAACTTTGCCATGCCACCATAGGCAAATTCAGGTTATTTTCTTTGAAATAATATTATGATTGGCTTTTCTACCCTTGACATTTTAGAAAGAAATATTTTTCAAAGTTGTGAGCATGGAGACGTGGAAAAATGTTCTGACTCCAGCAGATAGGAAACATTTGGAGGTAAGAAGCTCCCTACAGAAATCCTCAGAAGTGTGTAATCACATTGGTGGTTTTAATTTATAATCTTCCGGCTGGTGGTGGGTCTAATCTGTAGGTCACAGGTCACAGGCTCTTCATGACTGGTGATGAAGTGCAAGCAGCCTTCCCTTGCATGCAAATTTTCATCAATAGAGAGGTCTAGGTATGACATAATTTATGTGACAATTGTCACCTTTGTTAGTGTCGTTAGTCTGTTATACAGCTATTGCATTATCATTCCATGCATTATTTCCACCTGTTATTTCCATGCTTTTATAACCTGCACATGTACAACTAACTAAGACTCATTTTGACAGGCTTTCCCTGATCAGCAGGAAATCCATCACTGTGCTACAGCTTGCCTCAAAACATTTTTTGATATAATTTATATAAATCATTTCCATGTGCCTAGCCTGCGTCACAGACGTAATTTAATCTTGGTTAGTAACGTTTGCGAAGCAGCATCGATATCCTTGTTCTGGCCACCCAGCGGACTCAATGAATCACTGGAGGTGTGTTGAAATTTCTTTTAATCCTGATTGGCAAATCGACAATTGCTTTTTCAACAAGCCAATCTTAGCGCATAATCAAATCCTGGTACAGAGTGAGGGGGTCCAGAACAAGTATTTCGGTACTGATTTGCACACAGACTTACATGCAGGCTTACATGCAGGCTACCATGTGTCAGGATCACAGATGTCTACAACTGAGGTAAAAAAAGAAAAAGGCCAACTACATGGAGCTGTGAAGGAGTTAGTTAATGATACGCTTACCTCATTTTGATGTCTGCTGTGATCTTTAGACCACTACACAGCTACAAGTGCAGTTAAATGTTGCGCGCAGTAGCAGTGAAATGTTCATGTATTTCGGGCTAATTGTTGAATTTAAATTGTCTGTTTTGGTAGACATTTCTTCCAGTACTTCCAACTGACTACCCACATGCTCAAGAAGAAAACTTAAGGTTGGTGACATTTTATAGTAATGTTAAACCTTATTTGATAGCCACCCAGAATACCAAGGCTAGTGATGGTTGCTTATACAAAAAGGTAAAGCAACAATTATGATAACTCGTGACAGTAATAACTGATTAACTTGAGGTCGACGGTTCGCTGATTTTATCCCCCTCTCCCGATCAATGCTCTGTTTTACATGTAAGCTAAGGGTATTTAAAGCTAGTCAAAGCTACACAGAAAGAAGAGAAGTTGAAACAGGGATGTGATTTCACCAGGGATTGAACACGGGACCTCACGCACTACTGAGGGCTGCGCACTAACCAACTACCTACCCTAGCTCTGTAGATAATGGGGAACTCCTTTTCTTTTAAAGGGTCAAATCTGGGGTTTTCTACCGGGAGCAAGAAGTGTGAAAATTAGTCTCACCTTTCCAAGAGAATTTATTATGTGCAGCTTTTGAGTTACACTATACAATAATGTGGGAAATGCCATGTAGTCAATATTAAAGCTTCCACTCTTAAGAATGGCCAAAGAAAAAAAAATTCACCAAAAAAAAAGTAAATCAAATTTGTTTTGTAAAATCCTAATAAACATAACTATTCATGTACATATAGTACTCATTAGTGGATCCAAGACCTTCCGATGGGGGGGGGGCAGACTCTGAGATAAGGGGGGCCCGGCCTGAAAAAAATTTTTTTTTGGCCCTTGGGCCTCAGTTTGGTCCAAAAATAAGAGGGGGGCTACCCGGACCCCTCCCCTGGATTCACCACTGGTACTTTGTAAAGGAACTGCAAAAGAGGTTTCATTTGAAGGGTAAAACCATAGGATTTTGTCCACAAATTTTAAAGTTAGTGAAGAGTGACAAGTAATCAAATACCATGAGCTGTAAGGACACACATGGAGATTCCCTGTATTGTTATTTACATACAACGATGCAAAACGTTTTCCCTCCAAGTACCATGTTCTGAAAAAGTCTGCTTTTTTCCCTCTAGATTAAAGCAATTTTAAGAAAGATACTTTCGAACCTTGTTGATACATGTACAGTCAGTTCTTCTACTCCTGTTTGATATTTCCTCAGTAGTTTGCTGTGGGTTGGGCCCAACATGATCCAGACCTAATGCCAGTGATCACAACAAAATCTCTTGTTCTTGCTCACATTTAGCATTAGGTTATGTTCTTGAAGTAGTAGGGCCTCAGTGAAGTTTTGAGAGGCAAATAGCTTAAATTGTAATGTTTGTTTCTTCCATTTTTATTTTGATGTAAATAGTGCATTGTTCAGTGGTGAAAACTTCAGGTTTGGAAACCCAGTTCAAAAATTTCAGCAAGAGTTAAAAGGTGTGTGCTACATTGTTTAATTAATTTTGTGATCTTTCATCGGAGACATTACTGTTATTATTGTTGTTCCCTTACATGTACATGTACCTGGACCAATATTAAACCTCGGCCAAGACAGGGCAACATAACCAGCGTGCTTATTTATTTTGGTTAAATAGGTAAAAAAAAATTAATTGAGCTGGCGAATAAGTGAGGCAAAGACTAAAGTGACCAATCATACATGATTTGCGGCAGATACTATCTCTAAAAGGTTTATGTTCGAGATCAACACATTTACAACTGTAATTACTAGTATACTCATGTTTAATGTACATGTACAGCCACGCATGCATGGTTTGAGCCTTTCAATGAATATCTTTACAATAGTACTGTTTAAAGTGACTAGGTCGTACATTTACTTTTATTATCAATTCACTCTGTCCCAAGGTGTTACCTTTCCTGTCTCTGCAGTTTTCACTCCAGTTTGAAAAATTTAAACCGGTTTAAAAAAATTCAAACCAAACAAGAAATTCGAACCACAACATATACATGTACTGGCAACTGAAAAACAAGTAGGTAATAAAAAGTAATATTAAAGGATACCCTTTATTTGGAATGCCTGATTGATCTGCCTGGTCATTTTAAAAATATAATGTTTTGTTTATAAGCTTGAAACTTGCTCCATTCGTTACATATAGTTTTTAACTAAATAGCATGTAAGTTGTGCATAAATGGTTGCACTTTTTCCTTTATACTGTACAGATGGTTACTTCTACCCAGATGTGGTAAAATACAAAAAGTTGTGTCGGAAAGCAAAATACAAAGAGTACAAGGTATTTACTGTCATCAGGTTTAAGATTTGCTTGATTGCAGAGGTATGGGTCACACAAATTGAGACCTGAAGACACATGCTAGGAACATGTGTGTGTACTTAACTCTAACATGGCTTCTTTTTGACCTGGTTCTCTGATTTCATGGTCAGTGTCAGATCTTGGATAGTAACATGTACAACAATAGAGTGCTTTAGATTCTGAGACAAGGACAACTACAAGTACAAGATTTTCTCAATAGCGAATATGTGCTCACAGGTGAACCAGAGTCATTTTGGCGGAAAAACGTAATAGCTGTCATTATTCTACTACGAGTTTTAGTAAGTGTAGTGGTAGGAACAAGTTATCAATTAATGTAAGAAGTTTTGTCATTTTGCTATAGGGAGAGGGCTTAACTTCCTTCAGTATAAGTAACTGTGCTAACTTTTTTGTTGAAAAAAAAGTAAAATAAAGTGTACTGGAAGGGTCCTTCTATTCGGTTTGCTCCCTACCCCCCTGTGTCAGTGTGCATAGGTTGACTGTGGCACCCATTTTATTTCTAGATTCAGCAGCAGAGGTACCATAAGAAACTTCTGAAAGAAATACTTATATCTCGCCAGGTAATCAGACTTCCTGATATCATTACCTTTTGTATTAGCTATGAATTATACTAACTCAATTCAGATTCTGCGTGTTTGCCATGTTTTACAAACTTGACCAGTTTTGATGTTGCCCTAGCTGGTCCTAGGCCATCTTCAAGGACACTACTTTTCACTACTTTTATTAGCCTAAGAAAACAGCCAACATTTGGCGATGCTTCCACTGGTTTCCCTCAGAAATTCCATACTGGGATGAGTCGCTACCCAGATCTGTCATCGTCATCAGTATGGAATTTCTGTGCTCACGTTTCTCAGACATCATTAATGGCGGGGAAACCTGTGGTAGTGTTGCCAAATGTTGGCAGCCTGTTTACTCAGGCTATACTTTTATTAGTAGTCAACCAATCGTAAATTTTTGTTTTTATTGTATCAGGAAATCCTTGATCAGATTGGCAGACAGGGCCCTGGAGAACCAATCAAAACCAGGTATGTGCATTATATTGGTGGTGACTACACCTGTAGTATGAGATGTCTTGTGCAAATGTATTATGTATAGATCTTATTGTTATTGTTATTATCATTACTATTGTTATTAATAATTTATGAAAAATAGGTTTCACCAGTTGATACGCATGTAGTACTGTTAAAACTAAAAGTAAAATGTGTGACCTATGAACAATGTGAAATTGTAAAATTTTGCTTAAATTTCAGTGGGCAGACACCATCCATAGACACTTTGGCAATGGAACACAGGGTTAATATTCAACTTAAGAGGTAAGAAACCTGTCAAATTTTTTTAATAGCTTAAAAAACCGTGTGATAATCACCAGAGTTGATCCAGGCATTCATTCTTGTTGCTACCTTCGAATCCTTTGAGGTTTACTTTGTCATCCCTTTTGAAATCTTGGTGTAATTTTCATAATTATATGTTATTATTATTATTTAAAGCAAGTGTGAGAAGTTGTATGGCAATCTCCATTTCTGTCTCATTTAGCATACTGTAACTGTAACTAAAGAGTAAGAGTTTTGCTGAATCAAAAGAGAGCATTGTTTTATCTCATTCATCCCCCCCCCCCCCCCCCACACCCCCCAAGAAAACTCTCATACCTTGAGTAAACCTTTGACTCTATTGCATAATTTCTCCCAGGATCTTGTCAGAATGCAGACAACAGTGCCAGGTATAAATCAACTTGCTTGTTTTATAGTTACCTTGTTTTCCTCTTTGCCAATCAGGCAATACTCATGAGGTCTAAATGTACACAGAGGCCTTAGTGTCTGGTGTGTGCACCTGACAGGTCATATGTTTAAGATTTTTTGTAATGTTCTTGTCACTTTTTGAGGTCCAATAAGCGCCAGGTAGTTTGAAATGCAAAGCACCAGACTTGCTTATACCATTTGTCTTGCATAAGGCTCCAACAATGTTTCAACGAGTCACTGAAGTTCACTGTAAGCAGATATATACCACTTATTAACTGACAGTGAGGTCATTACAGGGAAATCTCAGACCGTGATGTATTGACGGAGTGATAGCAAGGCCAGTGCATCAAGGCTGAGATCTGAGATTTCTCTGTGATGACCAAACAGATGAGGTTAATAAGTTATTTATCGTACATGGTTTTTCATTATGGATCTGAGCCTGCAATCAATTAAAACCAACTACTGGTCAATGGGTAACTTTAAAAATTAATGCACGTCACCTCAATGAGTTGTACACTTGAGCCTGCATTACAACCATGTGACACTGTTCATCAGATACCCATTTTGACAGCTGTCAATTGACCATCACATGGATGTCATGTCTATAAGGGTGTCCACTATCAAGTTACCGGGTAAGCACAGATTGTATATGCCTTGGACACCTAGCTAGTAATGCACGATCGTTACATGAAAACAGCCAATCAGACCGCGCGTACTGTTGTAGCCATATAATAAACCTATGTAATACTAATACAGTGTAGATGTTGGCAAACTCAGAGTCTTGTTTATAAATAAATTAAATAAAGCATTTCTGTTTGTGTTGTTCATTGTACAACTTTTAAAACTCTTTTGCTGTGCACTTCAGGATGGCAACATTTCCTCTGATGATGAAGAAAGAAGTGTTGGTAGGTTTCTATGCTTCCCTCAGTCTAATTATTACTTTTAGGGTTTTTATATCGATTGCTCAAACTGACAGTACAGCATGTTAACATACTTGATCCATAATCAGTCTTTCCACTGAGTTGTATTTAGTTTTTCAGCATTAATTTATGTACAGTATGGCGCAGGAATGCATGATAAAATAGCCTGTGACAGAAACGACGACATACACTCACATAAACACTCAGGTGAAAGGAGGCAATGCACAGTATCTTCTCTAAGGATGCATCGACCACAGTCGCCTCTGAAAATAATTATTTTAACCACTGTGAAATTAATTTCCTGATGCTAGATCACGGCAAAGAGACCTTCTGTGACAGCCTTGTACACTCTTATACAGCTTGATAGAGATAGAATGCATTTATGCTCATTTGCTGCATAAGAGATAATATATAGCTGGGGCAACATGTGAACTGTTTCTCCATACTCCAATTTGTACACTATTCTGTATCTCCATATATTAACCAAGCAGTAATCTCCTTTGTTTCCCACTTTGTTGCAGGTGCTCCATTTGGTCCTGCGATGGGTTTATTCATGAACCCTTATCACTATACGCCAGATATTTACAGTGGTATTCCAGGAATATTAGGTGCTGGCATGGTATATCCAGGTTACCATGGATTCCCTTTTCCTACACCTACAGTTCACCGAGCACCGTCTCCTAATGTGGTCACAGAAGAAGACTTCCAGAAGATGATCCAGATCCATCGAAAAAGAAGGCTGGCAAATGAGGTTTACCGTCAACTTAAGTGTTGTCTACTTTCTTCATTTTGTAGTGTGTCCATTTGGAGATCACAAATGATATCAAAATATTTTGATCTATAACTGGACAGACACGCGAAAAAATGAATTCTTTTGGGTAATGTATACATTTTATAAAGTAAAACCTTGTGCTGCTTAAAAAAGTGCCTTGCACATCTGTTATGACCTCAAGTCTGCAGGTTTCTGTCGACTAACACTAAGTGAAAATGACAAGAATTCATGAAGTTAGAACAAGACTGCATGTTTTAGTCATAGTCCTGGGCAATGGCTATTCTAAAATTGTTGTTGTTGTAAATTTCAAAAAATCATTCATATCACTCAAAAGTTTTTTTCAGCACTTGACAGCCGGTCGTGATCGTTGGTTGTAGTCATGAGGCGGTCGTACTAAAAAGGTTGAAAAGTAAGAAAATAGTTGGAGTTTTGTTCGAAGAAGAAAAGCGTGGTTGTGATGACTGGGTGGCCGTATGCCAGGTTTTCAGCGACACTGTGATTCCCTCTAACATCGTCTTTTTATTTTCTCATTATTAGGATCATCCCGAGTTGGATACGAGGTTCACTTCCATCCAAGACATTGTCTTTAGAACAAATCCGTCAAAGAAGTCTTCGAAATCTTGTGAGTATACCTTTAATAAGGGGCGAGACCCTTGTGGTTACATTGGACAATCTTTCTTGCTGCTTGTCTCCTCGTAATTTATTTTGCACAAGTTTCAAGTTGCTCGCAAGCTCAGTGCCCCAAAGATGAACATATTTCGTTGTGTTTTTGCTAACCGGTTAGTGTTGCGCGAAGTAGCATTTAGGTCAATCAGCGTTTCTTTGCCTGCAAAAATATTGTTCGAAGTTTGTATATTCAGTTTTAGCCTTTAAATCGAGTGTCGTAAAGCAAAAATCAAGATACAGTCCAATCTCCATGTGCGACCACCTCCCAAAAGTTACTATCGCTTTCGTCCTCGAAATTTCTCCCTTTGCCCCAGCCTCGTTCCCAGTCGTCCTCGGCGATTTCGGGTGTGACGTCACCCGTCAAGCTTGTCGGGAAAATTCTCCTCCTCTGGCAACTCCTCTGGTAACTCGGATAGCGCGAACTGGCCTGGGTAGGAGGCTGCCTTTCCCCAAAAAACCGGCGTCTGCCACGCAAGCAATTTTTTTCAGAACTGGGGTCCACCGTTTCTGTTTTTGGTTGATTGCTTTCTCACCCAATCCTGTCAGCTGTTCCAATAGCTGCATAGTTTAATTACTAATTGTTGTCTTTTTCCTTTTTTGTATCTTACAAAGCTGAGTTATCCAAGAAAAAGGACAAGAAGGCTAAAGTCAAACGAAAATTAAAGCAAAAACTGCAACAGAAACAAGAAACAAAAGCACAAGTGAAAACAGTTCAGAACGAGACTGTGAAGACTGTTAAAAGTACGAAGAAGGAAGAAGCTGCTCGTGAAGCGCAGAATGTTCCCCCGTAAGTCAGTCAACTGTCCCGTTTAATTACCTGTCTCACGCAATGTTCCTCCGTGAGTCAATCAACTGTCCTAGCTGAAAGACCTGTGTCACGCAATGTTCCTCCGTAAGTCAATCAGCTGTCCTAGCTAAAAGACCTGTGTCACGCAATGTTCCTCCGTAAGTCAATCAAAATGTCCTAGTTAAAAGACCTGTGTCACGCTTTTTGCCGTATTTTTAAAAAGCTAAAATTTCTTTCGTATCGATCGAATTCCAAAAGTAATGATCCAGTTTTGTCATTGAAGACTATATTTAGGCATTGAAACTGTTTCCTGTCGTCTGTTGCAACGGATGGCGATGGGCTTGGATTGAAACGTGAAAAAATTGGGCCGACTTTTTCAAGATTAAATACAGGCAAACCCCGCTTTGCTTTACGGACACCCGCTTATTAAATACGGGCACCTCATTATTACAGACAGTTTGCTTCGTACCTGAGGAAAGAAAGCCCATGCGTTTTCTTTTAATTCCACCCGCTTAATACGGACACTTTC
Source organism: Porites rus (assembly GCA_964035705.1). Lineage (NCBI taxonomy): Eukaryota > Metazoa > Cnidaria > Anthozoa > Scleractinia > Poritidae > Porites > Porites rus. The sequence continues at coordinate 22,824,053 of OZ038000.1, read as the reverse complement.
TGTGGCCCCTCAGTTTCCGTATTAAGGGGGTTTGACTATACCATGCCTACAAAAGTCACCAAAAGATTTTTACGGTAAGTTCCCCTGATGAAATTTGTCTGGCATCTTCTTCATTACTTTAAAGAAGCAATTTCTCCGCCAACTCTCCTAACTTTTTTAGCAAGCAGATGTCAGAATAAACTTCCCAAACTACCGTGACCTGTTAACAATTTTGCCATACATACATGTACACATTTAATGTGGAATCTTGAAAGAACCATTTGCTCCCAGTTTAAAGTAACATGCGAACACAGACGTATTTCCGGTTGTCGCTTCTCTCGTTACTTTTCGGGTGGAGAGAAGCGACGACCGGAAATACATCTGCATTCCCAAGCTAAGTTTACTGAAAGACGTTACGTAGTAAAAGAGAGGTACACGTCAGTCAAGCTAGAGCTTAGTTATGTATCTTGCTTTCTTACTTTCTTTCTGTGCAGAGTTCCTGTCCTTTCAGTGGAGGTGCCCTGTTTTTTCAGCCTGCTTCGTGAGATTTTTAGTAATTTTTCTGACTCCAAGGCAAACCTGCAAAAAGTATGTTCACTATGTTGTACTGAAATTGTTGTATGTGCGTTGTACATTTATCACACGACAGTTATAACCATCATAGCCTTTTTGAATCGAACCTTTTGTCTGTGTGTGTGCCTGTAAATGTTCGTTGAGGTTATCAAGCGGACAATTTTTCATGAGCAACCACGCAAAGATTTTGTAATGATGACACTCATGTCGGATTAGCTCTTGTTTATAAAACTATCATCATCATTTGGTGGCAAAAATGTGATAGTGTAAATTACTCGATTCTTCGAGTTTCTCTTAGCACCTTTTTTGCACCACATACCTTCGTTTCAACTTTGCCTAGAAACCAGAAGGTTATAACTATTTATACGTAAGATCAAGTCTGAATAGAAAAGTGAAAAGGGGTGGAGACAAACGTCGGTGGTTTTCATTCTATCAAACGCGTCCTTGTATTTTGTCCTGTGGCTTTTGGTGTAAATGGAGACTTTTGGATTCGTGGACAAGGACGACTACGAGTATGACATTTGACGTTTTTTCTCGTATTCTAAAGAAATAGATATTCCCGGAAACCTTAATTTTAGTATTTTTCACGAGAACAGTTAGTACTGTTATCTTTATTCAAGGAGATTAAGTCCTCTCCCGATGGCAAAATGATGAAACTTCGCCACTTGTCTGTGACATTCTCGCTAATCCTCGTAGTAGGATGACGACGACTATCTCGTTTTCCCTCCAAAGTGACGCTGGTTCACACGCTTGCACTTCTCAGCATTGAGAAAATCTAGCTCCTACACGAAGTCGTTCTCGTCTTAGAATCTAAAGCTCTTTTATAACGAATGTTACCCCATAACCATATTCACCGATAAGTTAACTGCGACCATGCCTCTTTGAAATATTATTGGGGAAAGATTTGAAACGATACATGTCCGCGTAAATCCCCGAGCAGGGGGAAGGAGGGGGGTATAAACGGCGTTATACCGAGAAAGAATTTCTCAGCAATAGTATTGAACTAATTCCCAGTTTGTAACTTCTTGCATTCTTTTTTCAGATAGAAGAGATGGTGAGGAAGTGGCAGGTATGTTTGTTTAGTTTGTTGCTTTACTCTCCCACCATCGTATAATTTTTACGTAGCTACGGAAGTGATTTTTGTTGGTGCAAACAGTTTGAACAGTCGTGAGTATTCCGTATAGTAAACGTAAAACTTGAGCGATATTGCCCATGTAAGGGAATCAAGGACATTCTTGGATTCTGGATTCCACGCGCTGTGGAGTCCGGATTCCAGGCTCTGGATTCCAGTCTTTGTCAGTGGAACTTTGATTCTGGATTCCAATCGTTAGTGGGATTTCCGATTCCTTGAGCTCTATTCCGGATTCCACAACCCAGGATTCCGGGAGCCATCATAAGCAAAATCTTCCTTGATTTCCGATTCTACAGGCAAAAATTTCCCGGATGTTGGAATCCGGATTCCCTTTCATAGGGCGATACATAAAGGGGTTGCGTCACCGCTGTTTAGTTCATTTTGTTTATAAATAACAATTATTCACCGAAGTGGAGGTGGCTAGTGTCAATTACGCGTCCTTATTTGCCATGGAACTTGAGAAATTACTTCTTATTACTGGTAAATGACAAAACCACCGCCTCGTTTCAAATATATATGTCAAACATCTGTCTCCCAAGCATTATTTCAAACTTTACAAACAACAAAAATGAACTTTTAAAACCCTGTCAGACAAACAAGTTGTCAAAACCACAATTCAATCGTTTCAATCTTCTTCCAGTTTGTCGTCCAAGCCTCCCTTTGTATTTGCTGTGTTTATTTATACCTCCTTTTATCGTTTTTTGGCGGTTATTTTACTGTTTCACTTAATTTGATGCCAGTTGGTACCGTTAGATTGTGGATCACTTTCGAGGCACAGCTTCTTTAAACGGTTACGTGCGAACACTCGTACATCGTCTCTATTTTATTTACGTGCGTATAAATTTTAACTCCCTGGTACTTTAAAATTTCGCCACAGTGGAAATTCACCTCAAGGCTCTATTCCCCAACAATGGAACTAATGATTCTTTTGTGATCTGCTTTAAGCTGTCTTCGTCATGTGCTGCAAATACTTGGAGTACACAGGAGCCGGACTGGATCAAACTTGCTTATTCTGCCCTTATCTACCTTTCGGGAAGTTCAGGAGGTATGATAATTATAACTTGACTTAACGTGACTGAGAACCCAAACAAGTGTATCACAATCAAGGGAGCAAGGGTGGCGCGCGCAGTGATGAGAGCACTCCCCTCCCACCGGCAATGTGGCCATGGGTTCAAATCCCGGCGTCGACGCCATGTGTAGGTTGAGTTTGTTGTTGGTTCTCTCCCTTGTTTCAAGAGGTTTTTCTCCGGGTACTCCGGTTTTCAACTCTCCTAAAAAACCAACACTTCCAAATTCCAATTCGATCTGGAGCGCACAGAAACGTTTAAACGAGTTCTTAAGAACTCGAAAGTGCTTCGTGGATAAACAAATTACAATACCTATTTTACAATTTTACAATCTGCTTAAAAGAATTTTACCTAATTTCGGCTGTACGTTTCTCTATTCCATAGTATGGTAGCCTGCGTAGCAGGCGCTTGCTTGGAAGTAATAGGTGCAAGAAAGAACGGGACGCGCGAGGGAGAGACGCGAGGGGAAAGGGAGCGTGTCTCCATTGCGCGCTCCGTTTTGCTCCAAGCAAGCGCCTCCTACCCAGTGTAATAGTTTGCTGTTTCTTGTACCGATGTCATTCAATGCCCCTTAAGTTTAAACACGTTAAAAGGCTGTTCAGGTGAACACTTTAAAATTGCTTGCTTCATAAAGCTGCAATTTGATTATTGTCGACCATAAATCTAGCACAACTGGTACTAAAAGCACAAGTTGAAGCTGATGTGGATCCTATGGTACAAGCGAGTCTCTCATGTTTTTGTTACCGATTTTTATCTTGTAAAATTAAACGCACAGATTCAATAAAAATATATGCATCATCACTGGCAAAAGTGGATGTTTTACAGAGATAGTAAAATGTCCCCTTCCCCTCTTTCTCACGGAGAAAACAGATTGTCTGTCAAATCATTTTTGCAGACATTTTATAAAGTTCATGTATGTACTTATAATGAGAAGTGATGTAGTGTATGTGTATGAGAAAACAATTTGATTGTACCTTTCTAGAGACCCCACCTACTTTTGTTCCTTTTGTGGACTTTAAAGAAAGGCCTCAACAATGGAAATGGATAGGTGAGAGTTTTCTTTCTTTTTTTCTTTTTTTAAACCAACTACTCTGTAGAATGCCTCAAGCGCTTAGTCACAGAATTTTTCGCGATTGGGATCCTAGAAATATTCGTGTTGATATTTTTAGTTTAAGGCCTTTATGCTAATTTGGCAAAATAACCACGCGTTGAAACATCGCACATTCCTTTGACCCATAGGGATCGGTCCTAGGGAGAGCCGGCGGCATGCTCTTCCCGGAAAGTTTTATATTACTCTCTAAAATGCAATTTCCTGCGTTCCCTGGACCGGAACTGGTTAAACGCGAAGGTCTTCTAAGGCATCAAAAAATGAAGTATCTGATTTGGCAGTTATAATTGTCGGTTCGCAGTTGCCCGTTTATTAGTTGATTAATAAATAAAAAAGAAACGATTTTCACACTTTAAAAAATAATTATTTCGTGTGAGAAGTACAGCACATTACATGTTAAACTACCGGACGTTGCATCCGGCGCGCGTCTAGCTTGAAACGAAACCCCTGATTGCCACCTCAGTCAGGTCGTCCGTGATAAGAGCTCTTCATCATATCAAGTGATTTGTCTACAATAAATGTAGTTTTCTTATTTCTAGGTACTCATAGAGACTCTGATGAGCAGTTAGAGCCGTTATGTGATGACTGGCTTCGAGTCAAAGGGGAATTTGCAAACAGACCGGTAAAGAAACTGCAAAATGAAAACCGAACCTCTATCCATAATTTAAAATCTTGAGAGTCTATAAAAACTAATGTGAGGAAACACAAGTGGTCTTCTTCATCTTCTTAATAAAAAACATTTTGCTCTGTGCTGTGTGCTCTTCTCTGGCCAAGAGCAACCAGATACCTTTTTCTTTCTAATGGTATCCAGGTTGAATAGAAAAAAGAAAAAAAGGAGTGCCGTAGTCGACCCAAGGAGTAAGACCATGTAGTGGTGGTATTCATAAATTAGGCCTTTTCCTTAAACAGTATACCGCTTTGGGCATAACTGTTAAGTTTATAGTTTGTATGATACAGTACTCAGTCAAGTCTCATTTGATATATATATTTTGTTGCAGGGCGTTTCCTCTGAAACAACTTCGTCGTCCGCTCCTTCACCTCGCGTGTAAGTTACAATTGTAGCTCAACAACAAGAGCAACAACCTTACTCATCCATGAATGACCATATGTGCTGTAACTCAACAACAATAGCAACAACCTTACTCATCCATTGAATACCCATATGTGCTGTAACTCAACAACATTAGCAGCAACCTTACTCATCCATTGAATAACCGTATGTGCTAGAGGAATCAGGCATGAAATTAGGGTATTAAGGAAAATAGAACTGGGTGAAAGGGGCGGGGCAGAGTGGAGGGTGGTATAGGGAACTAGTCGACTTTATCGGTTGTACTTTTCCTGAGAAACGTTCAGAAACTGGAACTTCAAGTGAAACATTGCTGTAATTAAGTTCACTCTAAGCAAGTTATAAAGCCACTGTGCAACTTATTCCATGACAAAGTAGCAACTTGTGCCCCTTTTCTACAAATTAATAGATATGCGCAAAAGAAGACCAACCTCATTTTGATTATATGTAGAATGCTATTTTCCCGACGAATACACTCTTTCTTGCAGAAAAACAGATTATGTGGTCAGACCAAGCACTGAAGATGAAAGAGCCGCTTTCAGAGACCAAGTAACAATGTCCTTTTCTTTTTCAGCCAACTGTAATCCACTTTAAGACTAAATAGTTCCCCTGCAACGTTCTCAATATTTTAGTGGCCTCACTGAAATGTTTAAGTTTTTCTACGTACGGAATCTAAATTCTGACTGGCCACGCCACACAATTGTTCTTTCTTACTGTTATTTGGAAAAGGAGCTTTCCGTAAACTTTGAGAAAACGTTTCTTCTTCATACCGTAGGTAAATCTTCTTACATCTTTCTTTCATTGTAGACTTTCCTTCCAGTGATATCAGCTTCATATGTCCACTGCTAAGATCCCACAACAGATATCTTTCTCGTGTATTCCCCAAATTTATCCCACTCCCTGTGTTGATATCCCCCGAAAAATCTCCTTCAATCGTTTCCTTACATATTCCCCATTAGCATCTTCTTTGTGATATCTCCGTCCGTTATTCCTTCTTTTTTCAATAAGTAAGGATGAGAAAAAAACCGGTGTGATTCAAATGAAAGATTTATTGAACGTTTCTCGTAAGCGTCTTTCTGTTTACGGAAAAATTACAATCAGCTACAGTAGTATAGATGGACTTATTGTGTGTTCCTTATTAAACAGGAAAACAAACGATACGAGAACCCACATAAAGCGTTCACCTTTAGGATGCATGGCTTTGAATCTGTTGTTGGGCCGGTAAAGGTATGTAACGTAACCCTCCTCCCTCCACCCCTATTTTTCCCCCAAATCGGATTCGAGAAGAAAGTGTGGCTTAACTTATATACTAAAACCCGCCGTGACTGATTGCGATGGACAGAATGCTTCTTAGTTATCTTTTTAGGCAAAAATTGAGATTGCAGGCCGTTATCTCTGTGGCGCAAATTTACCTCGTTTTCAGGCACTTCACTTGCCTTATTTTTAAAACCATTTGATATAATTGTCACACGCATTCTTCCTTCGGGAATCGGGACCGCAAAATATTAATGTGCCATTACTACTATTGTACTATATTTTCATTTTGAGTGTGTACGAAAGAAAAAATTTCCATTACTTATTTCGCGAAACTTACGTTACAAAACTTACGTTTTGACGCATAAGACAATCTTCCTCTAAAGGAAGCATTAACGGATTTTGTCTGTTGTCTAGGGAGTGTTCAGTAAAGATACCAATCTGAACAAGGCTCGGGAGCATTCTCTGTTGACATCAGCACGTCCCCCTTACGTCACTATCCTTACACTTGTTAGAGATGCGGCGTCCAGACTGCCAAACGGAGAGGGGACTAGGGCAGAGGTAAGTCAAGATTCTTAAACTTATTCCTGACTATAAGGAACCTAAGGTATTGGAGCAAATTTATGTTTAATGAAAAGCTTATTTCTTTATTGGAATTTTGGAATTGGAATTTCAGAATGTGGAAACGAAAATTTTATTCTCGAAATAATAAGATTTTAATATCTTGCTTTTCGATTGCCGCGCCGTTTTGAAATCTTATCATGTCCATCGTTTTTTTTTAAAGTCTTAAGAAAGGCAGCAGTGTCATACCCTTGATCGTAACTTACAGACTCGGTGAAATGTAAAAACACCTAACCGATCTTGTTATATCATAATCGTAACATGTCGAATCGAATCGTATCATATCGTATCGCACGCGTTCGTTAGGAAGGGACGGCCTAATAAAATGTATTAATATGGTGGTGAATTTGTTGTATCTGTAGGTCTGTGAGCTGTTGAAGGATTCTCAGTTTCTCAACCTAAATTCGTCTGATGCACAGGTTAGTTAACAAAGGCAGCACAGTGTAAGCAGAATAAGCTGCTACGTAAGGCAATGCAAACAAGTGAGATACTTTGCAATATATTGCATTTGCAACCCAAGGTAATGCTGTGTAAGCAGCATACCGCTAAGCAATGAAATGCAAACCAGTGAGACCGAGTTATACTAAGCTTTCGTATCGGGCTTTCGGCCATCCGCTGACCAGTATCACTTGATCGTATTGCGGGCACAGGTGTCGACATATCGAGGTGACCTGTTTTTTATAAGTTATCCACTGACAAGTTACTAGTTTTCAAGTGATCGCAGGCTCAACTCCAAGTGGATTTCTTTCTTTCTTTAATAAATTTATGAACAGGATCTTCGCTTTTAGCCTTGCCTAAATCTATATATTATTGTCTGTCACGCAGTTGTAAGTTTTGAATTAATTTAGTTTAATTTGTGTCAGATTCACACAGTGGTGAGCGGTGCTTTGGATAGACTACATTATGAACGGGATCCATGTGTAAAATATGACAGCAACAGGAAAGTATGGATCTACCTACACCGTAACCGTTCGGAAGAGGAATTTGGTAAGATACCGTATTTACTCGATTAAGCACCCACCTCCAATAAGTGCCCATCCTTTTGCGAGGAAAAGTTAATTGGCGCCCATCCCCACACACCGCCTTCGGTCTTATTTGGTTGCGTAGGACCATCAGACCAAATGCCTCAGTTTTCCCACTTCTTTTCCCACGACTGCAGTAAAATGTGCTTAGCTGGCTAAGGCTGAATGAACACTCACGTATTTTCCGTCATCGGTCGAAGCACATATACTGCTTTTGTGAGAGACTCTTTTACACTTCCCCGCAGGTGAAGTTGCTACGGCTAACATTTTTGCGAGGTTCCCTAAGAAAGTCTTGGTTTGTATGTCTTTGGCACACGCAGGCGTGCTTTTTGATAATTAATATCATTATTTTTATTAGCATTAAAAACAAGCTGGGTTGTCCTTTGCCTTAACAATGATACTACTATTGTATGGATTCTAATTGTGTTCAGCTTCAATTTATCTATATAATTTCAATTCCTCCCCCCCGCCGCCTCCCCCTATCTCAAGTTTTTTTCGGGCCTTGCACTGTATTCATGCGTCAACAACATTATGCTAGTTTGCTTTGATTACTACTAGTTTGAAATAAGCTCCAGGCCGAACGTTTTGTGTGTTGACGGACCCCAGGCTCGAATTTGTATATCAGTTTAGCCGAGAAGCTCATTAAAACTCATTGCTCTTTTCCTTAGAAAAAATCCATCAAGCCAGTGCAGCAGCGGCCCGAGCAAAAAAGCTACAGAAACCCAGAGTTGCTCGACAGCCGGTGAGTAGTGAACTTCAAAACACATTAGTCCTGATTTCCATCTACTCTCTCTAGGGACAAGAATAATCGTTTATGCCGTGATATTAACGAGATCTGATATGGTAGAAATAGAAAAGCTTTAGACTTTACCATATATACTCTACCGGCTAGCTTTTACGCTGCCACGTACAAGAACGGTTGTGGCGATTTCTGGGATTTCTGTGATGGAGCGAAACTGGGCCACGAAAGTGGAGTGTCTCATATCGGATAGGCATTGAGTCATACTTTGGTGCAGTGTGAACACCTATTCGGGGCCGTGGCGGAAGTGAATAAGCAGGAGCGAAGATTGGAAACCACTGAAACGGAAGTAATTAGGACTAGAATTTAGAGCCCCAAACGCTCTCGGACAAACGCGCTGGCACGATTTCCGATGTGTGTGAACGACTTGTGTGGCCGTGGGCTCTGTTGCTGTTCACACGATACAAGATAGATTTTCGTGGCACCACGAAAAGCTGTCGGATACAGTGCGAAAAAAGCTTAAGTTTAGAATCTACCAAACCCTTGGTCAGTGTGCGAGGCCATAATGCCCGCTCAGCCGTCATCAAAAAGTTATCCCAGATTCCGTGCAACTGGTATCGCCCTCGTCTTGAGTGACGTTCGTAGTCGCCAGTCGCCAGTCGTGTGATAAGTCACTGTGTAACCCGTGTAACTAGAAAGTCAAAAAATCGTAATGTCGTCGAAACTCTCAAAGGAAGCATACCTCTGAGGCCTTTATGTTTTGGGGTCATTTGCTGTTGCTGTTGTTTTTTTTTTCTGAAAAGAAAAACAAGGACGTTGCGCCCACTCCTGCCTCAGTTGCTGCTTCTGTTCAACAACATAAAGACGAAGATGAAGAAACAACTGTCGCAGTGTCCATATCGCCTCAAACAGCGAAGATGTCAGCACAGGTGTCCGTCTTGACATCCTTTACGCACGATGATCACGGTATGTACTGGCGTTACAATTAATCTATCACACAATGTAATGCCACTTTAATTATCTGTGACAAGGAAGTAATACACTATTAGAAGATGTGATTTTCTTCAATCATACTCAGAAACCGGTACAGGCGTAGACCTCAAGATTGCACAGTAAATCCGGCTGTGGAAACTTTCAATTCTAAAGTTTTCAGTTTAAGTCAGATTTCACGTTCCCAGCAAATTGTGTATTCTTGTCATAAATTTAGGTGTCACAAATGTTGATAGCATTAAACGTTATTTCAGAACCATCTCTTATGAAAGGACCACAGCGACTGCAGCACACCGCTGACCTAAGTCTCGCTGACTCACCTGGTCGAAAATTCACAAGCGCATTGAACACGCATACTAGTGTGCTGAATACCGCTGATGAGTCTGTCGGCGGAAGCCCTCTTCAGCTCCACGCGCACGCTGTTGTGAGTGATGATCCCAGAGGTGAGTTGGAAGATCCTCAAAAGAGCGGTTGGAGCAGTGATGAGGAGAGTTCAGATGGAAGTAGCGCCAGTGATCATGAAAGCGAAAGCGGGTCAGCGGGAACTAGCAGTGACGGTGAGAGACAGATTAAACTACATCAAGGCGGAGGGAAGACTCTTCCAGGTACGTTCTCCGTTTGTGAGTCATCCGCTGGATAATGTATGGGGACTGTTGCCATCCTGCGCGTTTTGCTGGTGAGCAAACTTTGAAGACTTCCGAAGCGCAAGGGTGCCGGGCACAGTTGGTTAGTGCGCGACCTTCGATGCCCGAGGTCCCAAGATCGATCCCCGGGGACATTACATCCCTGCTTTAACTTCTCTCGTTTCTATGTACCTTTACCTTTACCTTTAAATACCCCAGAGCGGAGCATTTATGGAGAGAAGGGGGTGGGGGATGAGTGCACCATCGACGTATAAGTTTATCAGTTGAAATAAATTTTACTGTCACGATTTATCGACGCACACTGTGATGCTAAAACTTTTTTAGACTTATCCACCGACTCGAAACTTGGGTAGAACAACATTTTACAGAATATCAAACAGCACCACAACAAAGTAATGTGCAGTGACCATTTTTGAAAAGTAAACCTTTCAAAAATTTCGACCACCGACTCGTGAGTTAGAGCCAGCCTGTAAAGCATTTAAAAAAAGTTCGAAAAGAAGGTAACGCTCAATTAGCCTGCGTGGCAAGCGTTTCCGCGCGAGTTCGTCGAGAAAGTTGGGACGAGAGAAACAAACTTTTCGCACAATATCTCGATCAAAAACTACTACTAAGTAGGCCAATGCTCAATATCTTTCATTTGATGGACGCAAATGCTAGGAGCTTCTTGAACAATATTAATCATCAACTGAATTCTTGCGTCTATCCAAGTCTTTTAGTATACTGACTTCTTATTTGTCATCTTTCTTTTAGGAGAGGATCAGAGATTTACTGTCGCTAGTGAACCTCAGGAATCCCACTCATTGGATCACCAAGGTATGATAAAGGACTGAGACAAAAATAAAACAAAAACATAGCAACGCTCGCTGCGCACTTGCGAAATAGGTAGCTTAGGCGACGATGACGGCGACAGCGACGAGAACGGCAAAAATAAAAAACAGGTTTCGAGTAAAACAACAACTTTGCTCGTGCGTCACGCTTTTTTGTTCATTTCTTTGCCGCCACTGCACGACTACGACATGAAAATACCTATGAAACAGCATGGCGTCCGTGGTGGAAAATACTTCTCGAAAACCCCTGGAAACGCGATTTTCGAGACTCTATATTTCAAAATGTCCCAAGATGCCTTGGCCTTCAAGAACTTGTGCCTTTGGTGCGAGTTCCAAAGCCGCCTACTATTCATTATCAGCCTGCTACTTAAAAACTTTTTGACAGCCCTGGCCCTGTTAAGATTGCACGCTGGAATTTTCTGAGCCCACAGTTGTTATCACGCAAACCGGTTCTGTAAGTTATGTCGCAATGTGACTAAAACGTTACAGGTTGTTAAGGAAACGCCAGTGCATGCGTCATAGAAAAAGCATCGGAGGCCGGCAGAAATCTCTCTCTTTCCTCTCCTCCTTCTCTTACCGTGGGATACCTCCGCTAGCAGGGAATATAAGAAATAGCTGCACTTGCGGGAACATGTAAACTTCAAAGGCTTGTTTCTGACTTAACTGCGGAAAAGCTTCTGAACGAGAATTCTCGTTTTTTTTTTCAGTATTCGACGTGGATGATGTAGTTGGTGACGTTCAGGAAAATGAACCAAAATTCAGTGGGGAAACTAGCAGTGAGCAGGGTAATTATGTTTGAAAGCCGCAAATTCGACAATTTTTTGTCACTTGATAGCAAACTACTTAGCTTGCGTTGGGAGTGTTTGCAGGTGTCAATACTGGGGCCTTTAACGAGTTCTGAAGACTCTAACTTTCAAAACGAGGCTAAGTGCAAAACCTTTCGTTAGAAAATGAGTTTTATTTGCATGACAATAAAAAATTATTTTCGTATCAATAACGTCGTACTTAGCTTCACTTCGAAACAGACGCTTGGCGTAACTCGGAAATGACCTATTCTTGTAAAGAAACATACAAAATACTTTGTAGCACAGTTTCTCTATTAAGAAACGTTATTTTTACGTCTTTGTGGCTTATAAGCCGGATTGTTCCCTTTTTTTACGAATCGGTTGTTTTTCTTCTCTTATTCAGGATCCGGAAGTGATAGCGATTTCAGCAACGTGGACTAAAGTTATTTAACTACAAATCGCCATGCTTCTTAATATTATAGTACAATAGAGTTATGAAATAAATTCTTCACTCAGTTAATTGTTCTGTGCATGGTTATTTTATTGTGGCTTTTCAGAAAGAGACCCCATACTCAGTGGTTTTGTAGGCTTCAGACCTTTTTAAGTCAAGAACACTGTAATTGAAAACCTAGTGTTTTTTGAAGGGCTGCATGTCAGTTCTCAGATCGTTCATGCACTTTTCCTTTAGAAAGACCAAGTTGTCGGCCCCGTTAAACATTTGTATACATTAGGGGTATACCAAAGTTTAAACGCGCTCAGGCTCCGTTTTGTTACAAGTGTTGATTTGTTTACTATATGTGGTGTCGTTAGCCTTATTTGGTTTGGTTACTGGATTAACGAATCAAAGTCGTTTACAGTCATTGAAGAACTGTTCTGGAATGTCCCCTGTGCGCGTGCTATTACATCACGACTTAATCAACTGCTCGAGCTTTGCTTTTAAACAATTTTGGCCGGAAAAACATGCAGTCTTTAATGGGATTCCCCCTTCATCTACTGCTGCAGAAGTCTTAATTAATTTTGAAGCTGATTAAAGTTTTATCACAACTCCGTAAAGGAGAAATGACTTTTAAACATTAATCCGAATTGCTTGCGCAACTAAGATAACTCGCGCGGGAAAAAAACCTCGTTCAAAGCAAACTGCTCTTGTCCACAAACAAGTTAGTAAAGAAACGAAAACAAACTATCCTATTCCTAAAATGAAAGCGAGAAGTTCACCGGGTTAAAATTTAAGCAGTAAATTGTGCAAAAGTGTTTCGATGCTTCTGTACAAGATGTTTTGTTTAGAGATTTTCATTACACTCTCGCAACAAAATTTGTCTGGATCATTTTGCAAAATTTGCGTCTTCTTGAACGTTGAAACTCTAAGGTTTAGCGTCCACTATATTTCTTGAATGATTTAATTGTTTTGATAGTGATCAGACAACCGTCACTGGATCGACGGATGTACGAAGATAATGAAAAATTAGTGACGTCATAATCACATGGAAGATCTAGTTCAGTATAGACGCCCGATGCGAAACAAAATGGAAGGGCGGCGAAAATATCGTATAAATCAACAACGTTGCTAACATGGACTCGTATGATGGTTCATCTAAGAGGTTTTCAATTCAGTCTTATCATGAAGGCTTTGTGGAGTTAGAAGAGCTTGTCAGTAGCGACAATGAATTAGTCTGGAAAGAACGCGCGCGGTGGATCAAACTCGAAGAGGACGTTGAAGAATGTGCGAATCGTTGGGGAAAACCTCACATTCCTTGCCTTACATTTCGTAGCTTGAGGGAAGTTGAAACAAATCTCCAAAATGGAATAATCCTTCTGGATCTTCAGAGCAGTAGCCTGTCCTCCATTTGTGATGCTATTATCAACGAGATCAAATTGTTGAAGAAGTTACCGGACGAGGAATGTGACGCAGTGAAAGCTCTCCTGTTGACAAGACATCAACATCAGTACCAACAAAGAAAGCCTCTCACCAACGCCTTTGCCCGCCGCCTTTCCAGGATTATGCCCCAAGGGCAACGCCCAAGACCACCGTCGAGTGGGCATAAAGGTCACTTATCAAGCGTTATGGAAAAGGCTTCTAGCTCTGAAAGTAAATATGAATCCGAGTCGGATTCAATGTAAGTAGAGGTTTTTCTCTAAGTAGTTTATTTATCTTGATACGGTCTAATACGATAAATTGTTTACCCGTAAAAAACACACATACACCGAAACAAAACGTATCTGCCACATGAACCTGTTAACATTGGTTTTCACGAGCGACGGACTCGGAGTCGCGGGGTCTTTTGCGGAGACGGTTTCGGAGTCGGTCAGAAGAATCAGAGCGTTCCTGTTTTCTCCCGATCCTGCTGATAACTTCTTCGCTTACAGGGGCGGATCCAGGATTTTTTTTAGGAGGGGGTGCACTCGTCTCTTGCTCTACTTCAACACCAATAAACCACATAGTTTTTTTTGCAGAATACCAGTTGAATTAGAAAACCGCAGGTCATCTCAGCGGGGGGGGGGGGGGGGGCGCACCCCCTGCACCCTCCCCTTAGATCCGCCTCTGGCTTACGATTTAGTGAAAACCAAATTGTCGGAGTCGGAACTTGAAGCGGAAGGATAAACCAATCATAATGCTCGTTGCCATGCCTTCTGGTTTATCCGTTCTGAGAAAAGGTAGCGTATTTAAATCGTTTAAATCGTTTTCGCCCGTCCAAATGAAAACACTAAAATGATGGAAATACGATAGCATCCCTGGTAGACACAGCTTCGGGAAGCCGGCGTTTTCAAAAATCTCCACTATGGTGACCGTTTTTGAAAAGTAGCGTTTTCGGTGCCCGAAACGCCGTTTACATGTGAACGGTAAGTTAAAAAGAAGAAAAAAACCTCCGTTTTCAAAAATATCCGGTTACGTGTGGACGGGGCCTAAGTTCTTCAGCTTCTGCTGGCGAATCCGACAACGTAGTTTTCACTAGATCGTAAGCAACCGATTCGTAAGCGGATACAAACGTTGTTTTCACTAGATCATGACGCTCTGTACTTTTTCCGACTCGATCCGATCGACTCGATCGCTAGATAGTGAAACCAGCCTTTAGAATGCGGCGGATGAACTATGTAATAGACGAAGCTCAATGTAACATCGACCGGTCAATAGGAGCCATAATACCGCGGTAATAAGACAATCGTTTGTAGACGCCGAATGATTAATAAGGAACCTAAACGATGCTTATGAATTTCAGTGACAAACTGTGCGCTGACACCACCTTAATTGTAATACCTTGCGTAAGAAAGGAATACCTTGGAAAGTTGCTATTAACACAATTTTTGTAGCCCGGATTTCTTTTTTTTTTGAAAGCAAAAAACTACGAGACCATGCTAGTTGTTCTTTCTCGAAGGTGTTTTTTCTTGTTCAGCCTTTGAATGATCAATCATGTTTGGACAGGCTGTAGAAGTGAAGACCACGTATACGGCAAACGTCAGATTCAACTTGAGAATTTCTCAAAATAGAAAATGAGCAGATAAAAACAGCTCAAAACAATTCTTAAGGATAAAAAATTGCATAAAACTACTAATTTAGGTGTAGAATTAATGAAAAGTAAACGAACTTGAGTACAGAGGAAACTTGGTCACGTGGTACAAATTCGAGTTTGCCGATTGACGTAAACGTGATACTTAACTCTCTATTACTAACCATAACGATAATCTAATAAACAGAAAGCTTTTGTTTTATTTTCAGACCACGGGTACGCATTAAAGGTAAATCAGTGTTGCTACCCCCTCTTAAAACAGAACCGCAGTCACATGCAAATGTAACCGATTTAGCAATCCCCGTGACGAGCTTCTGTGGAGAAGACTTCGAAACTGAAGAACGCATAGAGAAGTCCGACATCAGAAATAAAATTCCCGCCAATGCGCAGGCCACTACAGTGTTAGTTGGAGCTCACAATGGTTTGTCCTGCACTGTCAGCGCTTTTGTGA
Source organism: Porites rus (assembly GCA_964035705.1). Taxonomy (NCBI): domain Eukaryota; kingdom Metazoa; phylum Cnidaria; class Anthozoa; order Scleractinia; family Poritidae; genus Porites; species Porites rus. Next base: position 22,808,292 of record OZ038000.1, on the reverse strand, counting down.
GACTCGCTTTTGGCTGTGAACTGGGGAACTTTGCTGAGGTAAACATCCCTGTAAGATTCGTGTTTGTACTTCTTGGACCTGATGATGATAACGTTGATTATCATGAGGTTGGACGCTCTATTTCAACGCTGATGTCTGATAAAATTTTCCTTGAGTCAGCATATCGAGCAAAGGTAAGCCAAGGAGTAAAACAATTGTTTTCATTGGATTGTGTGTAGTAGGCGTTAGGTGTGCACCCTCCCCCCCTCCCCTTCACTCCAAATAGTTCCCTATTCTCCCCAGGTACGCAAAATTGTGCCTAATTAGGCTATGTTCATACAAGTATGCCGGATTGCTTTAGCGCCGGCACGAAAACCATACCGGATATAGGGCTTCTATTCACAGAAACTAATCAGTGGCGGATCCCGGCTAGGGGCCCGGGTGGCCCGCCTCCGCTCCCCCCTTATTTTTAGACCAAACTGAGGCCCAAAGGGCAAAAAAACCCATTTTTTTTTAGACGGCCCCCCTTTTCTCAGGGTCTGGATAACCGACACCTCCCCCCCCCCCCCCCCGCCTTAACTGAAAGTTGGGATCCCCCACTGCTAATGGTGATTTCGCCGCACCGATCTCCAAAGTGGTGAGTCACATATCGATCAGATCGCTGTTCGGCATACTATACCGATTGGTTTTTCTTGTCGGCACGAAAAGCTGTACCGTGGAGTGTTAACAAAGCTTAAGATCAAACGGCGTTCAAACCCCGATGAAAATTCTAGGTTTGCGCTGTGGAATTTGAGGGTAAAATTGCTCACCTCCCAAAGGGTATCAAGCTTATTACTCTTCTTAAAGCATCCTCCATGAGTAAGTAAACAGGATTCAGGTACTTAATCTATATAATACAAAATAATGAAAACAAACAGTGTTTACCTTGGTACAGGGTTACAATAAAGTCGGTTATCACAGCACTTCCTCTTTTTAAGATGATTTTAATGCACTTTATGTAAGAGGCGCTGCACAAGAGACGGAAGCCCTTTAACTTAAATTTATGTCTTCGAGCACGTGCAGTAGATCGTCCTCGCATTCCTGTGAACAAAGCCTAAACCCGAGGCTTGGGGAAACAAACAACAATAATTTTTATGATCTTGTATGAATTGTCAAGCTAAGCCTCGACCTCGTGCGTTTTATTGTGTTTGTTCATTGGAGGGGAACACAGGACGGGTCTGTACACGTGACAGTCAGCGCGACGGTGAAACTCTTTTCCAATCCCACCAATCATTGCCCGCGAGCCTTGAGTGCTACTCCGTGTTTTCAGATGAGATCAGTAGCATTTTACCCGTCTGTAGGGGCTTTTTTAAACACTCCATGGAGCCTTAAACCAGCTATTGAGAGAGTATAGACGCTTTTTTCGTGGCAGCCATTACTCTAATTTTTACTTTTAATATTTTCATTGTTGTAATTTATGTTTGAGCAAGAGTGAGTACAAATAAAGATTGCTGTTTTTGTTGTTGTTGGAAGTAGCTGGTGGTCGAGGATCCTGCTCCAGTGGGCAACCCTGAGACAAAGAGAGTTCTAATGAGAACTGACCTTTTGTTTGAAAAAAGCATATCACCATTCAGAAGTGTTAGCGTCCATATTTCTAACTTTTTCTTTTCTACCTTAGAGCAAACAAGATCTGCTGGATTCTTTGTACTGTTACATGGGCGATTGTCTCATCATCCCGCCAGGGGATTGGGATCGAAACCTATTGAATCAAACGGTGCCCATATTGGCCAATCAGGCTAAAGCACTGTCTTGCAGAAGAAGGCGTGGTGGGAGTACAGACAGCCAGGGGGTGCAAGAAAACATCTTCCGCGAGGTAATTCAAGAAAACGAGGCCTCCGACGACCCTCTTGCTAGAACAGGAACATTTTGTGGTGGACTCATACGCGATATAAAGAGGAGGCTACCTTTCTATGTCAGCGATTTTAAAGACGCTTTAGATGTACATTGTTTACCGACAATTATCTTCGTTTACTTTGCGTGCCTTGCGCCGGCAATCACTTTTGGTGGTTTGCTAAGCGAAAAGACTGATCAATGGATGGGAGTTTCAGAAATGATCCTGGCCACAGCATTGTCTGGCGTTTTGTTTGGTCTGTTTGCAGGCCAGCCACTAATTATAATAGGAGCTACCGGACCAATACTTGTGTTTGAGAAGAGTACATTTCAGCTCAGTATGCGTTTTGGTATTGAGTTTCTTCCTTGGCGTGCCTGGGTAGGGATCTGGGTGATGGTTATCTGTTTCGTCATCGTTGCGCTCGAGGGTTGCTTTCTCATCAATTACTTCACACGTTTTACTGAAGAAATATTTGCTTTGATGATTTCCATAATTTTTTTGTATGACGCTTTTTATTATGTAGGGTACGTGTTTCAATTGTACCCCTTGGGCGCTGATTTGTCAAGTAGCTCTTTTGTATCTTCTAACGCCACAAGTGTCACCGACATGCCAGCCACTGACACCCCAGGTCAATCAACAGCAAATACTGCTCTTTTCACGGCAGTTTTAATGCTCGGAACCTTCTTTGTGGCTTTTTCTTTGAGAAAGTTGCGACACAGCCATTTTTTTGGACCAAAAACCCGGCGTATTGTCAGCGATTTCGGGGTTTTCATTGCCATTGTTGCTATGGTGGCAGTTGACTGGTTGACAGAGGGCGTGTACACTCAGAAACTGTCGGTCCCGGATGGGTTATCGGTGACGTCACCAAACAGGCACAGCTGGTTTATAAACCCCATGGGAGTTGATGAACCAATGACCGCTGGCGCCATCTTTGCAGCTCTGGTTCCAGCAATTCTCGTCAGCATTTTGATCTTTATGGAAGTCGAATTTACCGGGGTCATCTTAGACAAGAAAGACCACAAACTGAAGAAAGGAGTGGGCTACAACTTGGATCTCTTCGTCTTGGGACTGCTGGTTGGTCTGTGCTCAGTTCTGGGTCTTCCTTGGATGTGTGCCACACCTGTGCACACGCTGTCACACTTCCACGCTTTGACAGTGATCAGCACTAATCACGCCCCAGGGGAGCACCCTCATCTCATCGAAGTCAAAGAACAGCGTCTTACCAACATTGTCATTCACTTGCTCATAGGTTTCACAGTTCTGCTGTCGCCCGTGATGCGTCTCATTCCAATATCTGTTCTCTTCGGAGTGTTTCTTTTCCTGGGCGTGTCCTCTTTATCGCACATTCAGCTGGTGGAACGAGTGAAGCTGTTGTTCATCCCATCCTCCCATCACCCCGACGAGACTTACGTCACAAATGTCAAAACAAGCAAGATGCATTTTTTCACCATCATTCAAGTGTGTTGCGTCTGCGCGCTTATTGCCATGAAACTGACAGTTGCTGCTCCCGCGTTTCCCTTTTTTATCATCTGCATGATCCCGCTTCGCAAGCTTTTAGAGCGGTTTTTCTCCAACGAAGAGCTGGAGGCTTTAGACACTGAAGTAGAAGATGTCTATGACAGTGATATGGACGAATACGATTCAATTCATGTTCCAATCTGAACAGAAACAACGTTAGGATCCTTGCGATTTTACCTTCAATCTGAACGTAATAAACATTGCATAATAACGAACTGAGTTGAAAAAATATAGCTTCAGTATAAATCATCTGAACGTACACTTCATTAGCTTAAACAACTTTTCAGTAATAGTCTAGTTTCGTTGCAGATTATCTGCTTCTGTTTTACTATATTCCTTCTGTTGTTATTTTAATAAAGAGTACGTAAAAATTACAAATTTCTTTTCATTAACCGTTTAAAGAAGATCTTTCACAAGCTTCAGGGAATAAAGTGATTAAATAATGTGTTTCAGCTTTCTGAACACCCACTATTCTCACAGCGATGCAGCTTATCTTATTTCTGTTTCTAAAATCTTTCCTACTTTTTTAATCTTTAATACCTATGGGAACGACATGCGTTTCCCGGCATTGCTGTACAGACACTGAAAAGGAGAAACCCGTTTAAGGTGGAAGCCGGCCCTGTTATATGGAGACAATAACAATGCTTTCCAGTGTCGCGTAATTTTTACGTGCGTACGTGCGTAAAATTTACGTTCGCAAATAAAATAGAGCAATGCATGAAAGGAAGCTCGTAAGCGTAAAAGTTGAACCTCACTCAACTTCTCGTTTAAGCTCAGCACTTTGTATCTTGCCTCTATTTTATTTACGTGATTAAAGTTTACGTGCTTTAGCGTGGGTAGCCAAAAACGCGTCAGTGGAAATTCACCTTAAAAGGCCAAACAACCAGACACCCGTCAAAATGACACTTAAGTGGGGAGGGGGTAAGTCCCCATAAGTTGGGGACTTTAAAGGTGGGAAACCTTGAGGTTGCAGATACCCCTTGCTTTGCAGACACCCCTGTAAGATTTACAGCCTTGGCCCGAGTTGTTCCAAAGATGGATAGTGCTATCCGCTGCGTAAATCTCTAACCAGAGGATAACAATAAAATTTCCCTAATACTTATTCGCTGTATAGCGACTTATTCGATGGATAGCGCTATCTCATTTTTGAGCAACCGGTCGTTAAAAGAAAAATATTAGGGGTTTACTCACTAAGTTGTTTATAGCAAGGAAAACTACCCAAGGTGGACGCCTGTAACTGGTCCATAGCGAGTCTCGTTTCAGTGGTTTAAAACCGTTTGAGGCAGTTTGCCGTACTTTGCCCCTCGCACGAGTTCGGCAACTCAAATGGAAACAAGTCGTAAGTGTCATAAGGCAACATGGTTCGTTTTCAAAATGGAACAGGCTATTTTGGAACGTTTTCGTTAAAAATTCATTTCTGCCTTGCATACTATTGAAAATTGACAACTGATCTGGCTGGCTGGACTAATACACTCTATAACCTCTACTAACGGCCACCTCTCTACAATGGCCACTTTTTCGGCCGACAGTCCATACATTGGCTCTTGTTTAAACCTCATTACGACGGCCACCTCTCTACAATGGTCACTTTTTCCTGTCCCCAAGGTGGCCCTAACCTTTTCCAGGCTCCGAGATAGTCGGGTCCGCTGAATTGAGAAAGCGCGAACATGAAAAAAGGGGAGGGTATCCTTCCCGCCCCGCCAACTTTTCGCGCACCTTTCACTTTCGCGTCTTCCCCACTATCTGAGAGCCTGGAACAGCCTAAGGTGGCCGTTGTTGAGAAGTTCAACTCTTGTTGAATTCTCTTTTCGACTGGAAGGGTGTGGTCGGTCCGTTTCTGACCAATGGTATGTACCCTAATTATGGCTTCTACAACTATTTACTACTAAGTTAAATCTGGCTTTCCCTGTTCAGACTCTGATACTTTCTCCCCACCATCATTCAATGATTCTGTCTCCACAGATTGCTCTGTAAGATGTTCTTTTTCTTGGTCAGTGTTTTTCTGCTCGTTCCCTTTCTCTTTTTCAGCCTCGTTCTCATGACGAGGCTGTTCCGTTTCCCCCGTGGTATCCTCTGGTATGCTAGGGCGGCTTTTAACCTTTTGTTCTCCACGAGGTTTTTCCTCTTCCTCTGTGGATTCTTGAGGCATGACTGGCTCTAACAGTACATGTAATCTCTTAACGTCAAGTCTTAGCAACGTACTGGCTGCAGTAGGACCCCCCTGTACGACACTCAGTGCAGAACTCGGAAAAATCGCCTCTAAACAGCGGTTTATGTACGGTATAAGCTGTTTACCCAATACTTGACAGAAATTTGCAAATGTAGCTCTTTCAGATTCATTGAGGGCGGCCGCTTCTGCTCTGTAAACCAATATAAGGATAGGAATTTTAACAAGGATTATGAGATATATTATACCGCTCTACAAGAAATTTCCAAGGGTTAACGGTCAACGCCACGTTTTTAACATAATTTAGTATCAGCTGTACAGTTGCATTTGATTGGCTTATAGTATATGATGCAACTGGCCAGAGGAAGAAGTGATGGATAACCAAACCTTACTAGCGATAGCTTGAAGGCAGAAGACAGTAAGCTCGCGAGAACGAAGATGTGCTTATGGACCGTTAGCGACACAAGATCCGGAACTAAGTTTCTATAAGTTTAGGAACAGGGTGACGAAAATAAACAGTTTTTTAACCCGGATTCCTCCTCAGCTTTAGGCAATCCCAGAAAAGCCTGCACGAAAGATAGACAAATATCATGAACGGCAAATCAGGAATACGAAGCTCGAAAGAGGCACTTTTTTTGCTTCCCACTTGAACGGATAGTATTAATTTTCTTAACTACTGGTTGACTTCCTTTGACCTGCAAGCAATTTTTATTGACCCGTAAACATTAACTTCCGTTTCTTTTTTAGCCCATGAACATTCCCATTCAACATTTTTAACTCTTAACGTTTTTCGGAACATTTCTTACATAACATGGGGTAGCAAATTTGATCAGCTACGGAATATTTTTGTCCAGACGATAATGTGGGCGTCATGAAATCCTTGGGCAGCCTGAAAGGATAATTTCATGACTCCCCACCGTCTTTATCAGGAACTAAAATTTTCCGAGACATTGGAAAGAAATTCTTTTCCCTGACCATGGCAGAGGCAAAGGTCTCCGCCAAAAAGCGAATGTTTCTTGGTGTTGCGCAAACCACTGTTGGTTCGCCTGTGTGTTGTGGCGTGGGTATTGTTCAGTGTCTTTTCGATCTTTTATATTACGTCACTTGGTGACTGCAACCGTCTGCAACACCAAGAATTACCACAAAAGATGCAGAATTCATTAAGGAGTTTAAGCAAAGACGTTTTTGAGCGACGCACGTCAACCGGAAGTGAGGCCTTCTGACTATGTATGTGCCTTGACTCTAACAAATTTGTATTGCTGACTTTCTTTCCTCTAATAAAGACGATTTACCCGCGAGTTTCAACCAAACCACTGCCCAATGATGCAAAAAGTCCACTTCCGGTTGACGTCTGTCTCTCAAAAACGCTCTTGTTTAAGCTCCCTATTTTACCTGTGGAAGGCACATGTGGTGTGTATCACAGATGCAAAGGAGGACTGAAGAACCTCAGTGACTGGTGAAACAAGCGCTAATGGCGCGCAATGCCTCAACTCATTGAAGGCTGATAAAACACTGTTAGTGAAGGCCGCAAGGGGTGGATGTTGTAACAAAGAGCTGGGAGGATGAAGATCTGCTCCTGTATCATCCGGCTACAAAAATAAAAACAAAAGCAATAAATGAGGAAAGCAAAATAACAAGTAAACACCCCACTTTTTTATTTTTTATCTTTATTTAATGCTATATTGCAGAACAGAAAAGCACACATATTGCTGAAAGCAAAAACAAAAGATACTGTTTTATATAACTACGTAATTACAATACAACGGATAAAACTGACAGTTACATGAAATATCTAGGTTTAATTTAGGCGTGACCTCGGTTAACTTACATAGTTTTGTTCACTCAATAATAAAGGAAAAGAAGAAAGGGTGGATGCTTTAACTTAAATAGGGGACCGACGTATAGCTAACAAAGCGATTAGCTGGAGGTTAACAGGTGCAAGCCAACAAATTTAAATAAGGAAATTTTCAATTTGTTTGAAAAGGCGGTCGAAGAATTACAGCGAAGTGCTCTTTATCTTTCTATCTGAATGACAGAATTTAACTTACCCTTACAGAGGGGCATACAAGGAGACGATCCAGCTAATAGGTCACTTCCGAGTTCCAAAAACCCTCACTTTCAAAATGAGGCCAAGTGCAGAACGGAAAGGAGTTTGATCTGCATGAGAATGGAAAATCATTTCCATATCACAGGTTGTGCACTTCACCTCGTTTTGATACAGAGGCTGAGAAGAACTCGGGAAAGGCCTATTTGCGCGAGTAGATATGACTCCCCACTTTAGAAACTCTAGAGAGAATGGGTACAAGCATTGAATGCAGTGATTTCTTGGCTCGTTTGATGATTGGTCGATGGTATTCAAGGCAACCATAAACCAATCACAAGCAACGCTTGTCCACCCAAACGGTCCCAGAAATCGATGCGCTGAAAGCTTGTACCCATTTCCCTTAATAGTTTCTGGAGTGGGGAATAGAACTTAGGCCAATCAAAGCAGATACAGTGGACCAATCATCAGCAAAAAAAAAAAGCGGTGCCAAAAAAAAAACAAGAATACGTGCTAGGTGCTATCAATACTTACGGATATACCTATCACATCTTAATACTTTGAAACCTTGAGGGGATTTTTTTCCTTTACCAAATGAATGACACATTTTACAATCAAAACCGGGAGAAGAAACCCTAATTGCTTGAAGCAGTGGGACACGCAGTGGCCAGTTGTTAGAACGCTGAGTTTTCTTAGTTGTTCATATACCCAATGTTATCAAATTGCTCAAAAGTTCTCAACCTAAGTAGACAACTATGCCCATTCCGCCAGAGGCAGCTCAAAAACTGATAAGCTCTGCTGAGTTCTACAACGCCACATAAACCCAGTCTTGCAGAAGTGAGACATTACTTACCTTCGATGTCATTGTAGAAAGCATCGTGGCCGTGACGGAGGATGAAAGAGACTGGGGAGAATACGACTTCATCGTTTCAATAAACCTTTAATTTCAAAGAAAAAAGATCAGTAAGTAAACAAAGAAACCCACTTGAAAGAGATTAAATCGTTCATAGTGCATGCAAATAAGGATTTCATGAAGTTTTTTTTAACATTCATAGCAAAAGCAGATAAAATTGCCGAATCCTGGGAACAAGACTTGAAATAATAAAATAAAGACTTGGAAAATCGGGATCTTTTTCATAACTACTTTCTACGCACGCAAACACAACGCACCTCTCCGTAGCATCAAGCACCACTGTACTGAATGCTTTCATTGCAGCCGTGTGGAAGAGTGGAGGAAGTAACCCTCTGAAGTCAGCTCCAACCCGGCTGAATGACAGACCGAAGTACATGCACTGTCCCAACAGTGAATCTAGTCGACTACCAACTCCACGCTCCAAGTCATACTCTAAAGTCTTCAAAAACTGTTGCACCTTGAAGCAGAAAAAAAGAGACCGTCTCATTTTAGTGCCCCTAACATCTTTATTCAAAGATGCTTCTCAACACGTACCCCCCCGCAATAAATCTTAAAAAATCTCTCTATAACTAGCTATGAGCAATTCGACCGGAGTTTTTTTTTTTTTTACGGCGAAATGAATTTTGAAAGTGGTTTAGCCATTTTATGCTGATAAGCAACTGTTTTACTTTCATTTGGTGCCAAGGAATTGTCCCACAAACAGATCACACAAGGGAATAAGCATTTTGTTTCAGGTGTTCCTCTCCCTACGAATGGTTGCCCGAAATCAAACTTGTTTGTCTTCGAGGAAAGATAGGCCGAAGAGAAGTCGGAGGCTTAAGTTGAGTTGCCATCCCCCCACGAACATTCCCTTCCGTTGGACTTTGCCCCCTCGTTTGACCTTAAAAGTCGACAAACATATTTTGTTGGGTTCCAAGCGTCTACTGTAATAATCCGACTAAGTATAACCTTCTACCATAGCATTTATTACTTTTCGCCAAAAGGACTTCCGCTCAACCCATACAGTTCCCTATCACAATCTTCTCTACTTACTTCACAATCTTTCTCTACTTAAAAGCACCCTAGTCAAAGGTTCATTTTTACCAGAGGCATTCAACATAGCTTACCTTCTGCACAACCCAGCAGTGGAAAAGGTTGCTATACATTGGGCTGTCCTCGTTTTCCATTGACAATATTGGGTCATCATCGGAGAATATGGCTCTATATTGAGTGACAATATCAAACAGATGTACACGGCTTGTCTCGATGGTCTTGGTAATATGGTAATAAGGATCATCTGATGGAATTGAGGCCAAAACATTCTGAAGCCAAGCATCGCGAGCTTGAAGGAACTGTTAGGCGATAAAATTGCATTAACATTAACATTAATATTATTGCAGAGAAACATTGTGAAGGCGACATCAATTATTTTTATGTCTCTTTTACCATGTGGGTTCAATTAAGGCTTCCCCGTCCCTTATAACCTGAAAGTAGCAGTAGCAGTATTCAGTGGCAGATCCAGACCTTCTGGCTGGTCACCCAGACCCTGACATATAAGGGGGGTCCGGTCTCAAAAAAATATTTTTTTCAGCCCTTCAGGCCTCAGCAGAGGAGGTTAGACAGGAATCCCAAGCCTCAGTTTGGTCTAAAAGTATTGAGGCCCAGGACCCTCCCCTGGACTGTCACTATTGTCCCTGACATTACATGACAGAAGCCAGAAGTAGACTTGCATGTATTTGTCTTTTTTAACTTATGGCTCTGAAACAACGACAGTCCTCTAAAGTAAGTGGCCTAAAATCATAGAAAAATAGTGGAATACCTTTGCTACGGGACACGTTTGAGAGAGGTGAAGTACGAAATCACCACTTTGGAAACAAGATGAAAACTGGACAGAGTTACATGTAACTCCCGCAAAGACTTATGGGACAGGGATGTCCCCAATAACGATCCCAGAAACAATGTGGGACTTATATTGGCTCCAGTTCCCTTTTTGTTTGTAGAGTGGAGAATCAAGGAAGAGAGGGCCAGTGTAACACCAGGAGTACAACAGAAAAGAATATACAGCCCTGAAGGCTGAGCTAGTGTTTAGAGTGTAAACGGTATTCCAGTGTAATGCATTTTGTAGTGTACATGTAATACTTGCTGCAGTATACTGCAATTTCCCAAAATCACCACCAGGTTGCACCAAATTTCAACATACCAGTAATTCCAAACAAGGGTGGATTTTCACTGTCACGAAACTTTTACATGCATACCCATGTGAAATTTATGCACCTAGGTACGTAAAATTCACTCGCAAAAACAAAATAGAAGTAATGTATGGATGGCCACGCGTTAACACAATGGTTGGGCGAGTTTCAACTTTTACAGAAAATGTACGCTTATACGCGAACTTTTATACATTGCCTCCATTTTATTTGAGATTTACGGAAATACCTTGATCCTGAGCTCAGATTCAGAAAACATGTCCAGTCGTCTGAGGTAACCAATCACACGCAAGCAAGCAGGCAGCTGGATAGCTGATCGCAGCTGTTGCAAAAGCTGAGACAGCATCAGCTTTGTTGATGACTGAACAACTTCCACTATGTTCTGGATGATTGGGATGTTACAGAGTTTCTTTTCCAGCCGATGCACGTATGATGATAGTTCCAGAGCTTCCTCGTAGTATCCATTGCGAACACATGAATCCATAAGCTGTAAATAACAACATAATTCATGACAAATTATTTCATCATAGAGTGAGAGAAAGCCTCTACAGGCAAAAAACACAAGGATGAACAGCCATCAGAGTGATTCTAATTCTCTCTAATGTTGTGCTATACACAGATGGTACAGTGTAGCAACATAAAGGACTCTAAAATGAGGGGCTGTTCACACCAGGTGCCTGAGTACTAGCAACTGGGTAGCAGCACAAAATAGTGTTGTGTTCACAACTGAGGTATCTGGCATGTCACTTTCTACATATTTGCCCCGTTTTACCCTGTCAGATTCCATTTTTGAGCACGAGCATAGCAGGGAGTCATGGGTATGCAAAGCAGTAGTTTGCCTCGGATCCAATGCAAAACATGTTCTCAAAGGATCCCAGTTCCCACTTTGGTGTCCAGAAACAAAATTTCATTCTTTTACTTGGGCATTGGTACTGAGGTCAAATTCTGGCTTGGGTACTCGAAAAAGAGCAGACTCACATTAGTTAATGCCCAGCAAGTACCATAAGGGACCATGCTCAGGTTCCCAGTGTGAACTCCGTCCTATCCTTCAAGCAAGCTTACTCTTTGGGTGCTCAAGAACAAGACGCAAGAGATCTCACATGTGAACTGATCAAATTCCCCAGTGGCTTCCTTCCCTAAGTGTTCGCTGGTGAAAACCCTTGCTTCTCATGTCTGATCAATGGAAACAGGAAGCTCACTTGCAGGCACAGTGTAATACTCCTCATCAGTGCCTTTTGCCTGGTTTTCATAATGAAAGTAAATTACTTGAGACCATCTCAAAAAAGACCGAGATTAATACTGAGGATACAAAATGTTTGTTTCATACCTGCGAAATTTCCAGAATCTCCAGCAACTGTGTATGGCGAGCTAATGTTAAAGAATTTAAATGGCGGCTAGTAGTGAGAGAAGTGACAGAACCATTGTCATTTTGATATTGCACACAATATTTTGATCTTAATACCGTTCACTGAATAATATTATGTTAAGAACAGGCTGGTTCATTAGGCTGAATTATAAACGAATGGCTGACTGAGCTACTAAACTGACTAACTCACTAACTAATTGACTTGACTGACAAACTGACTGACTGGCTGGCTGACTAACTGACTGACTGACTGGCTGACTGACTGACTAATGGACTGACTGACTTGACACGACTGACCTGACTTACTTAACTGACTCACTGACTGACTTGACTGACTGAATGGCTGACTGAGGGACTGACTGAGTGCCTGACTAACTGACTCAGGCAGCCTGAATTACTAAACTAACTGATTAACTGGCTCATTGACCAACCAGAGAAAATAGTAAAATAGATAACTGGGTGAATTAATGTCTTTATAGGACTAACTGCCTCACGTTATGATTGAAATGTATTAACTTGAACCACAGTTGTCAGCGAGCATTGTTAGATTTTGAAGTATGATGAATGAATGAACAGAATTTGTAAGAGTTAAAGTAAGGCAGACACATGTAAAGCAGCTTGATTATACCTGCTATTTATTTCTTGTGCAGCCTTCATGAAATTGCTGCAGGTTTCAGAAAATCTTGGTAGCTTGTCCAAAAGTGACTCAACATGACTTTCCACTGAAACAAACTTTTTAGGATAAAATTTGTCATGTATTTTACACACAAGGAAGCTGACTGCTTACTTTAAAATAAAAGGTACTAGTGAGATACAAAGATCAAAAGATTGGAACAAGTGGAGGTTAACAATAAATGAATAAAGAAATAAATATATAAATTAATAGGATTTGAAAAATCAAAGTTTTGTGAGCCCAAAACCATGTTGCTTTTTTCAGATGCTAACATCCAGAAAAATTATATTTGCAACAAATCCTTGGATAAGAAAAACCTGACCAAAATGTGCATAAAGCACTAAATTTTACCTGCATACATGTACAAAGTAATTTAATTCAATCTTTAACAACAGCCAAAAAAGGGCAACATCATTTTGCCAAAAAAAATTGTACTGTTGAGTACTTACATCATGAAAGATCTCTTTAGAGCACTCTGCAGTTTTGATGAATGTCTTGTAATTATGAAAAGCTAAGTGTTCAGTTTGTTCTAAAATCTGTGCCTTTTCCTCAGCTAGTCTCTCTGGTTCTCTGCCTACAACAAATAATAATTACATAATCAAATTAAGAAATGTTTTTTGCTCTGACTGGCATTTGCTCAATAAAAATTGTGCAATAATTTGACAAGCCATGCAATAACAAAAAAAAAATACATAACTTGATAAAAAACGGATGTAAAAATGCTAATTTAAAGTTATTTTGCTTTGAAAACCTCATGTAGAGTTCCTATAAAATTTGCTGCAAAATTGTAACGATCTTTTCTGTCACAAGGAGTGTTGAAAGTTTGTTGTGATCATTACAAAAATAACTTTCATACATGCTATTGTACACTCAACGTTCATGTCCTCTGTACGACTTACTCAGTTTTTCCAGGCTAGAAGCACTCAGCTCAGCTAGATACAAGGCAAAATCTGGACTATCTTTCCACGTCTCTGAAAACCATAAAAGTTTGTCAGCAAATTTTGCTTCCACAATAAGCGAATAACATTAGATCTGTGATTAAAGAGGAGTAACCGTGACAACATCAAGTGCAGAAAACAATAAAATTTGTTAACAATAGTCCATCAGGCAATGCTTTACTTGTCACTTGCAACCGAAATGGATTAGGATGCCAAAAGAGCTACAGTGTCAAAATTGTTGACTAGTGGTGTTGCTACTTTATTAAACCTTGGCCATACAAAAACTAAACAACAAGTGATCGATCGATTTGAAAAATAAGCAAATAGCCTGGCATACCATTTATTTTCATAATTCTTTATTACCTCTAACGCTGAAATACATAACATTGAAGAGAGGACAAGGCTAATTTGGCTGACTGTGAGTGTTTTCAGGTGTTGTTAGAGTCACTAGGACAAACGTTCAATAAGAGTGCTTTTTAAGAGGTTTTAAGAAAATCTATCAATTACCTTGAAAAGATTCTTTAAACAGCGTCTTTAAGAGACCATCATCTTGGTCTAAGGTATCCATTTCTTCCGTTTAGTCCTGCTGATTTAAATATTTTGCCACGAATCACCTCTCTTCAGCGGCCATCTTGAATGAAGGAGCACGCGTAGACTGGGCCGGACAGAAGACTCGTCATGAAGATGAGGTTGAAGAAACATGCAAACAAATATGGCGGACGAAAACGAAAGTGGTGTTCTTTTTCGTATCTTCTAAATATTTGGACATTGTAAGTTGAAATAATTCCTTTTTGTGCTAAAATTGTCAATTTTTAACAAAGAACTAGCTTTCAAGAGGAGATAATGGATGAAATTTTGTCCAAAGAAGACGTTAAGGTAAGGAATTTATATTATAAGCGGAAAATTCTAATTGAGCACAAGCTTGGATCGTTACTTCCCTTTTGGCTTAGCTAAAACCGCAGGGTTTGACACAGTAGATAACATTTTAGCAGTAAGAATTCACAATGAAAGTAAAAATGATCGCCATGACATGCACACTACATGCTTCATGTATTCTAAGTAAGGAAACGTCGAGGTAATATTAATTATAACGGGTCATTTACACTGTATCTCCTTGGAGCCGGATTCTCGAAGCCTTCCCAAAACGTTAAGGTTATATCCCAGCTTATGTTTATTATTATTCATTCAAAATATTTGTCCCATTCTGATTGGCTGAAATTCCCGGGCTAATTCTTCATACCAGCAACGTTTGACCAAATTGGTAACACCTTTGTCCTTTGATACATCCAATCAAAGAAAACGTCAATACATCACAACAAATGCCAGAAAAAGAAGCCAACCAGTGGGACAAGCTTGTGTTGTTCTGGTAGAGCAGTATTGCTTAATCAATAATTCCTTAATCATTATCTCCCCCCCTCCCCCCATGACAAAGTAAAATATATATAATATACAGTGGAATCCCACTCTACAGACACCCACTTAACAGGGACACCCATATATAATGAACCGTTTGTTTGTCCTGATGGAAAGCTGATTTGTTTCTCTAAAATTTACCCGCTTATTATGGACACCGGTTAATACAGACAATGGACACTTATTGTGTCCCAAGTTACAAACTCTCATATATTGTAAACCCTGCTTTATGGATGCTGGTTACTTGCACACTGTCTATTTTCATTGTCACATTCCTGTGCTTAATGTAGATAATGTACCCAGTTAAAATGATGACAGATTTTTATGAGTTAATATGATTTTATTACTTAAAAATAGTACCAAAATAGGGTGACATGTTTGAAGCCTGTCTTTCTTCCCGCATTTGATGTTTGTACTGAAGGCCCCAAACAAAGTTTTCTGCCTCCTCCTACTACACAAGTTTAACTTCCTTGGCTTCTTTCCCTGAAACGCCGGAAGTTGAAAGCACTTATTCCTCACGTGGTTGTTTTCGTGAATGATCCGTCATCGGCGGAGAGAAGGATCAATTTTGCTGTCTTTTTTATTCTTTTATGGTCTTATGGTAGGAAAATATGCCTTAATATGTGCCATGGAAATTCAGAAAATTCATATGGTTGTTCATATTTTCTCAGGATTTGCTTTATTTACGGAACTAATGTGAGTGTATCACAGAGTTGAATCCCTCTACAAGTTGTTGACCGCTAACAAGGTGCCTTTTGATTTACCAGCAAACGAGTGCAAAATACTGTCCATCTTAAAACTGGTTTCATTTGAAAGTTTAGGCGGGAATGACTTCTCTGAATCACCAACTGTGAGGTATTAGACGAAAAATATCACGTCGCTGTTCAAGGAATTTTTGTAGGCATTATTATAAAAGCTGGTGGCTTAAGGTAACAGACTGGTTGTTTGCCTTTGCTTTTTGTAAAAAATAAATCAGGAAAACTGGTGTCCTCGCTCGTTGGCTGTTTGCTTTTGTTTTTAAAGATTTATGTGCTGAAAATCGGGGAAAATTGCCGAGAAAAATATTAAGGCAACAGAAAAATAGAAATTTCAGTATTTTAAATTCGAGCGCGCCTAGCCAAAATAATAAAACTAGTAGAACATTGTGTCGCCATCTTTTCGAAGACTTTTCACCTTCTACGCCAACAGAAATAACCTTCGAGATCTCCCTTAATCTCACAAGAAGTTAAATGTGATAGTTCTGACCATTTTATTTTACACTGAAAAAATTAACAGATAGAAGCTATTTTTTAAGTCAGCCAGTCTGCATTTTACTCATGCGTGAAAAATTTGCATACTAGAAAAACAAGCAACGGAAGTAATTTTGGTTGGCTGATTCGGCAAATGTCAATCAATCAAATAAGAGGGCAGTATCAGGCTCTCTTTTCGTTTCGCCTTGCCCACCGGAATGTAATTTTCAAAACGAAACGAAAATAGAGCGTGATCTCAGGTAAAAGTAATGCAGATGACCAAAATTAATAATACAGACACTATGGCATGTCCCCTTGCTGTCCATGTTAACCGGGTTTTACCATACAATGTATATATTTCTCAACTACAAATCACAGGGCCATAGTGCCATATATTATTTTTAGTGGCCAAGCAGCTCAGTGGCTCACCAGTTTTAGTACATATTGACTAAGAGTTCTTAAGAAAGAGAAAGTTACCTAAATGTTTTACCAGTCTGGTGAATTTAGTTGGTTGGACCGAAATGCCCTTTTTCCTTTGACAAAATTGTAGGCCCCAGTACCGCTCTTCTGTATCCTGCTTTCCAGAACAATAACGAAATGCGTGGTGGCTTGGGTCGCGTCTGTCAAACAGGAATGTACCATTCCATTAGGCTGGTAGAATTTCTGAAATTGCAAACTGGAATTTTTGTTGAATGGAAAGCACCCATTGTGTTAAAAATAAATTCTTCTTCCACAAATTTTATCAAACAGAAGTAAAGAGTAGATTTTAGGCCATAGGCAGGATTGTTTTGGTAGATGCTCAGTTCTTTGTGTTTTGTGCTCATTTTCACTTTCCCTTTCCTCAGCGCTTCGAGGAAGCATACAATGCTGAACTTGAAAAAGGACAGGTTTCCTCAGACACACAATTTAGCTATGCCTGGTGTTTAATAAGAAAAGGTGATAAGAATGACATTTCAAAAGGAGTATTTCTTCTTCAAGGTTTGTACTATCAATATTTTATTATTAAGTCAGAAAATTAATCAGTTTCATTTTAATTATCACCCTCTTGTGCAGCTTAAAGACAGCTTAAGTAAATCATTGAATGATAAAATTGAATTTATTATAAACTTATCTGACATTATAGCAGAGCTCTCGTGTGCATGGCGCATGCAGTGTAGCACCATGGGTAAGAAAATCTTGTCATCTATACATCCAAGAAATTGTGCTTCTGGCAAAGTTCGTACAGTATACATGTATGAATGACTGTTATCCGCCCCTTTATGTCAGCAGATGTAAAATGTTGTTCTTATTCTAGCTTAAAAGTCCAAGGCATAATTGTGTTTAATTTGATATCGGACTTCCATGTTACAGTATGATCCAGGGTTCGCACAGTCTTGAAAAGTCCTTGAATCTTAGGGGAAGTCCTTGAAAAGTCCTTGAATTCCATTTTTCATTGAAAAGTCCTTAAATGTCTGTGCAAGTCCTTGAAAAGAGCTTGAATTTTCTTCAACTTTGAATGTAGTAGCCTGGAAAGAATTTTTTGATGCATTTTGGTTGTCCAAGACAGAATATAAATCGTATCTCAGTGAATGTAAAGGTCATTTACATAAAGTGCTCCATGTTTTATGCAATAATTAACTATCAGTTTAAGACAAGTGAACTGAAAAATGTAGAGAATTTGGTGAAGCAAACAGTTAAAGCCTTAAAGTCTTATTAGAATATACTGGGAATATGCATTTTTGTACAATCTCTGAAATTATATTTCTAGTAGGTTGTCCTTGAAAATCTAATGTGGTCCTTGAAAAGTCCTTGAAAAATGGTTGCAATTTTTTGTATGAACCCTGTGATCAATTGACAGCTGTCATAATAGGGTATCTGCTGACCAGTGCCACATGACTGTATTGGGGGCTCAGGTGTACAACTCATTATGGTGGATGTTTTTCTTTTAAAGTTTTCTGCTGACCAGTTATGGTATTCAATGGATCGCAGGCAAAGAAAACTTTACTTTGGAAAAGTCATTTCTTTAAAGTTTCAATCTGGGCGGAAGTCAATTTTGATGAAAACATAACGTCCGAGAAACAATTTCTTGAACAAACTTTATGGTACAACTCACTCATTAGAATCGATAACTGCCCCGTCTTCTATCGTGAATGGTTTGATCGAGGCGTTACGAAAGTGAAACATTTGAAAGATGAACATAACAAATTTTTATCACTAGCTGAGCTGCAGCAAAAATACAGCCCCAAAGTTTGTCTTTTAAAGTATTTCGGACTAGTGTCTGCTCTAAAATCTCTTTGGACTACATGTAAAACAAACTGTATCAAAAACTGCGACAATTATGAAACCTTTGTAGTAAGATTAACAGAATGCCAAAGTGCGAGCAAACTTGTATACACCAAGTTGCTTTCTACAAAATGCGAGTTACCATCCCATAATCAACAGAAATGGCTAAAAGACTGCAACGAAAATGATGTGGAGGCGATTAATTGGCGGGAAGCCTACCAGTTGGCCGCTAAATATACTAAAAGTACAAGAATTATTGAATTCCAATATAAATTTTTACATAGACGAATATCAACGAACGACTTCTTAACAAAAATTGGCGTAAAAGACAACCCAAATTGTTCTTTTTGTAACAATGAACCGGAGAAACTTCTTCATCTTTTTTGGTCTTGTCCTAAAGTGGCCTTTTTCTGGCATAGTTTATCTCTTAAGCTGACTTTGCTCCACATTACACTGGAACATTACACATTAGATATATTTGTTGCACTTGGTCTAAAGCCGGATTCTTCAAAAAACTGCCAGCAAATTAATTTCCTTTTCCTTCTAGCCAGAAATTACATCTGGATTAGCAAAAGAAGGGAAACCTCGCCAAAGATAGCAGGCTTCCTGCAATACCTCAAATCATTCTACCACATAGAGACCACTGCAGATCCCATTTTACCAAAAAAATGGGAAATGTGAGCTCCTTATTTCAGTAAGCCTTTGATTTTGTATACATTTGTATATCTCGATCCTCTGCTCATTTTCTCCAGCATTAACCTGGTGTATCTTTTGCTTCACAATCGCTGCCTCTTTAAGACACTTAAGATATAAGTGCGTTTACCGTGAATGTTTGGTCTTGTAAATGTTGGTTTTGAAGTACAATTACTAATTAGAACTGCTTGTAAATAGTGCATTGTAGTGCGAGTAGTGAGTAGGTAGTGTTGTAAGTACTGAGTATTGTAAGTCTTTACATTGTAAACAGAGTAAGTACCTTAGTCTATTGTATTCTAAATATTGTATTGTAAGTAGTGTAAGTATCGTAGTGTTTGTAAGTATTTTTGATTGTTGATTGTCGATTGAATAAATGTTATTAAAGATAAAAAAAAAAAAAAAAAAAAAAAAAAAAAAGTTCCACGAGGAATTTGTCCTAAATCTATATATTTTGATACCTCTATAAATGATTGTAGCCACAGCCTGGATTGGCATCCAAGTTTCTTACCCTTTATTGACTTGTTATCGTATGCAAGTGCTAGTTGTTTTATAAGTAATAAGCTTTTTGTCTTTAGGGCTGTGTCACAGTGGCGCTGATCAAAGAGACTATTTGTACTTCATTGCAGAGGGTTACTATAAGTTAAAAGTAAGTTTAAACTGATGCGTCTTATCTGATCACCTTTATTGGTAAACTCTGTAAGTACTCAACTCCACACATACAAAGTGTGTAAGAATTTGAGCTTTTTCAGAGTATAACTTTTCTGTTCAACAGTGAAGAGTTGTGTTCATGAAAAATATGATAAAGTTGCATTTAAAAGACATCAAGCCTTAGCTAAGGGTTGTCACTATATTGAATGTGATTGGTCAATTTAGAGGGCAGTATTCACCCCCTCGCCCACCCCCAATGTGTTAGGGGGTGGTGACTATGCCCTGTTTGTTGTACCTTTACAGCAGAGAAAATAAGCCGCGGCTTACTCTGGTCGTGGCTTACATAAGAGGCAAAAGGAACCATTTATACGAGTGCAGCTTACATAAGACGCGAACTGCTAGACAGGTATAAATGGTTCACAGCTTAGTTCGCGGCCAGACCAGTCCAATGATGACTTAGTTTGTTTTGGTGTGAGCGAGCGTGCAAAAAAGCAAAACAACTGGCTTTGGTCAGGAAAATCGCCATATTTTACACTGTCGTTTTCTTTTCAAATTAACATTTCGGTCAAGTTTAGAGCTAGGCTGTTGAGAAACTTGTGCGGAAACCTTGTCGAAAAGTTCATCAGCGATCAGTCAGTCAAGTGGATTAAAGGAGATAATTTATTAAGGTGATGGATAAGGTGGAGATAATGGACGAAATTTCCGGCTCTCTCGTGAAGCAGGTCATTTTCCCGCCAATGCAGCACGCGTCTCTCCGCCATGAAGGTCTGATATATAATAATTGAAAACAGAGCATGTGCGAGCATGTGCAGCAATCATTCACAGCTTCAGCAAGCTGCAGAAAACGTATGAGTGCATTTATACGAACACTTTCACGTCTAAGTTAAGCCACGGCTTGGATCAGCCCAGCGCAGAAATCCTCGGCCAGGATAAGCCGCGGCTTGAGCTAGCCGTGGGTTGAATAAGCTGTGAACATAGATTTTGTACCATTTATACGGGTGTTCGCGTCTTATGGAAGCCTCGGCCAGAGTAAGCCGCAGCTTATTATCTCTCGTATAAGCGGCCCTAATAACATCTTATTCTTACTATAAAAATTTTCTCTCAAACAAACTGTAAATTATAAGGGTGTACCTGAGTTTTCCAGATGTTTGTCAGAAGTATAAAAACTCAAGCTGTAAACTTACATGACTGTGTGGTAAGCTGTTCCTCAAACTCACTTCATTTACAAGTGCTATAGGAAGTTATTTATAGTGGACTTCCATATCTTTTATGTGGCAGGAATATAAGACAGCCCTAAGATACACAAATAGATTGCTACAGATCGAACCTAACAACCGACAGGCAATTGAGCTGCAAGAGAAGATCAATGACCAAATGAAGAAAGGTTAGTTAGCCACTCTGGAATGACCACAGTGTTGTCATGATCATGACTGGGGTCATTATTGGTGTCAACTGTGAAATAGGTTTTTTCTTGAAAACTGTAAATGCCAGTCCTGCTCTATAAACAAAGTATTTCTGGCTAGTTTATAGACACTTAACCTCAAATGTCAGGAGACAAAAGCAGGAGGCAAGGACATCTCCCAGGCCTCACAAATTCTAGTCTTTTTTCTTTGTGTCATATCCACACTGAATAATTTTTGCCTTTTCTGATCTTCCCGTTGTTTTGACCAGATAACTTGAACAAAAACACAGAGAAACAAAACAGTTTGAGTTAGTGAGGGGGTTAAGTTAATGGGGTCGATTGCCAAATTCAATTTGCCATCCTAATAATGGTTACTGATTTTTCAGCACTCCAGTGTATGGTGCAGTGCCAATTTAACTTATTTCATCAGAAACAGTAACAGCATAAGGCATTTTTTTTATGAATAAATATGATAAAATGCGATCCGTTCATTTCACTTATTAAAATCAAATTGCTTTAGTGTTAACCAGTGTTAGTTTTAGTAACAATATCAGGCGAAGAGCCATACCATGGATGTACTGATATTAAACCATTATTATTAATATTATTATTATTACAAGAGCTAATGGGATGGCATCCGTGTGGAGTTAAAAGAACCAAAGTTTGAGTTATCAGGATATATTTTAGTGACATTTTGGTCAAGGAAAAGAAATTTAGTTCAAGTAAGCGGGGAATTCGAGTTTTCCGAAATCCAGTTAACCAGGTAAAAATGACCAGAAAGTGGGGTGAAATCCAAGGGAAATCAGAGTTAGTTCAAGTAAGCGGGGAGATCAGGTTATTCGTGTTGGAGTTATCAGGTTTGTACTATATTGTCGTCTTTTATCCTTGCAGATGGTTTACTTGGTCTTGGTATCTTAGGTGGTACAGCTCTTGTTGTTGGTGGTGCAGCAGCTCTTCTGGGAATGGCATTTGCAAGTCGCAAGTGAACCTTTGAGTGTCATTAGTATATTATCATGATTGTAATAAGCCTAAGAAAATTGAATTAGATTTTACAAGGAAAATATGTATCAGATAAGAGGCAATCAATAACTTGGCTTAAATATTTTTATATTGAGTCAGTACTCAGTTGGCTTATTCCAAAAATGTTCCAGAATTTCCTTCATATAGACATTATTAACTGAGTAAGGGTCAGTGTACGGGGTAAAATTAAGCTGCACTTTTATACATATTAAGCTGTGACTGAAGTAAAAAGAGCTTAGATGTGGTCGGTCATTTACTTCTATCAGTGAGCCATTACAGGGGGCTATCAACAATGAATGCACCGTGGAAGCGGTTTATGGTCATTTCGATACGAGTTTATGTAGTCTAGCTGTAAATAGTTCCACGTACTTGGCCTAAAGATCGAAGAATATTTACCCAAAATGTTTTTCATGTTCAGCCACTAACTATACTTGAAGTGATCGAAATTTTTGTGAAATTTCACTGCTTGAGTTGGTGCCGAAACGAGCAAACTCGGTGAAAGCAGTGCAGTCATATCAGGGAACTTAAACAAAGACATTTTTTTCAATGATGCACTTCAACCGAAGTTGGAGTTTTTTATTCTTGGGTAGCGACACTTAGCAATGCAAATTTGGTAGCGTCAAGGTGTAAGGGGAAAGGCCTCACTTCTGGTTGACCTGCTTTGTTCAAAAACACCTTTAATTAAGCTCCTCAATAATAGAGACAAAAACCTCGGCCAAAACCTCGTCTAAGATAATGCTTTGTTTTGATTTAAACAAGTTATATGGTATGGCATAGGAAAAATTATTATTATTATTATTATTATTATTATTATTATTATTATTATTATTATTATTATTATTATTATTATTATTATTAGTGTTGTTGTTTCATACAATAGGCCCTACCCTGTTTATCAGGCCTTTCTCAGTGGTTAGGGGAGAGAAGATACTCAGGCTCAATAGGCCCATTGCTAAGTTGTAAAACTGAACAATGCATTAAATTAGAGCTAAAATCGACAGTGGAAAAGGAGGACAACAAGCTTGTTATAATATACCATAATACCATGTATGCGTTCGTAAAATTTAAGCTATATTGTTTAAATAAGGGGTTCAAGAGTGTGCGGTGGGCTATTTTTAAATTGTAAAAATGAAAAGGCTCTTTGAACTCGGCATAGTGGCCGATATTTTTTGCTTATGCTGTGTCCCATTTTCACACGGCATTACCTGAAAGCAACCACAAATGCACGGTGAAATAAACATCCTTTACGTCTTTATTGAAAACCAGGCTTTACTGATTTCAAGTAACTTACTGGGCTCCTAGAGGTGTAGCTTATAACAAAATAAACTATTAAAGGTTCCGGCAGTATCAATTTGAAAGGTGCTATTTCGTTTTGTTTCGCAAAATACCATAAGTCATCAGCATTCTCGTATCACAGAAGAAAACAAACACTTATGTGAGAATTGTTTCCTTTATTCTTCAAATATTCATCAACTTGAACTTAGTGAGAGTAGTGTTTACAGAACAGAATAATGATATAATAATGATAACAAAGATAGCAAAAGAGAATATTGTGAATTAAAGACTTTCGACTATTTCATGTTGTGTCCGGATGCAGAGCGTTAAGACTTTATTGATTAGGAGAGCCATCCGTTTTTCCCGCGGACTGACAGCTTTCGAGTTTAAAGAAGTCAATCCCAGCACGCAAAGCTGCCTCGTTGTCAATGAAATTGAACCCCGGAGGGGGTCTTATTTCCTGAGGGGGTGATGTTGGAGAGTCTGTCTTATACCCAGGGGCAAATCCATTGTAGGGACGTCTTACCCTGTTGATATCATCACTCGGGGATCCGGTATTGCGATTCCTGCAAAGTTTAGCGATGTGTACTCTTCTTTGAGCTATTTCCCAACAAGTTAACTTTTTACGAGGGACATTTGGCTTCATGTCGTTGTTCTTTTGAACTTTCACTTCATTGAAAGTAATGTTCTGGGCAGTTTGGTTTTGGTTGTCATCTTTAATAACGGAGGTTTCGTTATTTCTTGGTAAATGCTGTTCATTAAGATCTGTCGGGTAGTTTGTTGGGGGCGTGTTCGTCCGTTCTTTTTGGAATCCGTTCCAAGGTGACGAGCTCGATCTGTACCCTTGGATTCCGTTGCTAGCTTCATACATTGAAGGAAAGAAACTCACTTTACATTCCTCCACTTTGTGTTTTTCTTCTAATGTTTTCGCAACGTTCTGAAAGAATAAAAGAACGCAAAAAGAAATTCACGCGACCATCCGCCTGTGAATAAAGCCGACTCTCATCGCTCCCTGTCTAGGGCTTTCCACAAGTTGCTCGAGATTTTTCAAAAAGTTTCCCGTAATTTCTCAGAAAGTCTGTTATCGACAAGGAACGATGAGGGATCAGGCCCAATTTTTCATGTCGCGCTCCTTGTCCGTCGTATTTTATTTACCAAGCGAAACGAAAATAGAGCCTGCATGATCTCTTCGCAGGCCAGACGACCATTTGACGTAGGGAAATTGTGAAAATTGTTGAAGATATGTAATGGAAAATTATCTAGATTAAAGACCAAGAGAGGACAATGTGACAGAGAGTGAAACGCCCAGTCTATCCCTTGGGATATGTGAATTTCACCAAAGCTATTTTTAGCCTGAATTTCAGACATTAGGGAGTAAGCGACTTGAAGTAATGTCTGAAATTCAGGCTAAGCTATTTTTAGACCACCGAAACGCTTGAAATAAATCGAAAGTTAGTTTCCGGAAAGGTCAGAAGACTTAAATTCAGTGTTGTCAAGAGAGAGTAATGAGACATTTTGCTCTCTCTGTGTGTGTCACCATTACCTTTATATTATTGGGCTGCCTGGTGGCAAAGCCCAATCGAGGAATGAAGGCCCTAGTCTGTGCAGCAAAAGACAACGGAAAACAGATCAAGTTACGTTTGCTGTCCGCGCTACCATTAGGCATCCTTTTTTTAATTAATGGGAGGAGGGTGGGTCATTTCTATACGCGCAAGCTGGAAAAAAGTTAAATCATAATCTATACTTCAACTTAAATTCTACATTACACAGTCGGCAGCCCAATTAACCCCGTCGTGGGAGTCTTGTTCTACATTGTTTGCTTGAGGCAGTAGTGCGTGGACTTGATAAACTGCAAAACAGTCCGTATTTTTGCGTATGCAAGTTCGCACGAGCAGTCAAACAAAAGGGCTGGAGCGAGGCTGAAAACGGAGAGCGAGACTCTCGCCTCCCACGCGCAACGGCTTCATAAAACTATGAGTTTACCAGCACAATAAACCATAGCTTTTTAACCAATCAGAACGTGCGTACTATCTTCGTTACTTTATTTGTAAAATGTGATATCACTTAGTTACCAAGTTACATCGGTCTTCATTCCGTCCTTTCTCTTCTTTCACGGCGTGAGTGTTATCTTCGTCTGAAACATCCCACATCTCCATTGCTACTGAATCACTAGGCTGAACAAAGGCAAAATGAACTAGCTTCATAGCTGAGTCGTCATTATTTAATAAAACTTAATTCTCAATTGTAAAGCGTCGATTAATTCTTTCTTTTGTCAAATGATCTTTCAAGAATAAGGAGGAGGAGTGACTGAGGGATGCCGGTGGCAAGGGTGGGGTGGCTCAGTGGTGAGGACACTCGCTTTCGACTAGTGTGGCATGGTTTCAAGTCCCGGAAGTTACGCACGCAGATTGATGCCCGGCTTGACCTGGCTTGACCAAGGGCAGAGCGGCAAATTGAGCACCGGAAGTCGCACTCAGTTCTTGCCGCGCGCTTTCTCCGCGTTGTCCGTTTTTAATTTACTAAATCTGCCTAATATGTGGATCAATTATGTGGTTGGTTCTCGTAGTTCTTAAGTTTCCTTAGCTGAAATAATTACAACCTGTGCATTTTCACTTTTGCTATTGCCTATTTTTGATCGTGCATATGATTTATGATGGTGCATATGAAACAGGTATGGCTATAGCCTACTTAGTCAGTTACTTACTTTCCAGTACTCAGGGCTTTCCCCAGGGGAATTTTTGCAAGGTTGGTTATCTTTAAGAAATACTTCTGAATCCCAGAACCTCTCCTTTTAAAAAAAGATAAGTGCCTTAGTAATCGTATAGTTCCTCTATTTTAAAACATATCTCGGTTAGCAAGTGCTACTGATAATCAACATCGATAATAATTATCAAGAAAAAAAACTATCAAAGGCTAAATAAATTATATATTGAGGGTTGCAAAAAAAAAAACCTTAAAATATAAAGGGGAAGCGTGGGACAGAGCATTAGAAGAGGCTTTATTATTTATTTTTTCCGACGAGCTTTGAGCGTGTCTGGAGCTCCACGCCCTTCCGCGTCCGCCTCGTCCTTGTTATCACTCGCCTGAAAAACGCGAGAAAATAAAACCTGTTTTCATGCAGGCTGCGCTAGAGCCCGACAAACTTGGAGGCCCCGAGGCAGAATTGCCCACAAGTTGAGCTTACAAAATTTTCTCGACCGCGAAGCGCGAGCCAAGAGACGAGAGAGTGGGAGAGTGGCCTACCACTCCCCTTCCCCTTGGGCCTACTGCCAGAACCGAAAATGAGAAGCGAAGGACTTTGAGAAAGTCTAGCATAGAGGATGTTAGAACTTGACGGAGAGGACTTATGAATGACGCGACGTGAAGCTAAGGCTAAGTCACTGCCTAAAACAGAATCATATGGCGAGCAGGCAGTAGTGAAGGGCCTATGTTCCTTCTAGATCGACCAAGACCAATGATGATGATACCCAGGGGGGTACTCATGGGAATTCTTGGTGGGGATGTGCCTCCCGGTTATCCAAATCCAGACCCTATTTCGGACCAAAAAATGTCATTCTCCATACACTTTTTGAGACCTGGCCTCTAAAATCCATTCCCGTTTTCATACACTACCGTAGTTCCCTCGAAAACCATACACGATTCTAGCCCAACGCCGATAGGCAAAGTCTATACTCGTTTTCAGACTGAAACGGCGCGAAAACCCTACCCTTTGTGGCGGCACTTCTCTATATGGCTTACATAGGGGAATACCCCCAAGGGTGATGATAAAGCAGTTAAACGAAAAATATTTTCAGCGATATGGGATGATAGAACAGTGGAACCTCGATATAACGAAAGGGCCAAAGGACCGTCAAAATGTGTTCGCTATACCGACTGCCAGGTTTCGTTATATCTAGGTTCTTTTTTATTCATATATTTTGCCATTACTGGGGTAAAGGAAATCGTTCGTTTTACCGAGGACTTCGTTATATAGAGGTTCCACTGTAGTGGGGATCAAAAAAGAACACTAACAAAGAAGTCAGCGGTAGTTACCATGTTGTATTGATGATCTGTTTCTTGTCGCTCATCTTCAACCTGAAGAGATTCGCTGGCAGAATTATCCCACATCTCAGCGGTGTTATTTAGCTTACAGCACCAAGACACAACCAAACAAAGTTAGTATTTTGCACAGTAGTTTGCAGTTTTCGATATATATATATATATCGCTTTATAAGCTCGGTGCAAGCAGACACAACAACTCCCGACATTGTTGGGCCAAGAATGTTGGGCATTGTTGCGTCTGTGTTGGCAGTGGTGTGCAAACCGATCTAGCCTAGTCCCACGCAGACGTTCTTAAGCTTCGTGCAAACGGACGAAACAACTCCCGACAATGTTGGGAGTTGTTGACCAACAAGCAGGCAAAACAAGGAAAAGAAAAGAAAAAGAAAAATGACCGTCGAAGTAATCAAGATGACACTACCCTGCTGGAAGAAGTTTCTTTATGGCATGGTTATAAACATGTACGGAGTCGTTCGTAGGCTGCTTAGCAGGTGCTTAAAGGTATGAGGGGCGCAAGATCAGGGGAAAGAACAGGGAGCGCGAGAAAAAAACTAGAGAAGTCACGCTTGTCTCTCTCTCCGGAAGATAAGAAACCTCTGGTGGCCTGCTAAGTGTCTATACGAAATTAACGAACACTTCACAGAGAATACATTGGAAGCTCTAAGAGGGAAAGCTTGAGAACTATCATGCTGATAATACACTTACTTCCAAGCAGGCGTTGGTTTGTTCAGGACCACCGTCTTTATGGATTCGTATATGATTTTCCTGAGAGGTTTTTAGGTCCAGGATTTGTGCCTGCGAAAACGACAACAAGCTATAATCTACATATCTTTTTCAGAATTATTAAAGACGCAATGTAGCCAAAGTCATTCTTACACACTGACATATAATATATAGATTTAGCCAGAGCTAAAAACGAAGCTACCATTTAAATTTACTGCAGACGACGGACTTGAAAACATTGCAAAGAAATCCATAAATCTATACTTATGAAATTTAGGAGAGAACCATATGACTGAAAAACATAAACTTCAACCTGCGATCAATTAAAAGCTAACAATTGGTGGTAAAAAACACGTGACCTCGATGATTTTGGTATCTGAGCCCGCGATACGGTCATGTGACTTAGGTCAGTGGATACCCTGTTTTAACAGCTGTCAATTGACGATAGTCTGGATGTCTATGATCAAGTTAAACACAGGTTACGGGCTCCCACACTAGCTAGAAAGTTTGACATTTCACAATGGTTTCTCTGTGGTGGGGACGGACGGACGGACAGTCTCGTGATTACCAAAAACTGGGGGATGGATGGAGTATCAAATCTTCTTAGGTATGGGGAAACGCTCGTCCGCGCTTTGCGCGCGCGTGGAGCTTCGCTAAAGTAACTTTTGGGAATGGCTTCCTTTTTTGCTCCTGAAAGGGAGGATGCCGTTTTACAAACAGCTATGCTATGTGGAACGTTCTCGTCAGACCATCACCACTGGTCAGTGAAAGATCCTAAAACCTTTCTCCCCTTCGGAGGTTGCTATTGCTATTTGAATTGAGATTTAGCACGACAAAGCACATGATTAGGCCTATTTGATAACTATGTTTAAGTTTAGTTTCGCTCCATGTAAGGACAATAAGGTTATCCAAGACAGTCTTTGGATTCTGGATTCCACGCAGTGGATTTCGGACTCCAGGTATTGGATTCCGGATTCTTTTGGAGTCAGTGGAACTTGGATTCTGGATTCCAATCGCTAGTGGAATTCCGAATTCTTTGAGCTGAATTCCGGATTCCAAAGCCCAGGTTTCCGAATTCTCGACAAGCCGAAAAATTTCCCGGATTCTGGAATCTCTGCATTACCTAACCTCATGGGGCGATTTAGTATTTCAGTTTACTCACTATCACTGATGGTTTTCATTTGATCTGGAGACTAACAGAGGAAATAGAGAAGAAAACATATGATTTGATAGGAGCAATGGGGATGATCTCCATGTTTCATATACTAACCTCGAGTTTTTGGATCAACGCGTTCTTGTTCTTAATTCTTTCTAAAAATTCTTCTGACATCTTCTCTTTAGATTTCTTTATTGCTCTGTTGGACCGCAGAAGTTTATCGACTTGCTGTTGGCTGCTCTAAATATTCAATAAATGCATAAACCAATAAATAAATACGAACCAGAAGTGTTAATCAGTGGGATGATCCTTCACAATTGCATGCATGAGCTCATAAACGCAAAGGCTGGCCTGATAACTAGGTGAGGACGAAAGAGTTTTAAAGTCATGGCTCGAAAAATCAGCTGAGGATGGTATCCCTGGTATGATAATTGATAGGCTTGTTTAGAGTTATGAAATAGGTAGGAGCTAACACTAATACACACTACTATACAGTATGCACTACTTCCATTGTCTTCTTTGTTTTCTTGAAGCTACATGTATTTGGTATTAGTGATTAGCATCTGTTTCACGGGAGAAGAAAAATCGTTTTGGGCAATTAGTTTGTCTCCCTATAGGTCACGACAGTACAGTCCTTGATCGCAATTCCAACTGCCTTAATTAAACTGTTCTTCTTGAATTAACTACTGCATGAGCGAAATCATGGAGAAAAACGTAAAACCATCGACTGAGCCTATCATATACATACAAAGTTTAATAATCTGAATAACCACAAATCGATTCAGAAGTCCCAGACTAATAAACATCACCACCTAGTCAGTCAGAATAGCCTTAAGTGTAATTTAGAAAAAGCACGGTTTGGTACCTTTCATCTGAATGCAGTGGTCGCGTAGAGGCGTGAAAGAAAACGTTAAAAAAGATAGCACGAAAAATGACGGTCCCGTACCCAGTTAACTTTGCAGCGCACACGAAGACTGGTTTTTCGGGGGTTAAGCTCAAAGCGAGAGAGCTCGGTGTAAGAGCCTATTATTAATAGCCTTGTATTTAATTTGTTGTGCTTCTTTGCTGGGTGAATTAACACATCAATCGAACACAGTTGTGCTAGCGCCGACTGTCAGCAAAATGCAATACTTTGTGCTACTGAATCAGAATGACTTTCAACCAATTCAAGACAGTCAAGTTTGCATACTCACCACAAGTTTCTGTGTGATTTCTCTCAGCTGCCTGCTAGTATCATTCAGTTCCTTTTCAAGTTTGTTTTGCTGTTCAATTGGATTCTGCTCCAGCTTTTCCAGGAAAATCTTCCTTTGCTTTTCCAAGTTTTTTACTTTTGCTTGCAGAGTCTGTTATAGGAAACAACAACAATAACAAAATAATGTTTAAGGCAGTTCTTGTCATCCTAGATGTTCATCTTAGCGCTCCTTGAAAACGGACATATGGGAAGATAACTCCTTTCAGTAACATGGCTGAGTGCAGTGCCCCTTAAGACTCATGCAGTAGCTTTTTGGCTGCATGAAAACAATGAGAACAAGTTTGAGAATGACGATCAAACTGGGAGAAAAAATGAAAAGGCGTGCCGGGTTATCCACTCATTTGTGCGGGGTTCCAGCGTGGAAATTTAATTATAAATATATCTACTAAACAAGCAAAAGGTGGACCGCACCTGCCTCTTAAAACGTACTGCAGCTCTCGTAGGTATCAAGAATAGAACTGAAAAGCAACTGTGTTTTTAAACAAACGTGATTTCACCTTGACTTCATATTGATGATCAGTCTTTGTCTTTTCATGGAAGAACTTTTCCTGAGCAAGCTGGGCCTCTAACTTTCGAACAAGAGCCCAAGGATCCTCTTTTTTGCAGCCGAGGAGCTCTGCTAGATAAAAAGCGATCGTTAAAAAGGTGAGGAAATTGCTTACTGCAGGGCCACAGTCATCGAGAGAGTAAAAATGTATTTTTATTTTATTCATTTTTTATTCATTGTTTCTTTAATCACTCACACAACATAACATTGAAAAAAAGTTTTTTTTTTTTAACTAATGTGCCGAGGAAGCCTAACGAATCTGGAAGCTTATATTAATAGCCCGGGGGGGGGGGGGGGGGTACTTCCTAGTAGTAGGGTAATGCGTATCACTCATACAACATAACATTTAAAGCATTGAACAAAAGTTGTTTTAAACCTGTGTGCCCAGGAAGCCTAACGGTTAATGAAGCTGGAAGCTTATATTAATAGCTCGGGGGGGGGGGGGGGGGGTTGTTCTTCCTAGTAGTTGGCTAATGCGTATGTGCCGCTGGATGGGGTCGAACTGTTTCACGACTGGATTGACTATTATGGGGTTGCATTTTTAAAAGAGTTACTTGAATGGTGTCGCACATTTTCAGGATTTCAGGGGTCAGAAAATTCAGGTATGAAGGGATTTAAAAAAAAAAACAGAAAACATTTAGTTGAATAAATGCGTCAGTTCTTTTCAGGATGACCAAGTTAAAAGGATTTATAAGGTAGATGCATAAACAGAAAGTGACTAGGTTGGGATTGCAAAAATCACTTTTTTCCTAAGGTGAATAAGATGGGGTATATAATTGGCCACAGAATAGACTATAATGGGGTAGTGGTTCTGAGAGGCCAGTGGCACATACCCAGCAAATATTAACCCAAGTAACCCCTGGATTAACAGGCTTCCTTAAGCGATATTACTACATTACCTGTTTGAGTACAGAGTGTAGAGAAAACAAAAACAGAACGACTATCAAGAAGATAACTGTTCAGATTAAAAAAAAACATTCAATATGGAAGAAGAGCTTGTTAGTGAAATAGGCAACAAATTCCAAATTTTTGGTCCTCGATAAATGATAGTAAACTGCTTAATATTCTTTCTACACACTGTACTAAGCAGAAGATTGTGATGTAAACGAATACATAAAACTAGCAACAGAAACCTTTGCAAGATAACGGCTCAAGGTGTTCTTTCTCAAACAGTATCCACCTTATTCGTACAGGGCAAATGGTCATATCACGGGAAGATCTATTTTTAAAATCTCACCTTCATCGCATCCCTGCTTCTTCTTCCTGTTTCTTGCCGCCATCGGTACTTGGGTCCTTTAAGTCGTCAACACGCTCAAAAACTGTTTTCAGCAAATTTCAGTTTCTTTCCTTTTTACCCTTGAATTACTCAGTCGTTAATTCAACTAACTGCTTTGACAAGATTTCTAACGGAAAACTGCGCAACACGTATGACGCAACAATGCCAATAGATGACGAATTTACAAAAGAGCACTCCGTCGCGCGCGCATCAAAATTCAGGTTCATTTTGACAATTGTAAAATCGACGCTGTAATAAGGTCTTTAAAAACCTACGTTTCGGCAATGCTGCCTTCTTCAGGGTACAGAACTATAGACCGTCAAAAAGTTCGTTAAATTAGCACACGTGCCCGATTACATATAGCGCGCGTGCCGGACGTGGCTGCGCGTGCCGGCGCACTAGTAGGCAAAAAAGTGCGTAATTCACGTTAAACTGAAATTCTCCTGGGCTTTTTCATTGCGCTTTTATTATTTAATTGTTAAGTAAACTCAATTAGGTCAGTTTGACTGGTGAAATGGGGGCAAAAACAAATGCACCCTACATTGGCTTTAAACCAGCCTGAAGAGGTTAATTCTTGGCGTCGCTGGTAGAGGCATTACTCAACTGAGAAATGAAGCTTAAAATTGAAGATAAGGCTGATCGGACAGCTAAGGGTTACGAATTCATTTGCCCAATCTTTCGACTAGACAAAACTAGTCTTCATCAGGGGCTAGAAAGGCTAATTGCCTTCAATTTTAAGTGTTATTTTATTCTGCTGATGCTGATCTACGACAGGATCCGGCTTTCCCTCGCAGCTGTTTGTCCAAGTTGTCCTTGGAAGAATTGTTCGCTGGGAAATGATGGTCTTTTTCACTGATAGCTGAAATCTAAATACAAAGAATTAACTGTTCTATGAAAAATTGATGGAATTTTTACGGACGGCAGCGAAATCGTCTAATTTTTAACCCTTGCCGCAATAACCGGAACGACCTGGGTCCAAGGGTACGGACGGACATGACGTCACTCGTGACGCACGTGTGGAAACGCTGTATTCGTATTTCGAACGAAGTGGAAAAAGTGCTTTATAATCTGGGATACATCGACAAATTGAAAAGCCGATTTTCTTGTTTTTTCTGTTAAGCAAGCTAGGCTATCAACGTTTCCTTAACCATGGGATTTCTCAAAGGTGTCTCTTGCAGAGTTCCGTAGTGGTTTTTGCTTAGACCACATCTGTTGGTGTCGGACAACAGACAAAGCTCGCATGAATAACTGTTTGTTTACAGCCCAGGAATCGATGCTTGATTCATCATGGACGAATTTGAAACAATAAATCTTGACAGTAGAGAGTGCA
Source organism: Porites rus (assembly GCA_964035705.1). Taxonomy (NCBI): domain Eukaryota; kingdom Metazoa; phylum Cnidaria; class Anthozoa; order Scleractinia; family Poritidae; genus Porites; species Porites rus. The sequence goes on along the minus strand of OZ038000.1, from coordinate 22,774,377 downwards.
AGATTTGTAAGCAAGAAACTGGAGAAGAACTGATTTCTTGTATTTTACACAATCAGTTTTCTACCGCGGAAAAGAACATCATTTTTTCGACCGACGACAGCGTTTCTTCAATCGAGGAAGGCGAACCTTCATTTGCTCATCGTGTTTGTTTGGAGAGATGGGACGCTGTGATGAAAAATACTTACTTTCCTCAGCCAAAGAAAACTTGGAAAGATCGACTCAAAGGTTTTATAACCACTGGATCTGCAAATAACAATGTTACAGAGACATGGAGCCCAGTTGATTATAATGTTGGGCCAGCTTCGGACCGACCGATATTCGAATCTACTACAATGCCAGAAAAGGCAAGATCGTCCTATTCTGTTTTTAGCGAGAGCAAAGAAGCTTATCGAGTAGAAAATGTGGGGGAAAGAGACACTGAACGTGGCCACTGGCGAAGAAATAAGATTCGCATCTGTTCTGTTGACTCAGAAGATGAAGTTGAAGAACGTGTTCTGTCGAGTAAAGGAAGTGTTTTTCGTCGCACAAGGACGGAACGTGAGTACATAAGCTTATGTTATATTTTTATGCGTACTGACGCATTAAAGGCGTGAAATTAGCAGCTTTCACCCAATTTGGCACGACAGTTTGTCTTGAAAGTAGCTACTTGTAGCCAAACTTTAATAAATACATTATGGTAATAATTTTATAATGATATTTGCTACATTTTGCCAGCACGGCCGTCTTTTTAATTTGTATTCCACTCATCAGAATTCTTTTTGGGTCGTATTCCTCGTTCACCCCAATCGCCATTTCATAGTAGCTGACACAGCAGCAATGAGGCAAGTGTAACAGAAACATAGCCTTATATGGGCCATAAACGTACTAATTTTTATAGTTATTTGCCATTCCATACTACGTTCAGAAATTTTGCTTGTTTACATTGGTGCCATGTCAACTGCCTTAGTAACTTATTAATATCAGCAGATTGGTTTATACTGGCCCTTTCCTGTGAGTGTTTAAACATGTAGATCATTAAAATTCATGACTTCTCTTTGGCCAAATTGATCAACATTTTTTAAGATCTAAAATTTTTCTCTGCCGTGGCATTCCCAGATTTGTAAAGTTGATCCTTGTGTTATATGATAGCTGTCAATACACTATCACCAACAACAGAATATTTGAGCTTTTTCACATTGCAGGGAGTAGCATTCCCAGCTAGATCCCCTCCTAGGTGAAAAGGACCTCACAGTCACTTTTAATACACTGTCCATTCCACCATCAGCATCTCTTTATTGAAAAAAATATTGATTGTCCTTTCTTACAGTAAATGCCTACTCATTTACACACGAAAGGTTGTGCATTTGGCCTCATTTTCAAAGTGAGGGTTTTTGGAACTCTGAAGTGGCCTATTGGTGTGATTATTATTTTAAGTGATGCTTAAAACATTTTTGTCCTTTCAGTGAATGAGTATGACATTGTTAAGTTGAAGGAGACTGTGGAGAATTTGAAGTTGCAGATAAATGGTTAGTGTCAGGATCTTGTTGGAAAAAATAAGAAAGAACAAGAGACTTTTTATATATTAATTAAAAGCTGATATATGTTACAGCACCCTACGATCAGAGCCTCCTTTTGTCTTGTTCTTGATCAGGGAGGAGAAACGGAGGCTCTGGGTGAATCACGCCAAGCATTTCAAGTCACGGCAGGCCCCGAACTTCTGGACAAGTCAGTCTTGTTTTCTCTCATCAAAATAGTTTTTTTGATTGTGAGCATCTGTTTGTTGATAAGCTGATGGTCATACCTAAGCCTGCACAGCTATTTGACCTGGGTTTGAAACTGTATTCTAGCACAAAGATATCCTATTTGATTCTTGATAAAAGTCCTCTTAGAGTATGCCAAAATCTAGCGAGTGAAAGGAAGATTCTGCCAACATGTTGATTTTTAACACCAGTCACTTCCATAAAAGAAATGGCAAAAGCAAAATAATAATATTGTATCTCCTGGGGGGGGGGGGGGGGTACTCCCCTATATAAGCTATCTAGGAATGTGCCGCCCCATTCAGTAGGGTTTTTGCACCAATGTGGTCTGAAAACGGGTATACACTTTGCCCATTTTGGTCTGGAATCAGGTATGGTTTTAGAGGGAACTACGGGATTGTATTGAACATCTTTATTGTTTCAATTCCAGATGAGTAAGAAAGAAAGAAAAAATGTGACTTCGAAATGGATTTGAAGAATTTTCATAATTTCTGCCTAAAGGCCAGGTCTGAAAACGGGTGTGGATTTTAGAGGTCTGGTCTGAAAGTGGGTGTTGAAAACTACATTTTTTGGTCTGAAATCGGGTCAGGATTTGGAGAACTGTGCGGCACACCCCCACCAAGAATTCCCAGGAGTCCCCCCCACCCCCCAGGTTGTATCTTAACCCCTTATTTTACTTTGTCTCTTTATTTTTATTGACAGATGTTTCCTCAGATCTTGTCACCCATCTACAAGTGAGAGATGATCTTCGTTTACAGCAAAATACCATGAAAGTTACTGTGGGCAAACTTGTCCATCTTCAATCCAACATCAAAACATCAAGCGCACAGGATAGACCCAGGTCTACAAACACTACTAAACACTGTCCAAATAATGTTATTATCACATGATTACAGGTGCACTTTAAGAACCAGTGGTGGATCCAGAGGAGGGCCCCCTCCCCCCTATTGTTAGACCAAACTGTCATGAGGCCCAGAGAACCGAAAAAAAAAATTTTTGGAGACTGCCCCCCCCCCCCCCCCGCCTTATCTAAGGGTCTAGATGACTGCCACCTCCCCCTTATCTCAAGGTCTGGATCTGGCACAGTTCTAACAATAATAAAGTAACTTAAATTGTTTTTTCCTGCAAGACAAAAATTAATCTTGTCAGAAGAGATTTTGTATCAGATGCATACTGCATCTTGTAAATCTCATCTTCAACATATAATGTAAATACTACAGATTTAGTAAGTTGGTTGAGTATGAGTGTCTGGGTGAATGTAGTCCTGAATAGGACTGTTGTTGTTGACAGTGACTGATGTTTCGACAACCTGTACAGTAGTCATCTTCAGAGTCAAAATGAGTTGTATCATGACTGAAACATACAGATGAAACATTAAATCGATTGGGACTCTGTGACATGTGTTATGTATTCTACAGACTACCATCAATGACTCACTTTAGAAAGCTGGTTTACTAACTCAGAACAAATGCCACTGAATTGTAGTCAACAGTTACTGGCACTGTACAAATGGCGTATTGGTGGAATCTAACTACATATATGAGAGAACAACTGGGCAATGGACAATTTGACTGACCATAAACAACCTTTTAACTGTGACAGTAGATAGATTGAAACGCACCAATGACAAAGAGTCTTTGTAGCCAATAACATCATGGCTTAACTGATAGATGACCAATAACATCTCAACTTAACTGACCAATCAGGTCAATAACAAGAGTTTAATACCATCAACTGACGTGATACAACTCACTTGGACTCCGAAGATGACTACCATGCAGGTTGTAGAAACATCAGTCACTGTCAACAACAACGGTCCTATTCAGGACTATGCACGTGGACGATCGAAATGACTCCTGGGTTCAAACCTTTCACACTGCATAAAGTGTGAGAAAGAAAAGGGGTGCTCGTGGTAAAGGCAATGTTCTGCTCTGGTAGCTTATGTAAGAGTCCCTGTTACATAGCAGTGGCTGAAATGATTTATCTTTGGTTTATTGAAAGACTTCAGAGATAATATGCATTAATTATTGAACATGATAGCAATTTTATTTAAAAATGGTGCATACTTTTCACCCAATTTTGAGATAAGTATTTTTAAGGTTTCCTTGTAGAGTCCATGCTTCCTGTAACAGAACACTTTGTGGCTGTAAATATGTAAGATAAGAAGTTTTTGCAGAGTATCTTTTTAAAGTTTCATTGACAAAAAAAAACTGTTTGCTTGATTGTTTTCTTGTAATGTTTGAGAGTAGTACCTCATGTTTTGGCAAAAGTGATGTAGTATCAAAGCAAGGAGGATCAAATCAAGCAAGGCATTACATTGTTATTGTACAGTTGAAATAGTTATATCTTTAATAATGTGAATACAATAAAGGCTATTTCTTAATGTGCTTATTGCAAATTTATCAAAATCTCTACTTTTAATATATTTTAACCTCTACTTTTAATATATTTCCACTTAAAGCTGGTAATAAATTGTCTTACATTCCAATGTGTTATCCATTCTCTTTCTATTTTTAGATGCATTAGACCTGGGTTTGATTTGAAAAGTAACTTTGTAAGGTCATAGCCATTTTGTTTTTTAAAATGAAGTGGTCAAAACAAGTGTACTCGATAAGGACCCACCTTCACTAGGGGTGATAGCCTATACAAGACTCCGCCCTTTTGAAGAGCCTTATGGATATAGATTTTTGGCCAAAAATGTGAGATGTGACGAAAATATTTGGTGTGCATGAAGCTAATGATTAGCGTCTTCAAGATAAGAAGTTCTTCATTTTCATTTGTTTAGAATAAACAAACACGATCGCGTTTTCTCGTATTGGCAGATTTCATCACTTGTTTGCCCCCTGAGAAACCACGTGACATGGCTTTTATCCCATCAGTCATTAAGCGCGTGCAAATATGGCGGGTATCGTAAATATGGTTTCAAACTGAGGAGGACTGGGTACCAGTCCGTGTACTACTGTGGTTTTCGACACAAGACCCACACAGTCAGAAAGAGCACATCAAGCTTTTCACAAAATCTCCAAATTTCGTATTCATCAGGCCAAAATTGAGCAAGACACTTTAAAAATTACCCAAAAATGTGTGGATTTCCGGGCTCTTGTCGTACAACGGGACGTCTACATAGTTCTTAGTAGATTTGATTAGCTGTATCTCGTTCATTGTTTTCCCGATAAACACTCAACTTGAGAATTTAGTATTTTACTAGTAAACGGAACGGTACGCAGTCGCCCTCGGTTTGAAACCAGCTGGCACTGCAAGACCCCAAAATGCTTATGAACGAGGAGCAATAATGTCTTCTAACGTGCGGCGAAATCTCGAAACGAAGCGAAATCTCGCTTAATAATGCATTGATTTTGTAATACTGTTTTTGACTCTTTCTTGGTGGTTTCTTTTGTGTCTCGTAAATATCAACGAGGGAAGCGCAAAAAGAGGCGCACAGCGGGTGGGGGGGGGGGGGGATGAGAAAGAGAACTTCTCCTTCCCATCCTTCCCTTCGGGGAGATACCGCTCTAGTCTCCCGCGGCCGACCTGCTACCGCGTGACAAATAATAAGACGACTAGACTGTTCCTGCTACATTTTAGCTCACTTGGCTATCTTCGGTGACCAGAAATGCGAAGTAAGATCATTTACTAATCTAATGTTTACTAATCTAATGATCATTTATTAATCTAATGTTGTAACCACTTTAGTATTTAACAAACTGCTGAACTGTAAAAGATTTCTTTTGTTCCCCAACTGTGGTCGCCCTTGTCAATAATTGTATAATGAGCAATATTTACTCTCTTTTATTTATATTATTCTATATCCTAGCTAAGTTCTAGGTCATAAAAATATTTTTACGTTTTAACTTATTCAAATACCTTGCACGAACTGCTTTCTCTAATTATTTGGAGAACATATTCCATAACGTATTCTGTATGTACTAAAATATTTTCGTTGTCTATGTTGAAAAATTGGAAAAAATCTTGCATTTCGTAAAGAAAAGATGGACGTTCAAGTTACCTTTCAGAGTGCGGGCAAGAGGAAAATTGGTTGCTACTGCACGACTACAGGACCGTAGCAATACAAAGGGGCGGTTTTCAATTAAGTTTCAATTAAGCGAGCTCGTGATTTGGCAAAGTACCTCGCGCCTGAAGCCCTCCACACCAATAGCCTATTTCCGCGTTGCCTCTAGCCTCTTGTTAAAAACGAGGCTAAGTGCAATGCTCACTTTTGCACTTGGCCTCAGTATGAAAGTGTGGCTTTTGCAATTGGGAAATAGCATATTGGCCAACCTCGTCTCCAGGGCTTTTCCTTTTTCCCGCCCCACCCATTTTTTTAAGGGAAAAGCCCTAGGGACCAGGTTGCATATTGGAGTCGAGTTTTGATTGTTTTACTGCAAAACCTCATTGTAATTCAGTAGCTTTGGTTTTGTAGAATTAAATTGAAAACCGTTCTTAGAGAGTACATATCCCCTGTATTTTCAGGATACCACAAATAACTTGCAATACCACCTCTATTAAATATGAAGAACAAGTAAAATATTAAACACCAATGGTAGCAGACCATTTGACTCTGGAATAATTACAGTCGTGATAACGAAAGTTTTTAGCAATAAAAAACTGCGGAGAACCATTGCAACATTTTCCAGACGCCTTTGCTTTTTAAGACACAAACTTTCATAAACCCGAAAACGTTTTGTGGACATTTCTGTAAAAATGGTTTTCAAAAACAGGTCAGCCAAAAATGAGTCAATTCGATTAACTCGTACATATGGACACAGGACAACAACAACTGAGCGACAAAATGACAGCAAAAGCTGTATAAGCTTAGCAGTAGTACAAGACAATGAATTGGACAAAAACAACACAATGAACTTGTCAAAAGGACCGATTAAATAGAACAGTACAATGCAACAGATTCCGCAACACTACGACACGGTAGACGTGACAGTAACGCAACACAAGAGACGTGCCAGTAACACCACACAATGGGCTCTCAACACTACCTCACGATAAACGTGACGGTAACGCAACACAACAGATTTGAACACAGAACAAAACCAATACCAAAAACTTATGTACATACATAACTTAGCCATTTGCCGACTATCAATACCCCACAAGGAACAGAAATAGTATGCTTTTCAGCTGTTAAAATCAGCCCCCTCCCTACCCGTGAGAATAGCATCAATCCAGATACTCATTGCCAGTCCACTAGGTGCGGCAACGTAATACGTTTCCTGCGGAGTCTTAACGCAAAACGTAGTCCTTAAGGAAGAGCCCTTATATGACATGGGCAGGTCTACATAGAGGTCCTGAATGGCTTGGAAATAAATAATCCCTTTAGGCGTTTTCTGGTGCTCGTCGGCGTAGTAGCAAAGGGCACGCTTCTGTCGATCCAGTACAAACCAGCGCTTTTTCCACGATTTGATAAGTTTTCCACCCATTTTCGACAAGTAGCCCTTGCAGGTGCTGGCGGTTACACGAACTGATGGACAGTTTTCTAACACGTGACCAGTAGCAGCAAGGTGTTGCACAAGGTTGAGGTCCTCTTCGTGATGGGACGTGCCGTTCTTGACCTGTTACGTTACGTTACGTGAAACAGAAGAAAAACTCTGATCAGTGCGGATGACCAAAAAATCTTAGAGACCATAAGATGCATTATTTGGGCTGGAGGGATGTGGGTAGAATCCGTCCTGGGTACAATAGTTGTACCCGTATCCGTGAATATGGTAAACCGACCCTTTATACCCGGAAGATAAGCCAGGCTGCACAGTAGGACGATGACACCTTAAACGATCTATTTTGAAGGTGACCATGATTTCCCCTTAAAAATAAATACAGGGCATACATGTTTTCCTTGCCGCACTCTTACCCTTTCAAACTGGCCAAACTAAAAACACAAACAACTCCAATTTTCTTTTGATAATTTCCTCAGAAATATATTGTACTATGCTTAAGTTCTGCAAAAGAGGTTTCATTATTAGGTAACATTATGGGATTTCGTCCACATATGTAAAAGGTAGTAAAGCTTTCAAAAGGTACTACTGTCGTATTGACTTAAAAAGGATGACTGCTCCCTAGCAGCGAGCTTAGCTTGAGCACAACCTTTGGCCGAGTTTACCAGGATCTCCATTGTCTGGATTTACCCGAAGTAAAGTTTTTCAGCAATGAACAACGTATTGTTGTAGGGCTATACCACGGATATGTCTGAAGGGAGGTACATGGCCATCTCTGCATCTTGAAATATTTAGTTTGCTGTTTGTTATGAATGCAACGTTCCTCGATCGTAAGCCATGCTCAATCCCTAGCCTTCATAGTTAAGTATTGCATCATTGGAGTTTTTCTATGATGCCAAACTCATATTTGACATGTCTCAGTAACTTTCATGATTCCCCGAGTGAACGATGGATTTTTTAAAGTTGGTTCTAAGTTTTGAAACTATGGAGAAAATCCTACAGTATGACCATTCTAATGATATCACTTTGCATTGTTTTTCAGCATTTCATAAAATGAAATTTGGAAACTTGGTCGGAGAGTAAGATTATAAGCACACCAGACTCCCTTTTGTAAGTGGTAGTTATCTATTAACGCACCAAAATGAAGAGTGAAGAAATCACAAAAAAATCTTATGAACACCCTTACCTTTGTGGAGAGTCTTTCATGAATAGCCTTCTCGGTCATCATTTCCTTGCGAGCTTTCTCAGCCGCGGCGACCTTCTCCAGCTCCTCCTGCTTCTGCTTTTCAGAGAGAATTTTTTCCATCTCCTGTCTTCTCGTGCGTTCCATTCCTAGCGCTTTTTCAAGCTCCTTCACCTTTTCACCATCTTCCGCTGCATTCTTTTGTTGCTGTACTTCAGCCAACTGGCGCTCTAGTTTCTCTCTCTTTTCCTTCTCCCGCTGTAACTTGAGCGCTGTTTTATCCTGAGTTCTTTCGTCGCCACTGCTCCCGCTTTCGGCGCTACTTTCCTGCTGTTTGACGTGCCACAGATGTTCAGCTTCTCGTTTTAGCTCAATCAGTCTGCGCTTTTCTTGTTCTAAGCGCTGTTTTCGCTCCTGGAATGAGCAGCCCTTTCCAAGCTGCGACACATCCTGTATCTTTAACGCTGACAAGAGTGGAGGAGCCTCAGCGCCATTATTTCTGATCTTTTTATATTCCTTCTCCAGATTAATTAAGCGCTGCTTCTCCTTCGCCATCTGTTCTCTCTGATTTTTTAGCTCAGTTTGAAGTCGGCGTCGCTCCTCTTCTGCCTGCCTGAGCGTCTCCTGTTGTTGAGCTTGCAGCTCTTGAACTCGCCTGTGCTCTTCCTCAAGCTTCCTTCGCTCCTCTTCTCGTTCCTTTTCAAACTGCTCCCGAATAAGCTCCTTTTCTCGCTCAAGTTGTTGGCCAGCTTCACGTTGTTTCTGTTCCAATTCTTCGAGAAGGAGTTGCTCAGTCTCGAAGAACTCGAATTCTATTTGTCGCTCGCGCTCCATCCTATCCTGTTTCGAAATCATGCTCTCTTCAATTTCTTTCATGGCCTGTGCGTGCTGCTCTTCAAGTTCAACAAGCCTTTTCTTCTCTGATTCGATCATTTGTTTCTCATGTTCTTGTTCCCTCGCCGCGTTCTCCAGCATTTCCAAGCGTTCTTTCTCCAGTTTGTTTAATCGCTCTCGTTCTTCTTGAAGTCTCACTTTTTCTTCTTCCCTTTCTTTATCAAGCCGTTCTCTCTCAAGCTCAATAGTTTTAAGAGCTTCTTGTTGTTGCTGCTCCAATAACTGTATCCTCTCTTTCTCCTTTTCAATCTTTGAGTTCTCCTTTTCTCTTTCCTCCTTCAGGATTTTTATCTGCGCGTTAAGTTCGTCTTCAAGTTGCTTAATAACCTCGCTTTGCCTTTCTTTCATTTGCTCAAGTTTCCTCCGCTCTTCTTCAATAAGCTCATTATCAAGTTGTTGACGTTCATACGTCAGCATTTCCTCTTCCAGGCTATTTATCTCCTGAAGGGCAAGTTGTTGTCTTAACTCCTCGATGGCTACTCTCTCTTTCTCCGTTCCTTCCTCTCCCTCTAGTTTTACCTTCATGGCTTTAAGTCTCTCATACTCTTCTTGTCGCCTACAAAACAATAACAACAATACCGTCATGAGCTGACTTACTTGCAAAATTTCTGAAACTACATTTGAAACCTTTAAGTCTTATACATTATCCCCTCTCGTTCAAGCAATCATATTCTTGGCATTTTCCCAAAGCTTTTGTTGCACGAAACTTGTCACTTTACTTGAGAGTTGTACAAATTTTCAAATCCAAATTATACGTCATTAAAATGGAGATGCCCAAGACACTATTTTAAGACTTGAATGTGTTGTGGCCGGTTTGTCAAGCAACTGCACCGAAAAAAGGTCTGCTGTAAGAATTACCTTTTCCAAGACGGATTCGAGCATGATAAACCCATTCAGTAATAACTGAAAAGGTTTGAGGTAACTCTCATTAGTAGAAACCTCGAGTTTAGATAAACAATTGACTACGTTCGACAGTCAAAGTAACTGAACCCTTGTACTCGAATCTTGACCCGGATCGCGTGCCAGTCATGCGTCACGTCACAATATGAACTGACGTCATCAATACTTGTGACTGATCACACAGGGACTGATTACGACATTCCTTGCTAAGTACAATGTTTCACAACAAAATTTCGACATTTCAGTTAAAGAATTTATACAATGAGTAACTGAAGAGCGCCAGATATAAAGTAAACTAGATTCAACGAAGCAAAACATTTTAAGATGGCACGTGTAAGATTACAGGCGGAAGTTATCGGTAGAATATCCGGAGTAAATAACATAATCAAGTCATACAAGAACCCATCAGAGTCATACAAATTTCATTTCGGGCAGATATCGAAATAACCATTTACATGAAACTTTGAGTAAATTCTCCAGCTCATATTTCTTATTTTTTGAATCCTTTGGCGATTCTTGCTTCTATTTTTGTCAAGACATCCAATACAGGCTTAAAGCATGCTCGTGAAATTCACGAAAGATCCCTATTTACTTATTAGTCACCATCCAGGGGCTAAAAAACACTTCTGGTCCGGAAAACTCTCTATATGGGGCAACGTTTACATTAATTGAAAAAGGACAGGGTATCTATTTTTAGTAACCCCTTCAAATCTAAAGGAGACTTCGATGAAATATAGATTTCAAAGAGTCGACCGCGTATTTTCGAGATTTTCTTTAGTTTCTTCGATGAAAATGGCAAAATTTTGTTGTGTCCCATCCTTCGCTAAAAATGTAAATTGATTTCATCTACAGTAAATCCTCTATTATGCCCCTTCGTGAAATTCACGAAAGATCCCTATTTACTTATTAGTCACCATCCAGGGGCTAAAAAACACTTCTGGTCCGGAAAACTCTCTATATGGAGCAACGTTTACATTAATTGAAAAAGGACAGGGTATCTATTTTTAGTAACCCCTTCAAATCTAAAGGAGACTTCGATGAAATATAGATTTCAAAGAGTCGACCGCGTATTTTCGAGATTTTCTTTAGTTTCTTCGATGAAAATGGCAAAAATTTGTTGTGTCCCATCCTTCGCTAAAAATGTAAATTGATTTCATCTACAGTAAATCCTCTATTATGCCCTCCTCTCACTTAAGCTTCCCTTTTCAGGGGAGGAAAGTGAGTAAGCACCCCCGTCTCTTTTAAGCTCCCCCCTTCCCTACCCCTTTATTCTCAAATGATAGACTGTATTTTAATCAATCACGACTGTAACACTTCACGTGCGGTACGATTTATTCACGTGCTGAAAGTTCGGATTTGTTTTTGATCTTCCCGTGTATGACCTTCATGCGCCTGAGCTTTTTCACTCTGGGCTCTAGTTTTCATGGAGAATTGATATCAGCATCCTCGCTAAATAAATAATCAAATAAGCCCCTCCCCTCTATAACGTCCCACCCTCATCTCCCCTTCACCCGTGCTTGAAAGAAATGAGCCCCCTCGAGAGGGGTGGGGAGGGGGGGGTTGGAGTTTAACAGAGGATTTACGGTGTCTTCGTGAAAAACAGGAAATAAAATATAATTTAAGCAAATTCTTGTTCTAAATATTCGGAGAATTCCCACGGCACTGTCCCTTAGAGATAGTCAACTTAGTAGTATACAGGATGCTCGTCAAATGAATCGAGTTCAACCACCTAAGCCCGAAGAGTGATCAGCATCAAAATTCTCCTTGTCATATCAATGCTTTGTAAAACAGAGTGGTCATAAGAATTACAAACATGATCACACAATTTGCCTGATATCTTATCAACTTCTCCCAACTACTTCTGTAGGAAATGAATAGGGGCAACAAATGAGAATTCAAATTTTGATGGTTTATGACCTTAGCTCTTACAACCCACGAGTCTCCTGTAGTTCAGTGAAAGAGCAGCTGGTCTTAAGTAAAAACCAGAAGGTCATAGGTTCGACTCATGCTGGGAGTTGACTCTTTAAAGATCTAAGAGTAATACGGGTCATTTTACAATAAAACTCTAACTTCATGGAACAGTTTGCGCTGGTTTTATGGGCTAGAGCCCGCGTTACCATAGCTACCAGCCTCCCTCGCAGACGTCCTTAGGGATTCGTCATACATTCCTCCAACACAAAAGGAAGAATGCGTGACAAATCCCTAAGAAGCTAGCGTTACCATTGTTTAGAATATGACTTCAAATTAAAGGGACCGAAATGTCAAAGGGGCTTTTTTTTTCTAACGGGGTTTTCGAGAAATGGAGCCATAGGACCCTTACAGCAAACCCACCTTTTCTCCTTGTTTGAGCGTTCCTGTTCTTGTTTCCTGACATTCTCTTCATATTTTTCCTGTAGAATCATGAGCTTTTCTTTCTCCTCTTCAAAGTGTCTAAGTTCCTTTCTTTGTCTTTCCAGTTCTACAATCTGCACTGCGATCTCCTCCTCAAAGCTCTCGACAGCTTGTCTGTGCTGTTCTTCCATCTCTTGTAACTGTCGACGCTCCTCTTCGAGTTGCGTTTTTTCGAACTCTATTCGCTCCACAGCTTCCTTGTACTCGTGTTCCAGGGACAGCAGACGTTCGTTTTCTTTTTGGAGTCTTTCTCTTTCTTGTTTGTCTTTTTTATACTGTTCAATGGCGAGCTCCACATCTGGAGACAGAAAAAGGCAAATGTTCACGGAATTGAAGTGAAGCGTCTTTGGAAAAAGATTGAAATCATTACAGCAAAAATCGTTATAAATTCAACGAGGCGAAGTACAATAATGGAAAAGGTTTTCATCTTTCGTTTCTCGACGTGGTTACTTGTGATGTACATGTAGGTCGCAAATGATTCTATTTCCGCCGCAGAGGCTCCCGTAAAGAACATTTCACATGACGTATTAACGGCGGCTATATCAGTGTATAAAACAATGAAACCGCGGCGGCCATGTTGGTGTACTAAAAAAATCAGGCCGGGGATTGAACTTTTTTTCTCGTGAAATAGCTTTCTTTTGTTCCAAGAAATTCGCATAGCCGCTGGCCACGAGAGCGAAAACGATCTTTTCTAGCAAAATAAAAATAAATTTTAAAAATAAGCGCGCGAGGGACGATGGGAAGAGAGCGAAAAGGAGGGAGCCTCGTTCCTCCTCTTTTCCCTTCCCATGAACCACACGCGCGCTTGTTTTTGCCTCTCCGAGTTTTCCTTTGACACAAAGAGACCTTTGCGGAGAAGGAGAAAGCAACTGAACTACACCAGAAGTGACTAAATCGTGACCCGATACCATGCTCGATTGTTCAAAAAAATATACCATCTTTACATTCAACCTGGCATGGGTAACAAGTTTAAAGTATCACGGGAAAAACTATGAATATAGCTAAATGTGTCGCTGTTAGACCGCGCTAACAACAAAACGTTTCTCTTCGGATCGAGGTCCTTTTTGGCATACCTGGGTAGTATTGATCTGGAACAATGGAGAATCTGTTGCCTGGATTTGACTCCTTGATTCTCTTTGCTTCCCTGGGATGATTGAACCGGAAGTAGTTGGATTTTCCCAGGCAAATCATGCAACCTAAAAAATAGGAAAACATTGCGCGTGATGAAGACTCAGTCGATTAACTACAACATAAAATAAATTCTTGAAAATTCCTCGACTGATACTTGACCGAGGAAACATACAGGCCGAGTGTACCAGATCACAGACCTGACAAAATTTTACAATTTTCCCACCTTTTTCACTGAAACAAAAAACTTCGTAGTCACTTAGCTAAGAAAAGTCACCCATTAGGATTTTGCATTACGACTACGAAGAAAAGAAGAACAACGCAAAAAAACTATGCCATTCTCTTTCAGTTAATTAATGAACGTTTTTTTTCGCAGGAGTTAATAATCTGAAACCAAACCGGGACCATTGAAAGTTCGGTTGGTCATAAACATTTCCTCGTGAACCCAAACAGGAGATCCTGATTAAAGCACTGGCAGAAAGCTTAGAGGTACGGAAGTCCAATACAGGCTTAAAGTTAGCGTGATCAAAAGTCAAGCAATATTTTCGATGACACGACCTTTGTCATACAGGTGTCGAACCACGAGTCTAAAAACAGTTTCTTCGTAAAGTACAAGTAAACACATGTACGTGTCACAGCGTTAACCAATCAATCGCCGCCTCAGGCGCCTGAGCTAAATTTAAGCACACATCAGTTGAAAAAAAGACATGAGTTTCCAAGACAACAAAGCAAATTAATGATAAATTTTACTAGCATGGAAAGGTAAAAAATTTAATAAAAAATCGATTGATAAAAATGCAGAGAAAACTAACCGGAAGTTGGAGTCGTTATTATCTAAACCGCGTTTAAAGCAGTGGACTTTGATATACGAGCGTAAATAAATGCCTTTTCTATTTTACGCCAAGTATGGCCTAAACCTGTTCATAGTAAACAGATCAGTTTCAAATTACTCAGAAGGCGGTTTTGTGAAACAACGTTAAAAGCGAGACCAACCCAGAAGTGAAATGTGCATTATATTTTCAACTCTTTTGGTAGATTTAAAGAAGTTGTGTAGTCTACAAGCAAACCCAAGTACACTACAGACCGTGGGCGATAGGCCTGACCATGAAAAATCAGAAAAGGCAATTACTAAGTTAAATTTACTTCTTGGGTTGTTGTTAATTTCAATTCCTACACTCAAAGAGAAGTTTAGCGACAGAAACTGAAAATAAAAACGTAACTTACAACAAAATGGAAACAAGTCGTGAACAAAAAGACTGATACTTGAACCAGTTCGAATGAAGGATGATTTTACATGTCATAAGTGGTGATCAAAACTGTGCGGGATAATACAAATGTAACGCACTTATTTAAGCAGGTTCTTTGCAGTACACCAGTCTGATTTTAAGGTTATTTGCAAACAATATTACTAGTTCTTTGGTGATAGAGTTAATAGGGAATTAGCACAGTGAATGGGTTTTTACATTTAACTTGAACACTTTTGGCGGGAGTGGATGATTAGAAGCGTAAATATATAAACAAAGCTACCGAGGAATGATAAAGCAATGTGCATAGGTCTAAAGAACCCAAAATGTTCGAAGACAAATAACTTTAGATTTTATAACTTAAAAGCAAAAAGAAGGAATCAAGCAAGAATGAGCTCTACCTACTTTAAAACTCCACGGCTGATGTGTTGCAGGATATCGTGACAAACTAGTACAGCACACGCGAGTAAATAACATGTCATTTGCTCGATAAACCAATGACTAATTTGAACACGAAAAGGCTTCCTCTCCGGGGGTAGGAAGGTGACAACTTACCTTATTACAGGGAAATTAACGCTCGTTCGAATTGCTGTATTTGAAATTAAGACGACTTTCAGGTCGCGGAAATTACCGCTCCACTTAATTAATGGCACGGAAGTTAGCGCCAACACTGAAAATTGACGCACCTTAAACTAACGCGAATTTTTGGCGCGTTGATATTTAATATGAAGCGTCCATTTTCTGTGATGGGGTAGAGTGCAATCCACCCCTCTCGGGGATAAGGACAGGAGAACTCTAGCTTATAAGATGAATCACCTGCCATAAGCACATTCTTCATTTATTTTGAAAGAAAACATTTTACGTACCTTGGGGTAGCCTCGTGGGCTCAGAGATTGGAATACCATCCACAGAACACAAGGCTGCTTTGGGGTAAAGAACAACTGCATCGCCATTGTATTCGACTGTGCAGTGCTCACTGTTGAAAAATGGCATTTGTTGTTAATAAATTGCAGTAAGAAATCATTTGAACGCCAGTTACTAGGGGAGAATTATTAAATATTTATTCAGTATTCATATATTGAGAAATTTTGGAATGGAAAATTTAATTAAAGGCAGTTATGTATTAGAGTGTCATGCACTAAGCGGTCATCAGACTTCGTTGGTAAAAGTTACAGGGATCATAATGTAAACAGGAAGGTTAGTGAGTTTAGATCAGATGATCGAAGGCAGCTTAAAAACTATGAAATTTCCCTTCACTCTTTCACCCTCAGAGTTAATGATGGAGTCTTGAAAGGTGTTTCTAACATTTGAGTTTGTGGCGTTACCATTCAAATTAAACCTCTTTGGCAGTACTTTCACATGGTACTATTTAATAGTATGTAGTTTTAACTTTTGAGTCTGTGGATGAAATCCTATTGTGTTACCATTCAAATTAAACTTCTTTTGTAGTACTTTCACATGGTACTATTTAATAGTACGTAGTTTTAACTTTTGAGTCTGTGGACCAAATCCTTTGGTGTGACTATTCATAGGAAACCTCCTTGGCAGTACTTTCACATGGTGCTATTTCTTGATCAGGATTTAGCAAAATGAAATTTGGATATTTTTGTCTAATTTTCATTTTGGCCACTTCTGGGAATAAAAGGGTAATGACATCGCATATAGTGTCAGCTTCTTATCGTCAGGCTTACAAAACACGCCTAGGATCTTTAAGACAATGGTACCGACTACACAATCAAATTCCTTAGCGCTTCAATTTGAATCAGATCGAGCAAGTCATTTTAATATTTTACAGCTCACAAAAGATCCCAATTAATCACTCACTCATTATGGCAGCACGAGTAGAACATCTAAGCAGCCAATCAGAAACACGTTCTACCCAGCTAAATTTCTATCTCTGTAACTTTTAAGACTACCACGGTTACTGCCTTCGATCTATGGAGACGTGCAGCTGTAATAGTTGCTTCGTCGTTAGGATGGTCAACCCCACGATCCTAAGAAAAACACGATGTATGCACAGTCCGACCACCAGTGGCGAAACCATGCTGAATTAACACATTATTGTAGAGTCTGGCACAATAAAGGTCGGCTAAAGAAACGTTTAAGCGCTCACAGCGAATACAAAAACATTATCACACAGTCAAATTAGACTACTAGCAGGAGCCATGATTTGGCTCCTGACCAAACATGCCATTTGAAATTAGCCTGAGTGTCAGGCGTTTCTGGGGGAAAAGGGGAAAGATGGAAGCGAAAAAGGGAGAGAGCTGAAGGAGAGAAACGCCCTTCCTTTTTCTTCTCCCCCATTTAAAATCTCCTCTCCCCTAGCCCCTTAGGAAGGCCTGATACTCAGGCTATTTGAAATGGTCCCTCTTTTCCTTTAGTAGAGGGGGATAATGCCCAGGTCCTAAAAATCCTCTAATTTTATTGGTTCTCCGTAACACGCAGCCCCATTGCTTTAGTGACAGATTCATTGTTATAATTATATTTATTGTTTTCACAGCCAATCCTGTGAGGCCAAGTAGTGAAGCAAGTGAAACACGCTAGTGAAAGGCGCTCGGGCGGAATCGCCTTCCGCGAGGAGACGCCACGCGCGTGGAAAAGTAAGCAATTATTTGTAAAGTAAGCAAAAACGTACGGTTCTATTCCTTTTCCTCTTAGCTGAATGTCGGGTTTACACGTGTCTGTTGAAACGCCGATCAAGGTTTTACCTGAAAAGAAAGTATTACCATTTTACACACATTTCACTACATGTCTTTTGGGCGGAGAAAATCCTCACCTTACATCGAAGATATGTATGTGAAAGGGGACCTAATATCGATAAGTGATTATCATTTAATATAGGAAAGGTGCAAGTTATCAGGGAGTTACCACTGGTAACATCCAATACCGTACCTTCGTGATCCATAGAGACCTAATCATCTAAAACTTGACCAGAGTCCTCATATTGGTAAGATGCATGTCATTAGGGACAAACTAATGTGATTAGGCAAGGTTATCAGGGACCGAATATCGACTAGTTGTTTAACATGCAAGTTAAAACCGCAACACGCACATGAAACCTAAAAGGCAATCTCCAATTCGCCTCTCGCTTTAATTTTCAAAAGATGCTAGCTGCCAAACGAAGAAGGGGTTTATTCTCATGCAATACGACAGGATGCTTGCAAATAAACCTTATTTTTATATGAGGGTATTTCCACCTGATCTTTTTGTACGGGGTTTTTAAGGAACTCAGAAATGACCCATTGTCTGTGACATGCACCGGATAAGAGAAATCAATTCTGTAAGAAGCATGTGATTAGAGACCAAAAACTGTGATCAGGGATTTTGTGTCGGGAACATGTGTGATTTGGGATCTGACATCGGCCATGGAGATGTGACCAGAATAGGAACCATATATCGGTTATATGCATGTGATTAGGGGCCCAATATTGAAAGCATGCACGTTATACGGATCTAAACACATGGTAACATGCATGCAGATATTAGAGAGCTCAAGTAAGGATATTTCCGAGCGACGCTAGTCAACCGGAAGTGGGCGTTTTGAATTATTGGGCAACGATTTTTCCAAAATTTTCTAGCAATTCGTCTCAATAAGAGTAAGGATACCTAGAAAGACATATTTGGTAGCATCAAGGCACACTAAAAGGGAAAAGACCTCACTTCCGGTTGACATGAGTTGTTTTGCACCTTCTCAGCCCTTCCTCGATCTAATAGTTTCCTTTCTATCGCATCTTACCTCGTTTAATAGGACAAAGAGTGACACCGATACTCAGCCTTCCTCCGCCAAGACTCACAAAATGAGGCTCGTCTGTTTCGAACTTGAGCGCCGAGCCCAGCTCTGTGACGGCTAGTGCACGCTCCTGATTAAAAAAAAAAATGGACAGAAAAAAGTCAAGCACAGAAAAGCGACGCCAAAAGCAATAGAGTAACAAATCGCTCGACCACTGGAGTGATAACGTCTGAAATGGTTGTCGGCTCTCAAAAAGATCGGAGATAGAATACGCTTAGTATTAAAAGTCAGTTAAATCTATGGAGTTTTAAGTCACTATGTCTAAGGAGCCTTGCCTATGTGGATTTATCTTGATAGCTTTTGTTGCGTATTTGACTGACTATACTTAAAATCAGCATTACGTTTTCAGGACAGGAAGGACGGAGTATATGGTACGTCATTGAAAATTTTTTAGTGACTGAGTTAGTATGGTTGAGCTATAAACGCAATAGAAGTCTTGCCGTTAATCATAATTCAAGAAGACGACAAATGCCGGAAAATTTTTTGAAACAAAATTAAGAGGCGATCGCAAACTAAGCATAAAAGAAGGGCTACTTTTTAAATGTTACCTGACTTCCACTGCGAGTTAAAATTTCCAGCCTCATCACACTGAACGCCAAGTTAGCACGAACTTAGAGCTCGATTTAGCTACAACTGAATCAATAATTTCCATTACATCGAACGACAAACTCTTGTCTCCAAAAACGCGTTTTGCAGTGCGATTTCCAGTAGGATAGCAGACGACTTTTTCTGCCGTCAGTTGTCTTCTTCGACACAAATAATTGATTCTTCCCTTACTTCAATTTTCTTTTCCTTTCGTAAAAAAGAGATTCGAGAATTTCTGACGCCAATTACTATGAATCTCCCGGCCCAATCAAAGTGCCATCTATTTTCTCTGTATGTTACAAACTCAATACGTTACAATCAAAGTCAATAGCTGACATTTGAATTTTATGACATTACTGACAACAGCAATTCTGTAGCACACTGACATATGTACAACATATTAAACCTGACAAAATGACGGCAATACTAAATAAAATAATTACCTGTCACTCTCATAATTCACGGAAATTATTCTTTTCGTTGTTTGTCAAAGGCAAAAGAACGGAACAAATAAATTTGCTTTATTTTATGAAAGTGCCACTTTCGCCAAAATGATATTTGTTGAGTCGACTTCAGGTAAAAAGCACTGTTTTGCTTCCTTTACAAATATCATTCTTGTCACGAACAAATTTCCAACATCATCTATAATGAAATACGGCTGAAATAACTTTTCTTCTCACGTAAATAAGAAAATAATACATCTTCCATATTTGTAGGTTACTAGCTGCTTAAGAGTCATTAAGAATATTCAGTGCATTATATCCTCGCATAAATAAGACAATAAATAAACGGTGGCCTTAATTCTCCTTTCTTCTTCTCTTTTTTTTAAAATCGATAACTCCCGTAACTATATGCACATAGACGACGTAACATCTACTCGCGCGCAAATCATTTAGAACATTTGCCTTGTTCCAATGACATTTTGGACGTGACCTTGCCAAAGATATACGAAGAGAAACGAACGAACCCGCAACTTGAATGAATATACTAAAAATAATCATTTATAATCATAGGTTATTGGAGCGCCTTCGTGGGATTGAATAAGCCCGCGTGGCTGGCATCGGTTAGTCCTCCTTCTCTCTTTTTCTCCCTCATCCGCGCGCGCGTCCTCAAAATTTCTCCCTCCGCCCTAAAACCCGGCGCCTGCTAAGTAGGATAGGACTGTATGCGATCTGAAACTAACAATCATTAAAATGACAAGACAACGGCGGTCAACCAAAAGATAAAGAAGAGTTTTCCTTCGTCGAAAACAAAACTGTTTGGTACTCCTTAAAATAGCAACAAAAATGACGGCACTAAAACGAGAATATTGTAACATTTTAGAAGAGGGAGATACAAGAAACTACAATTAGTAGTAAACTCCACATATGACGCTGCTGTGTTATCACTGATAAATCCTTAACATTTTATCATTCGAGCTAACCACTAAATCTGTTTATTTTTCTTTTCAGTCTAGCGTATGCTGAATGCATTTGCGTATTGTTCAAAGCATCTACCTATCCCTAAACGTCACGGTGAGGTGCGAGAAAATCCCGATAGTATGAATGAGACTAGCTGCAGTCTCACAAAACAACAGCCTCACAAAATAAACAAATGCAATGCAATGCAATGATCCCGGGAATAGTGATCGTCACACACGTGACGGCAAAGAGCAAGTTAATTCAGCGTTGTCCGCACCAAGAAAAGAAATCCGGATTCTGAAAGCCTCATTGACAAGAGTGTAGAGAAGTGAGGGATTTGTAAAATCCTTCAAAGAGGAGGAGACCAGAAATGACGCCAACGTTTCACATGAAATGTTACTTTCTGCCTTTCGAGAAGGGAATTGCCAAGGAAAAAGGAATGGAAAATATTTCACATGGAAGATACAACGAGAGAAAAATCATCTACATAAAACATAAAAAATTGAACACCGCACCAATTACGATTCAACGAAATCCGTACAAATTATGACGGAAAACTCAGCATGCTCACGATTATCTAATCTACTATGAATTATGAAACTTTTGAGACATTTTGACAGGTTGCCAGTAAAATAAAAATACAATTCAAGGCTATAACTGGCGCCTCCTGGAAAAAAATTGCAGCTCAAAGGTTTATAATCCCTTGCAGTTTGTGTAAGCAGGTGTTAATATCATTTACGTTTACAGAAACTACAATTATCTTTTCTTTACTTCCCTGTTTGAAAGTCAGCTTATTGTGTACTGTGTACTTTGCGGAAGATGAAAAGCTAAAAACGGAAAACAATAATGGAAAACTTATCTGGTCAGAGAAAAAGTTATTAAAATACAACCTATGAAAAACGTAAGCAGCACGAAAGACGAATGTTTGGCACGCAAACGGAAATGCTTCGAGATAGATCAGTGGTAGACTGCCATCTAATCAAGCTACAGATCTTAGCTAAAACTCAGTTTGAATTCGGGTTAACTTGTTCAGAAGCCATACGATTAAAACATGGCTCAAGTTGCTTTCTTGATACCCTTAACACTAGACTCAAATTTGAAATCAAATTATTTGATCGCAACAAAAAAGGCTGGACAAAATCAAAAAATAGTACTAAAATGCAGTTTACGGAAGTGGCTTTATCGCCATAATAAAAATACAACCTACTCAGTGAAATGTAAGCAACACGCAAGGCGAATATTTGACACGCAAACCTGAGACAGCAAAAGATTGAACCATGATTGAAGTGGTCTCTTATCAGACATTGTTTATCCATAGTATAATACCAGACTTACTACTGTTCTTATTCAAATACAACCGTCCATAATGTAAACTACATTCAAGACTAAATTTTGACACTGCGAATAAGGAAACCGCCATGGAGGGAGAGTTTCAGCAAAGCTATTCATAAATGTCACATGTAATGCAAATGTCATAAATGTTTTTGGTTATGTAATCAAAGCTCTCGTGAAAATGGATAACATCTTGAAAAAGTCGAGCCCACACACTCATGTTTTATGTTTTTCCTATATTGGCAATTTCAATCAAACTGCTTTATGTGCATAAAAGTTACTTAATAGAATTGTACGACATTTTGAGCAAAAAAGAAAAAATCTCCAGGACACTGTCACTTTCAGCGCAGACTGAATAAACAAATCGGTTATTTTGTATTGCTTCTTCCTCAGGCTCAATTTAGAGACCATGTATGCTTTTGCGTTCTAATAGGAGCCCATGGGCTCTTCGTTCTAACAAATGGCGTGAAAGGCACAATGCTGCAGCACGATTAGTCTTATCTCTGGTGTAAAACCTTACTGAATACTAATAAGATCACAACAAGGAACTTTTCACGTAGTTTGCGTCAGACGCTCGAGGCAAGATTCAGTTAAATTGGAGGGGGGTGGGGGTCATGTTTGTGATCAAACATTGAGGCTGTATACGCACTAAAAGTGCTATTGAAAACGGTAACTTTTGCCGCCCGTTTACTTTGTTACAAGACGTAATAGAAAGGAAATAGAAAACGGCAAAAAACGTTCATTCGTTACTCGTTCTTTCTATTGATTCTTGACTCTGCTTAGAGCTCAAAGAAAACAATAAAAAGAGCAACGAAAGTGCCTTTTTAGATTTTGAAGGTTTAGGCGAAAGAAACTATCCGTGTGACTATAAAAACCCTTAAGTTTAGAATTCATTTTAAGCTACTTCACTAATATAGCACAAGCCGAAAAACAAAAGGAGCCTGACAGCGATATCTCATTCGCATGATTCATCACTGCTAACTGTCCTTGACTAATGGATGATGATGTTTTGGGATAGAAGGACATATCTATATCACATGGGTAAGATTGAATCAAGAACCGTGATCTCAAAGATAAAACTTTTTAGTTGGTAATGGAGCCAAGCACCTCGCAGAATAAAGTTAATAAAAAACACAACTTATTGCCTCATCTTAGCAATTAAAGTACGGCAGCTACTTTACGGTAATCTGATAATCCAGAAGACAAATCCAAGAGTTCATTTAACGCTGTACGTCGTCCGAAGACAATGAATTTGGATCAGCGAAACGACCTATAAATGGACTTTAAATTAAATAGCTGCGAAAATGCTGTAATATATCGGCAAATTTCCAGTTTCAAGTTAGGCAAGGCATCGCATTAAGAAAGATCCTGTCCTCTTTTTGTATCAAAAAATAGTTCATTTCCAGTTAATTTTGACAAATTAACGTATTTAAGTCATACATAAAAAATGGAAAAAAAAACCCCTTAATTTAAGGGTACTGAGGAAACAGACGATCGAGCGAACGATCGAAATATAATTGACTCGAAAAAGCTACTCAAAAAAAAAAATAGATAAGAGATACAGTTCTGACCGTAGCAAAAAAAATATACATAAGACTGAACTGAATAAAAAAAAATAATACCCCATGTAGAACCACGCCGAGAGTCCGTCGAGAACGTGCTTGAAAATTGTTTTGCTATCTCTGCGGCATTGACTTCTAGCCGGAGGCAAAAGTAATATTTCAATCAATACAAATTACATGTCCGCTTGACGTGGAAAAAGGAAGAGAAAAACGCTATTCGTCACGGTATTATATCCAAACCGTGGTCTTCGCTAAAATAACATATTTTGTTTTATACACAGAAGGCGAAAAAAAAAATTCAAACGATAATTCATAGATAAATTCACTCTCGCGGTATTATCATCATAGCATTTAAAAAACTGGACGCAAAGACGTAGCCTTTATCTGCTTATCAATAGCTATTAAAAAAGCTCGATTTTGCTTTATTAAACAGCCTTTAGCAATTGAAAACATAACATCAGCAATAGGGTAAAGCAGGCGCAAGCAATCCGCGGACAATTTACAAATGAATAAAACGTGTTCGCCTAAAAGCAACCTGCGAAAAGACTTTTAACACTTCACCTCGATGAGTTTTTGAGTTCTGCTCCACTTGTCTTCCCATATTCCTGTCAAACGTTTCATGAGATCCTCACTTTCCTGAAGCTTTCTCTCCGTTTTGTCGACCTCTGAGGAATTCGACACATCACCACTCTAAAATGCAAAAGAAAATGAATACAGAAAAGAGAATGCAAGGTGCATTCGGCTAGCTAGGACATTTCGCGATTTAGCTAGCACTTATCTGCGGGAAAAAAAAAACTATGCATATTTTTTTCTAACGCTCTTCAAGTCCCTTTTAACTAGGTCTTATGGTGACAAAAAGGGAAGAAAAAACGAGCGCATCTGGACAGCAAATCGAAGGCAAGGTTTATGAGAAATACTTTACGACGGTGTGAGGTGATAACTTAAATCATGCGTATGTTGAACGAAAACTAAAAGCAAAAACTACGTACGCCGTTTGTGACACTTTATACCTGTGGAAAAACTGCCGACGCTAATATACGAACAATACGCATTGCTGAAGGTAGAATTTGACCAAATCGATCTTCCCGAACTTTGAATGTAGTGATCACGCTGGCTCGTTAGAGTTAAAAGCCTGTCAAGATTGAGCAAACGACTTGTTATTTGAATTAAATCGTGAAAATGAGGTTATTGAATAATGGGGAGAGATAACAAAATTAGTCACGTGACTACGAGAACGCTGAATGTCGGTGACAATCGCATAAAAAGAGCGGTAATTAAGGAGGAAGCAAAAACATCAGAATAAAAAGATTTCGACCACGATGAACACAAAACGCAGAGTGCACCTTGTTTATGATATCTCGAGCCGAGGTTAAGGAGAGAACGCGCTAAGAAATTGGTAAACAAAAAACGAAAGTACATGTAAATTCGAGGGATAGATCAAAGCAAAACATCCGAACAATGCCAGATTCGTCTAAGGTGAACAAAAGAACTGACTGAATTTGATCAAAGAGTGAAATTTGCAGAAGAGGCGGCCTTAAGTCCACAAATTTCATGATAAACAAGAAGAGAACAAACATGCCTGACAACACATGTACGTCGTATTAATTACTATACCCGTAGTCCTGAGAAGCGAAAAAACCGGAACATGTAGAATAAACCGCTTATGGCCTCAGGGTCATCGTTTGAAGGTATCCTCTACACTTGTCCTTTTTCAGTATTTCGACGGCGAGGTTCAAACGCTCCACCTTACGCGCGTTAAAGGCTTTCTCAGAGGAGTCGATAAAGTTTTCGCATTATTTAGTCCGCGCAACTGTTTGTTTTGTGAGAATTACGGAAAATAGCAAGCACCTGTCCCTAGCAAGCAGCTGGTGACGGAAACGTCGTTCTGGGGCGACACTCCAGCAAGATTGCGTCCGCTTACGAGGTTAACAACAAAACTTCATAACAAGATAAAGCTGAAAAGGTCACCGCGACAACCACAGTTTGAGTGCGACAGAATGGCGATCAGCACGCCGCATGGTTCCAGCGTATTTTTCAAGGCAAAGGTTTTTTCGTTTTATTATCTACACGAGTATGAAGCTGTTTCTTTCATACAGTGATTAAATTGGAAATGAAAAAAGTGTTGGAGCCAATTTGATTCCACAGCAAGCTATTGTTCGATGAAAATTGTTTTGAAGTCTTTTTAATTTTATCTCAAGTACGTCAGCAAAGGAAACACAATCGTAACAAATTACTAACGCGGGTACAGATCGTTGGATTTTAGTCTTTACGGGTGAAATCTTGATAAATGCGCTACTAAGTATGACAAACGACTACAACAACAGTTAGTTGATCTATTGGTGACTTTTAGCCCTAAATTTATGACCCCATATCGACAAAATTACCAATTAACAAATGCATAAACATCGAAATTCCACAGAGTAAGCCACATTAGAAACTTCAACTTAAACAATTAGAGTGTCTTAATTGAAATGCTTTCATATAACAAAATTAAGAATCGCGAAAGAAAATCCGTATAGCGTGGATTTATTCACCGTAAGACGAATTACAACTTACCAATAGCGAAATAGACTTCCAACGGGAAAAGCAGCCAAAAAACTAAGAATGCGGACATTTTTTTCCCCTCTTCTCTGCCTACTCTTTTCGCTCTCTTTTTCCTATTTTCGTCTTTATGTGGTGTCAGTGATTGTCGGTCTTGTCGGATCGCTAAAAATCGCGATGGTTTTTTCTGGTCAAATGACTGCAAATTTCGGTAGCTCACATTCAGCTTGATTTAAATTTCAGGAAACAGATCGAAGAAGCTAAAGAGGCTATGCAGCAGAGAACATCGCTTTAGTAGGGAAAACTGAATAAAGACGAGAATGGAAATGACTTTTAACCTGAAAAGGCCTGAAAATCTTTACCAATAAGGAGCTTTCCGATAGAAGAAACCTTTATTCCAAATCAAGATTAGAGGCCGGACACACGTTTAAATCTTGACAGTGTGAAGTGAAATTTTTGCGGAAGTTTAATTTGCGGTAAATCGATTTTTATTTGTGTTTTCAGGGAATTACTTTTGCGGTTGGTAAAAACGGGTTTTCGTGCTGGGAATTCATTTTTCCCATCTTAAGGACATGCTTATTTGAGCACGTACGCAATCACGATTTAACACAGCGGAAACAAAGACCAAATGACTTTAGAGTATTCCGAGCATAATAATACTGCAATGTCATTGGAAAATCAGATTGAGTTGGCGGATTGGTCTAATTCACGTCCGTATTCGAGTTTGCCTTCAGACACCTCTTTCTTCAGTACGACAATTTCGAATCTTCAAGGCCCAGTGGGCAAATAACCACCTATAAATCCCCAAAAATTAAGTCATGCGGGTCCCATTAAGATTGACAGTGAGTGGGTGCGTAATATTAATTGCCAGGTTCAAACTGACTGTGAGGAAACACGAACTAGACAAAGCAAAAAGAACTTCACGAAGGAGAGGATGAAAGATAAAGATAGACTCTGGGTATAAAGAAATGGCCAATAATAAAT
This sequence comes from Porites rus, assembly GCA_964035705.1. NCBI lineage: Eukaryota > Metazoa > Cnidaria > Anthozoa > Scleractinia > Poritidae > Porites > Porites rus. The sequence continues at coordinate 22,747,263 of OZ038000.1, read as the reverse complement.
AATAATAATAATAATAATAATAATAATAATAATAATAATAATAATAATAATAATAATAAGCAAGCGAATATTAACGTTAAGGTGATTCCTTAGTAAAAGAACCTAACATAGATTGTAGATGAAACTTGGTACAATGATGAAACAAGTCAAGGAGATGACAAAAAAGTAATAAAAAGTGGGGGTCACCGTGCTCGTTTTGACGTCACAACGCTGACAAATACGGATATTTAGGACCCTTTGACAAAAACCGCGCGCAGCCCAAAACTAGACAAAAAGGAGAGATTTTTTGGATGATGCATGTGGTATCGCAAAAATTTGACTTTAATGTATTCTTTATCCACTGACGTACCAGAAAAATGCCTTTCAGTGCCTTTGTTTTTACTTTACCCTCCAAGCACAGGGTCCAAGGGAAATGTGTTTGTCGTTAGAACATCAAAACCCGTCGAAAACCTCTGAAAAAATGGGTTATTTTGATCGCGTTAGTTTCGTTACACATTCTATAGACCGCAAACCAAGAGACTGAGGGCTCGCAAGATCGGCTTACAGTATAAAATACGGCGGCACTTCGTGCCGCGGTCGCCCTTCGGTCACCCTTCGAACGACGTGCCGTGCGCCAGCGAGGATATGGCTTGCGGTTATTGATTTTCAAAAGTCGATCTGGGTCAGACAAGAAGCGAAGAAATCGTTTACAGTAGATTTATAAAGATCCCATTGGGCTAATTAATCGTGCTAAGCGACAGGTATAGACATTTTTCATGGTGAGACTTTAAATAAGTAATTCATTTATTCACACGAAACTCCTCTGGACCCTGTGTCCAAAGTAGAATGAAATTGGACACGCGCTATTCGACACGTGATAGCTCAATCCGTACAATTTAGTAAAATTGCCAAAAAACTGAAGATAGATTTGTGCCAATTTTTTTCTCATCGAGAGGAAGCACTGTCCTTATTTAAATCATGAAGTAAAAAATGGGGGTCACCGAACTCGTTTTTGCCGTAGAGCTGCAGAAAGTGCGCACCAAATGCATTTTCTCCGATTTTGGGGAGAGGACTGGGGCGAGTTTCAAAATAGAATGTATGTGAAAGGGGGAGAATGTATTAAAAAATCCGTTTTTACAGAATTTACATCGAGATGTCACATTTAGGACACAATGTGATAAAGAAAGCGTTTAAATGAAAATCAAAGTGAGTAAGCACAAGTTAAACATCCACTATCGAGGTTTTCCGTGAGGAAGTCGAAATCAGCGATACGCGTACTGCTTACGTTATGCACATTCCAAACACACTGAGTCTCACCTCGGCAAGAAACAACCGCAAGAAAAACTTCCAATAGCGTTTCTCTTCAGTCAACTTCATTTTAATAATGTTACTTCACATGCTCTTTTTTTTCGGCGGCCATCTTGTTATGCGCAGTAAGAGATGCGCAGTGCAAAACCAGGGAATCACCCTTAAAAGCCGACGTTTCGGTATCATCATGACACCATTCTCAAGGTAAAATGAATAAGTAAGGCGAAGATTTGATTTCTGCAGTCTCTACAAATAGAAATCATATCTTCGCATTACTTATTCATTTTCATTTTCGAATTAAAGACATTTCATTTCAATAAAAAAAAACTGTCAGCCTCTAAAATTCAAAAGTTTCTTTCTTTCTAATAATAATAATAATTATAATAAAATTAATAATAATAATAATAATAAAAACTATTCAACTGTAGTTCTATCCTGGAAGCCACGATAACGCATTCAATACGTTATTATTTCATTTCATTCGTTTCAATGAACATTAAAGTTTAATGTTCGGAATTAATCGATCAATAAATTCTCTGTTTTCATTTATTAATTCTGGCGCCTGGGGCTCTGACATATTTTACTAAGGCAGCAGGCTTGTCAACACAGAGAAATTCAGTCCACTTATGAATGGACGGATTACTACAGCAATTGCTTAAAAAAAAAAAAAAACCTGATCATGGAGAAAATATATTAATAAAGCATACCTTTAACTTCTTTTTCAGTGTGTGTATTTCTAACTTGAGCTCTTTGATCAATTTCACATTTTCATCCTGAAAATACAAAGCGCAAATTACTTGAAGCACCGTGAATACCAAGAGCCATAATATTATGGCTCGTGGTGAATACCTATAAGCGCGTTTGTGCAACTTGTCTCTGTCAACAGGGAGTTCGTAGTGCATTGAGGTCATATCCGTTAGCCGAGAAACTAGGCAATTTTCATGCACCAATTATATAGGTGTGCTCTATGAGCAAGAGATTATTTCCAGGGTAGGTATTTAGGGCCAGTTATTTTAAACGAAGTCGGACTTTCTCGTGGCATAGAGACTCAGCGGGCCTCTACATAAGTATACTAGAACGGGCTCTCTAGTTTGGGTTGCAAGCCCTCTTACGCTAATAACAGCAAACTATGTTTAGGTGTGATGACTGGACAAATTTAAAAGGGCTTAGAACGGGGTTTTGGTAAGCACTTAGCTGAACTCAAGCCCAAACTACGCCTGCAAACCTTTCTCTTTTGTCAGGCCAATGTTTCAGTCAATCTTGAATTTACTCGCTTTACGAGTGACTGTACGTGGGGAAGGCCGTGTCCTCTGCACGCGTTGATCCATGCTGTCTGCGCGTCACGTTTTGTGTGCAGTGATTTGATTTTTTAAGAGTAAAACCTAGGGTGCTTAACAACAACGGCGGCGACGAAGACGTCATCTAAAAACTGAATTGGCGCTGATTCAAACTTTTTCGCGCTTATTTCATCTCGATCAAATCGTCAAATTTTTCTGGAGTTGAATTCTAAAGGCGTATCGAAGTTTAGGAACGAAAAAAGAAAGTCGTTCTCTTGCGTTCACGTTCTCCACAAAACGTGAAAATAGGCACTTTAACGTCATAGTCGTGCAATGACGGCAAAGAAATGTACAAAAAAGCGTGATGCATGGGCAGAGTCGTTGTTTTGCCAATCTAAACCTATTGGGCCGCTTATTTAAACGGAGTTTAACCAGTGTTTACCAAAACCGCGTTCTAAGTCACTTTCAGTTTGTCCAACGCGTTTGTCTGAACACCATTTATCGTGAACAGTTTCACCAAAGCATATAGGGTAGACTAGAAAAGCATTTATCTTCTTAAATGAACTCACTTAGGAAGAGATTTGAAGGTCCAAAGATTTCTTAAACCGCGTTTTAAGTTAGACTTTGTTTAAATAACCGACCCATTGCTTTTTTCACGTTCTCGTAACCGTCGCCGTCGTCGTTGCTTATGCTCCCTGACTGTTCCGCAATCCTCAAAAGCAATTAGAAAATAGACAGTGAAAAACAGTAAAGTGTTTTTCAAACTTGATAGACTTGGTTCCCCCTTTGTTTGCTTGTTTTTCTCAAATCAAAGCTTACCTCATTTACTTTAGGGTCATTCACTATATTTTTAGCTTGATTTGCGAATCTCAGCGTGTTCAGCGTCTCATTGTGACAAGAAGCAGATGGTGACACAGCAGCGAGCATAACTGTTCGACAGTTTCCACCAAGACAATCTTTCAATATCCAAGTCAGCGCCTACAACAAAAAGAAAAAAAATCAATTACTGATTTACGCCATTTTTACACTATAACGATACCAGATAGCTCTTACGCCCACACAAAAACCATACCGAATAGGACCGTAGTTCACACACAAGAAGCGGTGATTTTGGTGTGTTTTGCCATTCTTCGTCGCAGTGTAAACGGGTGTTCGGGCCGTAGCGGAAGTAAATGAGTAGGAGCGAGGACTGAAACCCACTGAACCGGAAGTAAATATTCAAAAGTGAGGATTGAGATCAAGTGCACCAAACTTTCTCAGCCAACCGCTCCGTACCATGTTTGATGTGTGTGTACGACTTGTTTCACTTCCGTACCTTTGCCGTTCGTACTGTACCGGATAGCTTTACATGTCGGCACGAAAAAGTATCCGGCATAGTGTAGACACAAACTTATACGTGTTGATCTCAATAATAAGAAGCTTAAGCAGTAACGACGGCGACAGCTATGAAAACGTCACTTAAAACGTGAATTCGCGTTGCCTCAGACTTTATCACGCTTATTCCATGTCGTTTAATTCGTTAAATGTTTGCAAATATTTTTGTAGTTGAATTCTATAAGACTGTATCAAAGTTCAGGAAAAGAAAAAGAAAGTTGTTTTCTTGTGTTCACGTCCTCGACAAAAAGTGAGATTAGGAATTTTCACGTTGTAGTGCAGTGACGGCAGAGAAATGTACGAAAAAGGGTGATGCACCTGCAGAGTTGCTGTTTACCAATCTAAACCTATTGCTTTTTAGCCGTCCTCGTTGCCGTCGCCGTCGTCGTTGCTTAAGCTCCCTGACACAAGAACACAACTGTTTTTATTTCATTGGTTATCCTATTCTTTTCTGTTTTTGTCTGCACAAAGGATTGAGGATTTCTTTTAAATCAAGTTGCGAACAATACAGCTATCGACTGGCGCCAGACAAAAAAAAAAGTTTTGTTTACGGGCCGTTTTTAAGGTTCGGCAATGCGAGAGCGGTTGGGGTGATAAAAATAAAACACGAAAACAAGAGTGTAGCTACCTACACACACGTACGTGAAAAAATGTTAAAAAATAAAAGCAAAGCTAAACAAATATAAACACTAGAAGGGGAAAAAGTCATGAACGGAGTTGATGGTTGCAATATTCGCCGTTTTTCGCAATTCCTGGCTTTCACAATGAAGCCACCGGTGATTAGTGTATTGCGCGGGTGCAAAGTGCTGCAGCCAGTGTAGGAAAAAGAAGGGAAACTAGGGGCCAAAGCAAAACAGGCAATAAGAAACAGCGCCATGTTGACGAGCCTTGGATGTCACTTGTTGCAAAACAAGTTTGCCTTAAACCGGTAAAGCGCGCAACATGTGCAGATTTTGTTGCAAAAAGTAGAACTACTCTCTACTTTCTGCAACAACTTCTCGTAACCTACAACAACCTCCTTTGTTGCAAGACAGGTTTGAACGTGGGTGGTAAAACACGCAACATCGTTATTCAACTCGTTTTGCAGGAATGTTGAAAAAAAAGTTGCACGTTTTTGTGGCCCTTTCAATCTGATTTTTAATGTGCAAGGCGAAATCTGCATAACATCAAATACCAGTAATTACAGCTGGGACTCAAGAAAATGAACACGCCATAAACTGGGCACCTTCATAAGCCGAAAGGCATCAGGTGACTCGAGTTGGTACGACTGTTCATGAGGCAATTCATTCAAACAGTTTTCACGTCATTCTACATTTTTCCACCAATAAGGTAGCTTCATCTACACATCAACCAAACACATCCCATAATTCCTCCGTTAGCTCTAACAAAGACTAAAGTTTGTGATGTCAGTTGTCAATCTCTTATTGATGGTGATTTCATATTTTAAATGGGAATTTTTTTCTACTTACAGAGTCTTTGTATGGGACAGGAGGGCCGGGCGTTGAGGAGTTTGAGCCGCGGTTTGCTAACGTAGACATCACCCGCTCTAGCGTCATCAGAGATTTGTCGCCATCAGAAGTGGAACAGCTGTCAGAACACTTAAACATAAAAATTAAAACAGAAACATCTCGATTTTTGAGCAGCATAGAAACAAACAGTTTATTCATCAATTACGGCTCAAACTGAGCTGCATGAGATAACAGTTGGTCATTGATCAATGTACATCTAAAACTGACCCTACCCTCCCTCGCAGACGTTCCTTATAGGGCTTCGTACCTTCGCCACGCGTTCCTTCACCACGAACGACATGGCCCATACCCGATGAAATCTGTGGTCGGCCAGTGCCGTCCGAACAAAAATTATAGCATAGACTATCATTTTGCAGATGAACAAAATCTACCTTGAGCACTTATGAATAGGCCCATTGCAGCTAGTCGTCCAATTCACGTGGTACAAGACCGCCATGCTGGAGAAAACGCGACGCACTGAGAAAAGGAAATTGCTATTTTGTCTTGCCGGTGCTTCCTTTGCTCTTCAGCATGGCGTTTGACTTGCTGCAAAGGGCCTATTGTCACTGCCACGATTATTGGAGAGAATACATGGCAGTAATCAGTAGTAAGGGCCCGGATGAAAATTACTTTGTGTAATGCTGGTTTTAACCAGTACAAAATGGTAGTCTTGCTAACGTTGTTGTTGTTATTGCTGTACCTGCGAAACGTGTGTCTACCATTGTCTACCATGCATGGTTTTCGTTTACGACGCATGAGGCAACCTCGATTCAGTATAACCACACTTCCGTATTGTCTGACCAGAATGGTGCCCAACACCAGACATATCTCCTTTTTAAGGAAGCCAAATTATTTGCAAATGTCAATTTACCTCGTCATGTATGCTCTTGCTTCCTGCTAAATCCACAAGCTGAATCACACTGACAATTTCACTTGGCAAATTTTCTTCAAGACGTGCCTAAATAGATTAAGAATATTAAAAATTTCCTCGAAACAGCACCGTGCGCGTTAAATAAAAATCGCCTCAAACTCACGAAAAAAGTCATATATTCAATTGTTGTTATTACCTGGGTAAACCTTATGGTGAAGATTGTATGCGAACTACTGGAAAATGAATCTGACGCTCTTGAACAAACTGATCTGTAAAGATGAAACAAATGCACTCTCAGATTCGTAGAAGCACATGACATGTTCAGATACGTTTCGACTAATCGATTTATATTTCTTCTTCTTGTTCATTTTTTTCAGTGAAAAGTATGTACATGAAAATGCTTGTAGGAATGACATAAACATCGGACACCCGTCCCTCCGGACTGTGAGTTAGTGACAATCTGTAAGAGCGTGGTACAAGAGGAATTTCTTTTGAAAACATTTGCTGCAGAAGAGGAACATGTGCTTACACCAGAGAGAGCAATGGGAAAGGGAGGAAATCTTAGAGGGTTGGCAAGGATATGTGAATTTCACTACAGTTATTTTTAGAGGTGGTGATTTAACGGAAGTCTAAATACTGGAACGTCTGCACATTTTAATCAGTTTTTTGAAATGTCGCCAACTTCACGCGCGACTGCCTCAAACAAAACAATGCAAAATATTGTATTAGCGACTGTTGAACTCTCTCTTGACAAAACTGAATGAATGTTTGTGAACCTCGCCGGAAAACAACTTCCCATTAATTTCAAGCGTTTAATTGGTCTAAAAATAACTTGGCTAAAATGTACAAATCCCAAGGGCCCGGCTGGGCGTTTACTTCTCTATTTTGTTATTCTCTCTTGGTTAAAAAAAATGGGAGGAGTCTACAAGGGCGGTATAAACTTTATAGCAAAAACGTTACCTTAAACAAAATCTTAGAAATAGAAGATTGTTTGATGAGAAGTTTCTTTCTAGGAACCATGGACGAAACTCTTGTGTTGAGCCTCAACAAAGGACAGCCATTTACTTACAGCTGTATACTCAGTCAGGTAATTAAGATACGTCACATGTACAGGTTTGTACAGTAGTCAGTAATGAAAAAAAACTTAAATCCTTGACAGAACTCCAGCTCTTATTTGGGAGCTAATGATCTGAACCTTGGTTACAGTAGACAGCTACAGACCTCACCTATTTTTCTTTCCTTTATCAATCAATCCAAAAACTTCACTAACATCTGTAACAATATGTTTTGTCAATTTGTCGACATACACACCCAATTCGCGGTGTTCACGTACTGCAAGGAAAGTAAATAAAAACCACAATAGTTACCCATATTCCCATTAAAACAATAATCTTAAAAGTATTTACTAGAGAAGATAACCTGAGATCAGGTTTTCGTTTTACCTTGCCTGCGGGCGGAATTTTATTTACCAAGCCAAAGAAAAATAGAGCCTGATCTTAGGTTCTAGAGGAGACAGGAATCCAGTTTGATACTGAGCCTTGTTTTGCTTGACCTTCCAACAATGAACTTTTGCAAGCTTGTTTCTTGGAAGCGATTTTCACTTGAGAAGGTTGCTTAGTTCCCCCATTGATTCCTAGCCTCTGAGTCTCCCCTACATTTTTTTTTCAGTGGTGGGGAAGGTTGTGAACAGGGTAGCCCACTCCCTTCTCTCAGAACTTTGTTTACTACTGATCTGTACACTGAGAGAGAGAGAGAGAGAGAGGATACCCCTGAATGTGTTAAGACAAGCTTTTTAACATCTCTCTGCTAATCAGAGTATGGTGTATAGATTTACCCAAATTAACAATTAAGTCATTTATATGATGAACTTAATTTATCTGTTGGCATTTTTTTTTGAAACAAATAATTAGGAGACAAGCTAAGAATGCTTTCTCAAGCTTATCAAGTTAGATCATCAGTCTCTCGTACAAACTGGACCAATAATTGGTCCAGTGAAAGTTTGCAATTATTGCAAACTTTCACTCTGTAATTGCACATTAGCACAATGGTCATTTGGAGAATAGGTATAAATGCATTCATGCGGTTAACAAAAAGTAGCTTTTGCTGAACAAGACAGTCTGCTAAGGGCTAACACTTTCTTTTTCCAGTTTGAAGCTGCTTAAGTCAACATCTGATCAGAATAAAAAAATGGCTAAATTTGAAAGCAAAACAGATGTAAGTTTTCAAAAGACCAAAACTGTACAGCCCTACTGATTTACGTACCTTTAACTACAAGTGCAGAACTAATAATTTTTACTATAGAATGCAAGGCAACTCGTGTATCAGTCATTCAAGTTTGTATACCTCGTAATGAGTCCTGCCAGTTTCTTCTTCTTCCCAGCAAATCCTTCACAAATTCTTTGTGTATTTCAAGAAAACTGTACAAAACAAAAAATTCCTTTTTTACAAGAACTCAGTGTACCATAGCCAGTTGTATGGCATCTTCAAGAAGTACTTTTTTTTGGCACCGTACAATCCAAAATTTGAATTTTTTTGTCTAATACTAATGTCAAGTTGGCCACTTTGGGACTGAAGGAGTACTGCAAAAATTCCTATTTTCATGTTTTTATTCCCCATGCTATACAACTGGACACCAGTGCCTTCTTGGTAAATTTGCAGACACTCAAAATGTACCAAGTTCAACCTAAGGAGTCCGTATCTGCAAGGTGCAGAGTGGTACAAAATTTCTGTTCCTTCTCTGAGGTTATACACATAGCAGCCACCTCCCTTAAAATGATTGTAAATTTGTAACCACTCCGAAGTTAACTAGAGTCTAGTGTAATAAAAAAAAAACCACTAGCTGGAAAGACTATCCATCTGGGCTCACAGTAGCAAAAAAATTCCCATTTTTAATATGCTTCCTTCCCTGATGCCACACACCTGGATGCTTGCTCTTGGTAAATTTGTAATCATCAAGAATGTATACCTTCCTTACAAAGCCCAGCAAAGAGTATGCAAAAATTCCTATTTCTTCATGCCTTGTTTTCCTTAATGATGCTATATATCTGGATGCCTGTCCCTTTGGTACATTTGCAACCAAGATAGCTGCTTCTGGTCACAGTACAGTGCTCAATCGAAATCATCTTTTTGCAAAATACAGATGTGTACGGGGGAATGAAACCAGTCAACAAAAAAATCACGATATCACTGTAATGATGAATGCAGACATTTCTCAAAAGAAAACCTCTCTTACTGATAAAAGGAGAGGGCAAATATCCTGAAATGTAAGGACTTTCCCATAAAAGAAAATTCAATAAATTTTTCTCCAATCCATGTAAATACAGTAAACCCCTTATAAAAGTAAAAGAAAAATTGTACCTGATTTCAGCTCTGAAAGATGTATCATCATCATAACATGAAGCTCTTTTGAAAAGGTTTTCACAAATCCATGACATGAGACCTTGGCTTTTATCTGTCCCAAACATGATGTGCGTCTTGCCACTGCCACATGCCCCATAGCTAAACAAACAACTGTTATAACCACTAAAACATGATGAGAGTACAAACTGGCCAACCTCTTCCAAAACCTGCAAAAAAAGGCACCATCATCATAGAAATGTTTTTTTTAAAAAAAGGCATTATGAACTGGAATAGATTGATCCAATTCATAACTTGATCCCATTTCAACTATTTATAGGTGCAGTGATCCAATGCAGTTCATGAATCAGAATAAGTTAAAAATAAAGAATTACATAAATGATAAATAAAATACACTTTTGTGATTCAGTTAAGTCTCTGGACAACTCTCTAAGACAGAGGAGACCTTTCTTGAAACAAACATTCTTAAACAGAGTTTACTGTATGCTTTTGTTCACATTTTTCTCCCAGAGGTGGTAATGGTACCATATAAAGGCAGGGCTTAAAATTGAATAACTCCAGCTCGTTCTTTGGAAGCAGCTCATTATCATTTTGCTTGCCCATGACCAATTCTTGCCCATCTTTGTTACTTAATGATTTGTTTAGGGGATTAATTGACTGAAACCTTCCCTATTGGGCAAGTAAGTGTACTTGCCCAGCAAGAAAATCTTCTTGTCTCAGACTACTGGACAGGACTGTTTTAGGCCCTGAAAGGTATTGTAATGCAGAAGAGATCCTGCGTAGAATTTCATTCGCATGCTCAAAATTTAGAACCAACTTTTTAAACAAAACAAAGGCTATAAAAAAATGCTGCTCAAAATATAGGGTTCAGTTGAACAGTATAAACACACCACAGGTTAGTTGGGGATGATTTGTTGATAAGATTTGGGAAACATTTTGCACAATAAAGTATTTTTCATATAATTAGACAATATTACCAAATGCACTATGATGGCTTTTAGCCTTTTCTCCTGACCTGGGTACTGCTGCTTTCTACTTCTTTTATAAAGTTCACCTTGGATTCGGGCCCTTTTCAGATACATTAATTTAGACAGTCATGCATGTCACACATCATGTCACGCCGTGGGTTGCTCCAGAATTTTGTTTATGATCACATAATCACACATACACAATGACAGTTTCCAGCAGTGAAAAGAAGTCTATTTACACTGAAAGCTCAAAATTGCTTGCTCCTTTGACTAATAATGCCCTCTTAGGATAAAACTCCAACAAGTAACTGGGCCTTGAAACAGCAACATGAGCATAGATGAAAGATTATGAAATGGGCAATTCCAGAAAATATCCATACCCAACCACGGACGGCTTCCATGTTTTATCCCCCCCTTGCCTTCGGAAATTCCAAAATGTGTTACCCCCCCATGCCCTCAGATTTCCATAATCGTGAACCCCCCCTCCCCTTCAGAATTTCCGTCTTTTTGGAAGTACATTTTCGACTTAGCAACGCCTATATGAACAAACGAACATGAATTTATGCCTCCTCAAGGCTATGATCTAGCGGCGCCAGGCGACAAGCTTTACTCTAACCTACCGCTAGTAGCCGGGCTGTGCAAACTCCTTTTTAGGAGCGAATTTGGCTATAAAAATAAACACCACTAATGGCAATTTTACTCCTCTTTGTTTTCTTGTGCTGTTTTGACGTTTACAAAGCAAAATAGCTCAAATTCAGACTGTTAAAATCTTTCGGCGGTCAAATATACCGTCGTGTCGTGTTGCGTCCTTTTATAGGTCATGTAGTGTGCACGAAAAGTGTTCTAATCTGACAGGCGTTCCTTGGAAGCCAGGGACTGGTGTGAGTTTTTTTACTGTTCAACGCACGGGAGTATAAACAAGAAACTTGCAAGCAGTAAGATACATATTCCGTTTTTTTTTTCATGTGACAAGAAATTCATCAAGGTTAATGTGAAACCCACGTTTTACTGTTCACTTCTATAAGTTATGAACGTAAACACGTTTCTGATCTTTCGATGCTTGTCCTCTGCTTCCGTGGTCATACGTTCGTGGTTTATTTACGAAGTACAAAAATACCCCCCATGCCCTCAGAATTCCATAATCGTGAACCCCCCCTCCCCTTCGGAAATCCTAAAAGCCGTCCGTGGTATGGTATGGATATTTTCTGGAATCGCCCAATGGCAACAAGTGACATAAAGGTGGATTGAAACTGTAACAACGACAGAAAAAATCACAAATACAATAGTAAAATACCGAAAGGGAGATGGCTTCCTTCTCAATATGTGAAACTTCAGACTATGGACGTACATGTTTAAGCCCTTATAGGACTTCCTCAATGCTTACAGAATTTGTCTCAAATCAAAACCAAAGATCAAAGATCAATAAATTTGCATAACCCCTGTCAAATCATTACCCCTTCAAAACTGCATGACATGTCGAGTCAATCATTTGCTGCAGGAAGTACGAAAGCCCCGGTGTGTGACAAAGGCAGACTGCAGACTTGTAGGTATTAAAACGAGGAAAACCTTTTTGTGGAATGCTTTAACAGAGATTCTATCCCTAAAGTTTAAGTCATTTAAAAGTCTAATTTAGGGATAGGGAATCTGTTAGAGCATTCTACAACTTACAATGTTTACTTCATTTACTTGCCAGCCTGCAGTCTGCGTTTGTCGCACACTACGAAACCCTACACACACCAGTATATAATTATCAAATGAAATTATTTCTGTTGTGCCTGATTAACATAAATCTTTCATAGGTTCTAAAAATCCTAGGCAAATGTACACTACCTTGAGTTCAATTGCCACACAAATTAACTATGGGCAAAAAGGCTCACATAATTGCCAACATTAATTACATCTATTTACTTGGCAAAGGTGTGTGTAAATCAGGACACATAGGACCTGATCTTTCAAGGTGTCAAGTGAAAGAAAATATTTACATACTCTCTAAAACCTGACAGGGGCAAAAAATCCGTATCAAACTTAGATTTATTCAAATCAGCCAACACTATATAAGCAAAGAGTAGCGCTATATGAAAGATGCCACAATAATAATAATTGTAACTTACTAATAAAAACCGAAAAGCCAAAAAATGTGATAACTTGGCGTGTTATGTGTGAAGAGTTCGGTACACCCAAACAGCTTGAAGTGGAGTTGACCCCGATCTTTAAATTACACGGATCTTGAGAGTGTGCGATAAAATACTACAGTGAAAAAGTTTGTTTTAATGTACATCTGGTGAGTCGCAAAACTTCCTGATCTTTGCCTTTCCTGTCGTGATAAAGCATTCGATAAATTTCTCGGCACGCCATGAAATAACAAAAACATTGTGAAACATCCGGTTTATTCAAGATTTTCGTTTTGTTTTAGGAACACGACTGAATCGCGTATCCGGTTTACACTCCTAGCAAAATTAACGGGAAAGCAGAAACAAGGGATATGCGATACAATATTTATTCACAAAAGATGTCCTTTAACATTACTGTAACTTAATTATGTTAACGGTGGAAAGATATGATCGCATTTTTTTTATGGCCACCGCCATTCACTTCAATCTCTATCACATGTCCACGGCATTGTTTAAAATCACCAGGGTTAACAAAAATTAACTAAGGGCGAAGACCATAAACTCAGCGTGAGCTCATTCTATTATTTAAGCACAGTGTTTGCTAATGTTATTTCACCGTCTGAAATTTAAAAAAAACGCGAAATCCAATATATAAAACCCAAAGCTTTATCGTTTAATTACCTTCGCATTGGTCTGTGGAATTAAGGTGTCTTCGTTCGTCTTGTCACAAAACTGCGAGACAAAATATAACAATAGCACCACAATAATTAGTCGATAAAATTATCAATCAGGTTAATGACTTAAAACATCACTTTATTTTAATCAAGATCAGAGATTTGCTACGAAATTAGAAGCAACAAATTATATGCACTGCTTGGCGAGAGCGGTCAATACGATAAGCCGTTTACAAGCATAAAGCTAAGCCGAGCCAAACCTTGAATTTCAAATATGCCACGAAAATGTCAGGCCCTTTGCAGAATAAACTCACCGTGTAATCAAATTTGAACAACTTTTCTCGTCTAGTTTCAGGGTTAAGAACTTTCACTTCATTGCCTTGCGTCCCCACAACATATTCTTCGTTGTCAGTTCTTTCTTTTTCTGATAAAGATCGAACTGCCACCGCAACTTTCACTCGCCGTTCCTCGTATGCCATGTCGTGTTCGCTCGAAATCTCGCGCCAAAACAACAGTAGCAACTCATAAAAATTCAAAGGCAACTTTCGCTAACAGCAGTGAAACAAAAGTCTGCAATATCAAACGTTTCCGTTAACCAAACACTCGCCAGTATTTTAAGCTCACAGACCTTCCTCTCATACATGCATGCAATGTGGTCGCGCCGGAAAATAGTTCCTAGAAGTGGCGGTTTGTAAGATCGAGGCGATGCAAGTAACTTCCGACCGGAAATGACGTTTAATTAAGGGCTCGCTCTAGAAAAAAGCCAAGGTATTCCAGTATTGGCCAGTATCGGCTAGCATTGCCAATACAAAGTCCACCTTCAGGTAAATCACACATCACTTTATTGATTAGGGTTAAATACTGTTTCGAAACTCGTTAGAATCTTTTTGGGGGATTGGGATTGATGCTCTACGTACTTAAAATATTACCTTTCCATTCATTAATCCGCAGTGGTCTGGTGGTTAGCGTGGTATATTAGGTTTTCTAGGTCGTGGGTTCAAATCCTACCGCTCTTCATATCAATTTATTTTCTTTCAAATTGAAGAGATTTGCAATTTCATAAACATTTCCAGCTTCAAACATCATCTAAGTGTGATATAAAAACAGAAAACAGTTCTACTTTGTATACATTTCATGAGGGAAGAAAGGGGCTACGCCCGATGGGATCTGATGCTGACGCCCTCTCTCAAATAAGCGCCCTCTCTATAATTAAGCCCTCCTCTATTTAACTGTATTGAATTCACATCAACATCTGCATAAGTGATGTGCGTGTCATCAGTATGCATCCTAGGCTGGCATGAAGTTAGGCAGTTTGGCAAATCGTTGATGTAAATAAAAAATAAAAGGGGTACCCAGCAAATATTAAAGCGCCCCCTTCCAATCAAATGTGTTTGAATTCAATAAGCATCCGAGGGGGTTTAATAGAAAACTTACGGTATTTTGCCCAGTTTCCGACCGGGACCAGTCCAGTTTCTCGCCTTGACGGGCTTTGGAATTCTCGTCCACAGATCCACTCGGCCTAATTTGTAACGAACCAAGACCTCGTGACCAAGAAACGACGGGCTCTGGGGACGAGAATGGGGCTTTGGCGGTCAATGTTCTCAGCACTTTTGAAGCGAAGGATACATGATCATACATTGGCGTCAAAAATAGGCTCCAAAAAGTAGGATATATAAGAGGTGCTTTCCTTTCAATCTCGTCCTCAGGGCTTTCTCCTCCCATTTTCTATGGAAAAAGCACTAGGGACGAGATTTCGAATAAACGCCGCAACTAATCGAAAGAACGCGGCGTCTATTCGAGGATGATGAGAAAAAAAACTCGGTACAACTTGGTAATCTACACCATCCAGACAATTACAATGCTATCTCAGCAAAATAAGAGAGACATCAGGACTTTTAAAGTACATTATATTTACAAACGATTTACAGCAACTGCTGTCGGTGATTTAAGAAAAGTGATTTCGAAATAAACGCCGCTCTTGAATATACACCGCATTTGAAACGCTGAAAATTTAATTAACGCCTCGGCGTCTAGTCGAATAAATGAGGTAACCCTCATATCTAAACTTACTTTAGGAGCCCTCCAGTTACCTTCTGAGGGATGGACTGGGTGATTAAAGTAAAAATATCTCGCGAACAGACCATAAAGATCTAAAATGAAAATCTTTTCCATCGAAGTAACAGTCATACTTACAGCGGAAAATAAATGTAATCAAGTTCGATCACAATGGGCTTTTTTTCTCCCGAAGAGGGAAGGCTTGTCCTTCCTGTGAAAACTCAAGACACTTTTGTCTTTGCTGCCTTGTTATTAATGTTTAATTTTGTCTTATGATAAAACAGCAGGATGTGGAAGTGTCAAAATCTACCTTATCAAAACTACGTCATTGAACCCCCACCACACCTCTAGAAAATTACACTAGTCAGTACAAAAATTTGATGTTGTAAAAGGCATTGAAAAGTATATATGTTTGACAAATTTAAATGAAAGGGATGAAATTAAAAGCCAAAACTAGCTGTAAGGTAATCCAAGACAGCCTTGGTCTCTGAATTCCACGCCTTGGATTCGGATTCCAGGAGGTAAGATTGTAATATAGGGATAACCTCATGATTATGAAAAACCCGCCTATTGTGAGTTTACCAATTGCAAGTCAATGTGACTTGTGTGATTCAAGTTACGTAGGTTATACACTGAGGCACTTACACCAGCGCGTGGTTGAACACAAAAATATGTCTTCCTCCATTAGCAAACATTACAAGGATAAGCACTCTACTGTCAAGAAGATCTTGAAGAAGTGCAACAACAAGTTCGATTGTTTAGTCCACGAAATGTTGCTAATTAGCAAGCAAAACTTTTTGCGTGACTTTGCATATTTCATTGGCTGCGCAGCGACCGAAGGGAGCGAGCAGCAACATAATCAGGATTTAAAGGAAATATATAAGGGGCGACGAATTCTCGAATTCATCACTTTTTACCACAATGCATTGCATTTAACCACATTTTTTACCACAATGCATTGCATTTAACCAGAGTGCATTGCGCCACGAACAACTCAAATAAAAACACGGGAAAGTTCGGTGGGTGAGAGAGTGCATCGTTCGCTGCTCAGACTTAGAGTTTTCTTTGTGGCAAATTTTCTACAGCACGGTTAGAAGTCTTACCAAATTTTAAGACACGCAGGAGTCTTTCAGATGAGTACGATAGTTAACTTGGGGATTGGATTTCAATTCAAGAGCCTTTGACTCGTCCAGGTGTTAAACCTGATGAGAAGATGAGCATTTGCTCTTCGACTCCGCAACACGGGGGATATGAGGGGGATAGAAGGTGATGTGAAAGTGAGAAAATGTCATGCAATGCTATTCTTAAGAAACTGTATGAGCCGAAAATGGATGTGATTTTGACCATTCGCTTCAAAATAACAGCGGAAATCGAGATAACAAAACATATGTTTTGTGTCCTACTTTGCAGACGAGGACGTGTATCGGCGTTTTGAAAAGCATAATTATGTTCTTTCATTCATTCATTGCCATGGAATATGCGTTTACATTGTTTTTTCACTGTTAATAGCTCGGTTAATGTGGCTGGCGATCATCTTGCCGGCGGAAGTTTCATGGAAAAGGAGTAAAATGAAAGACTTTTCCATACGATTTCGTAATCAGCCTCTGTGGTGAAGTGGTTAGGTGTAGTCGCGTTCAGTCGAAGGTGCCGGGTTCGAGTCGTACCGAAATACTAATTTTTTTTTTTTTCTGTTTTTTGTGTTGTTGTTTTCTATTAATATATAGCTAAATAACTGTTACTTAATAAAGTGCAACAAACAGCAAGAAAAATATTGTGTTTCCAGAGAAAATATCGTGCACCGCATATTGAATATATGGATAAACAATCTGATTTTCTATTATTTCCTACAATTTACTGTGCGAAAACCAGAGTTGATAACCACTTGATCATTTTCTAAACAATGTTCCCACGAGTTCTTTCTATAGACTGATAGTAATTATTCTAGTACTTTCCAACATGTAAATAGGACATTCAATGTCATTTTTGATTCTTTTAAGTCTCACTGCCTAACTAATGCCAGTATCAACAGAATGTGCCGCAGCATTACTATCTTTTAGATACCCTAGTATATAGTACTAATCATCAGCCAAAAAATTTTTTGTCAGTTTATCAGCAATCAATTTGAACTTGAAAATGGCGTCAAGATGACACCGAAACGTCGTTCGTTCTTTTCCGGGTTATCTTTTTCGTGTTTCTGTATAACTTAACCGTTGCTTATTAACCTAATGACCGTCCTAGCTTCAGGTGTCGTAACGGCTATCTGTAACCTGTGTATGTATGCATGTACTATAGCAAGGTATTACCTAAAACTGGGCTCGCGTATTAGACGCACACTAGTACTAACGTATAAGTTATCATTAGCCCTAAAAAGGACATATGCGCTTAAAACTCAGCCTCGTCCTAGGCCGGTTTGCGCTATCTGAGTGAGCAGAGGCTCGAAACCGAGCGCGATAGCGAATTTTCGCGACAAGCTTGACAGGTGACGTCACATCCAAAATCGCTGAAGATGACTGGGAACGAGGCTACTAAAAACTAATCTGCTCATAAGCCCTCGTTTCGCATCAAGAGATCGATACGTTGGTTTCATTTCTTGTATGACTCTGACTGATTTGGTCGTTGCAATACCGACCAAAACTTAGAGCCCTTTTGAAGGCCGCCTGAAACTGCGGATTCATTATTCCGTATACAATTGGATTTGCTAAACTACTAGTGAACATAAGAAAAATAACAGCCGAAAAAATTCCCCTGGGGATAAAACACCCTGCACTCTCTACAATCACAATAACAGATACCGGTCCCCACGTCATCACAAATACACAAACGACCGTGAAACTAGTTTTCAGGAGTTTGATATCAGTTCTATGGCGCCCTGCCGAGACTGCTCCATCTTCTATACCATGCGCATTCAGATTTCGAGTGCTTTCTTTAAGAGTCTTGTAAATCTTGTAGTAGGAGTAAAAGATTGCAAGGGTCGTTCCGTTGACCACTCCGCCCACAACAAGTATGGCATATGAAATATACCGCATTTCCCAAGTAAAAGTGCAGACACCAAAATAAGGATGGTAGGCCATCTTGCCCCACCCATACAAAGGCGGTGTTGCGAGGAGCAAAGAAGCTACCCACACCAGAGCGCAGTAG
This sequence comes from Porites rus, assembly GCA_964035705.1. Lineage (NCBI taxonomy): Eukaryota > Metazoa > Cnidaria > Anthozoa > Scleractinia > Poritidae > Porites > Porites rus. The sequence goes on along the minus strand of OZ038000.1, from coordinate 22,728,643 downwards.
ACTCGTGCCATTCTCTTGCTCGCGAAAATTTTGCTATACAGGGCTGGTTTGACGACTCGGAAATATCGGTTGAAGGAGATAAGCCCCATATTCAGGATAGAGGCAATACCCAAAGTAAACTGGATGGCTGCTTGAAACTCGCACAACTTCTCGCTAAAAATCCAAGTCCCTGAATACAGGCTTGTTACCTAAAAAGGCATGTGCAGCGATGCCATGGAAATGTCAGTCAATGCCAGGTTGTGGATGAATATATTCGTTACGCCCTTAAGTCTGGAATCTTTATTGACAACATAGACGACCAATAAGTTGCCAAGAATGGAGGTGAGGCAAATAAGAATAGACAAGGTCACTTCCAAACTTATTTCAGTGGGAGAACGTTCTAGTGGATCGTGGGTACTCGATCTACTTTGAGAACTGTCCGCCATATTATGATAAAACAGCCTGCAAAATGTATATAAAAAATATGATAAAATTAACAATAGCTGAATAATGATAATAATCACTAATAATAAAAATGATAATAATAATGGATTTATTGTTATTCACACCAAGTATTTCGTCATTTTTTTATTGGCCCAAATCCCGCCGACTAAAAGTCTTCATATCCAGCTGGTGTTGACTAAATTTGGAAGACGTGAGCTATATTAATACCGTCGATTCGATGGTATATTGTGCTAGCAGCCTGGCATCTAGGCAATATCCCTTTCGATTGTACAAAGCTTGAGAGCGCGGTAGCCTAGCGTACACTGCCCGAAGAAGAAATAGCGAAATTTACAGAATTTATCTCTAGAACTGAACGGAAGAAATCTAAACATCATCACGTAAACAACGCGCACTCGTGGGATATATAATTGTTAAAGAAAATTCGTTTACGTTCATCATAACAACTTGAGACTCTCTTCTGAAAATAAGAAATAGATTTTATGGGCCGCGCTAAATCTGATAAAATACCGGCGATGTTTTTTGCCTACGCAATGACCTGTATAAGGACTGTTGGCTAAGTTGGCTCAGAAATTTTTTTGGTGTTAAACTGACCGGTTTTAGCCAGAAACCTCAAATGATCCCAAATTTTTACCAGCGAGTGATATTTCATGCCTCATGGCACGTTCATTTTTCACACAAAATGTAAATCCTAGATATGTATCCATTTAAGCATTTAACCAACTTCAGTTAAAAATACAAAGGGTTACGTGCCACAAAATTTTGAATGCGATTCAGATTTCAATTGGTAAAAATAGCATAATTGCTATTATTGCCAATTGTATGAGTGAGGTAAGTACAAATCAAAACTATTTCATTTCATTATTCACTCAAAAGCATAAGACTACAAGATTTCAGTTACCTGTTTGCAATATTTGTCTTATTTTTTTAGCAAACCGAGAAATGGAATCGTGCACAAACAGGTCATTGCATTTGCTAGGCGCAAGCAAATAGCAGCAAAATAATTTTAACTGTGTATTTTCCTTCCTCCGTCATATATGGGCCAGGCTCCGTGTTAAAAACGAGAATCATCTCTCTGCGATTGATGTGCGGTCGGCATAGTGATAATCTCATATCTTGAAGGTCTTTTCAGAGCAACTGCTTTTCAAACAAATACAAGCGACACTTGTCATCATAGTGTAATTCCGAACCGGTATTTAAGTAAACATCGCAGAGATGAGTTTTCTGTTTCATAAAATTTTCTGAAACACCTGCTGCCAATCGAAAAGCAGACGATTCCTATTCACTTTTAAAAATCAAAGGCTGATGCATACGATAGAAAATCTTGGCGTTACCTTTTAAATGTGCTTAAAAAACGAACTTAATAAAATAAAATTAATGTTAAAGCGTCCGGCTTGTGCATGTCTAAGTAACCGATGCTTTGCCCAGATACCTCAAAGTTTTATTAGTGTAATCATTGCTTTTCAGATGGTTAAGTATAGTTTAGTCGACTCCCTATACGTTTCTGCTCCAATGTGTTTTCATGTCTTCTAGATTTCGGTTTTCAGTAACGACTAGCGAGAACTTTTCCCTACTGCCTATCAAAACCCTTTCTCTTACATTTATCTATTCGCTCTTCAGAAATGGGTGGTTCGATAACGTAGCTTTAACAAGTTTCCCCCGATAATTCAGGAAAAATCTAGTTATTATTATATCTCCGAGTTAGAAATTTTCTTCATTTACTCTACTTACTCGTTTAGAAAAATTGGCTTGATTGTGAATCTGTCTATCTTTCCAGAAGGATAGAATTCTAGGCCATTGTATGCTCTGTGCAAAACACTTCTGTCAATTTTGTCCAGTACGAAACAGAAAACTGGGTAATAGACAAAGGTGGGAATCCGTCCAAGGCAGAGCAATAAGCAAGATTTACTTTAATTGACTGTTATAGCTGGTAAGCAAGTCGGAAATTTAATTATAGACGAAATTCCAAATAACTTGGCTGTTCTTATCTAAACATCAATTTTCTTTTTCAATTTGATACCGAGTGGCAGCAGCACATACATGTACGCTAGTCCTTTTTACCGTGCAAAAATCTTTTCATTCCCAATGGTGTGTAAAAAAAGTTTTTTCTATCACGTTAAAGAAACACAAGTTAATCATTTTTTTGTTTATCTTGTCTTACATGTAAAGCTATAAAAGAATACATCTGAAATTGAAAAGTCCCCGCCGGATTCTTTCCTTACCCCACAAGAATGTATATATTTTACTTTACAGCTATTGTGACTTTATTTTGTTTCGGCGCGCGAGGTGCATGCGTAAAACAGTTCTCGAACGCGCAAAGGGGATCTCAAGCTTCTTGCAAAATGGTGCTGCTCGCAGTCTCGATCTTCCCATCAATCCCGAGAAACCTTTGAAACTGATGCTGTTTGGAGTTCCTCCGGAGAACACTTCTCGAATACCAAACATTTCTATCGAGTCCTTGGAAGAGCAACTAAAACTCGTTTCAACATGTAAAGATCTGAGACAAGTTCTATATCCGAGACTTTCATTTAAATGAATACATCTATTGGGCGAATTAACGCCTTCCCTCTAAGTAGCAAAACCGGACCCGAGTGAGTAGCGGAAATTAAGCCTATGAAAGTCGCACATACTTTAATGTGGATTAGTGTTAATGGATGCATGCCGCACCTCCCTACTCCGTCCATATCGTCGGGGAATACTCCCTGTACGAACTTAGTAGCTGTAGTTGTTTCTCAGTAACGCTCTTGCGTGGTCTAATATAGGGCGGGTCTGATTCACGCTGGTATTCCCCTCCATTTTGGCTTGAGGCTACAATCTATCAAACATCGAAACTGTTCGTGACATCCTATATTTTCGGCTGTGAAGTATATTATTCTTAATAATACATGATCTATGTTTTTATCTATTTGGTCTGGAACTTTCAACTAGTAGGTCTTAAACGTCAGAAAGAAGCGTTTAAGCAAGGGTCATTTTTGGCCTTTCTATCCAAGGCAGTTAGGTGGGATCATGCATATTTCGCTTGATTTCGTCTTTTCAGCTAAATCTAGCGAATAACTATTACTTTCAGGAAAAACTAGAGATGTTTACCTATAAATAGGTATAAATAGGTGTAACATTCATTGGAAGATGGTGCAGGTCAAATATTTTACAGCGCCGCAAAAAATACCAAATTTTCAATTTTCAAGAGGTGCAAATTAACTGGCCGTGGGGGAACAAAATACCCGGCGCCCCCCATTTAATATTTGTTTTATGAGGTATGGAAAGGGGTCTTTAAATTCTTGAAACATTTACACTTTTTGATTTTCTTTTCTCATTAATAACTTGTATGGCAACTGAGTCAAGGCATATTAGAAGTGCAATTTTCATTTTTATTATTCCTATACTTATCGAAAAGCAGAACACCAACAACAGGGCATCTTTTAGGTGGCAAATAACACATTTTTTAAACTTACTACCTTACCTTTCAATATATAAAATTCACCAAATTTCTGAGAAGTCCGGCCTCGTTACTTTTGAAAAGTACTCCTGCCAGCTCTGTTTTCACTGTACTCTCTATTATTGAAATGCTATCTAATGAAGACTAGATATATGGCTTTCAGTATGACGGCTCTAAGAACCAAATTTCCATAAATAAATGACGGCAATTCAACAAATTTGCGAAGTAATTTGCCTTCTTTTGTACGGCCCATGCAGTATTGTCTTCGGCTTTTCTGGCAACAAAGTGATTTTACTTAACTACAATAAATTACTTTCCTTTTCTTGTTGTGAAGATCCATCTTTTTTAATGTACTTTTCATAGTAATAATAAATCTTTGCTTCCAAATGCTCAGTAATCAAACTAAGTGCAACTCAATGCACGGTTTCAGTAGCCCTGACTTTTACTAGTTACGGAATAAAATAACAAATTGAGGCGAACAATTAAACCAAGGAATAAAAAGAAATGCCTTATATGAAAGAATAAACTTTAATTTCTGAAATAAGTGAAGTTATTTTGTTTAGCCAAAGTGCGATTAACAGTCAGTCATAAATATTTCGTCCTCAAGTTGCTTTGTTTTGCGTATAAAATAATATCACAATTTTTCATCCACACAACAGTATTAAAACACGAACTTATAGATGCAGAAAAAAACGAGTCTACTAAATATATTCTCGCTGGAAGCGTAATATTTTATTTAAAAATTATTCAAGACAACGTTAAAAAGCGCGTCAGCTGTTAGGCGTTATTTTAAGCACTAAATACCGTCCGAACGATTCTCACAATTGTCCGTTCTGCCTCATTTGGTAAATCTGGGGGCGGAGCAAAGATCCACGTAAAAGATGGTATCCCTTTTCATGAGAGACCTGATCTGAACACTGCTTGTTTTGAATCATGTATTATTGAAGTTTCTCGTACCAAATGCAAGAAACCATTTATTTGGATCGTTTACAGGACATCAGACAATCATTTGGACACTTTCATTGATGGACTAAATTCATCTTTGCCTAATATTCCCTACTCCGCGCAGCTGGTATTGCTTGGTGATTTTAACGTAAGTTATTCAGAATCAAAAGGCAGAGAAAACTCAAATTAGCGAGAGTGGTTGCTTTGCATAATCTGGAGTAATTCATAACACAGCCGACAAGAATAACAGCTCGCTCATCAACTTTGTTGGAGTTGCTCTTCGTTAACACCTCTCAGCGCGTTGTTGATCATGGGGTTATTCATCTTGCCTTGAGTGACCACTATTTGTTTATTGTGTACTCAAAGCATGTGTCACAAAATCTCCGCAAGAACAATAGCATATCGGTCATACAAGTCCTTTGATACTAAAGCCTTTAATCAGAACTTGACCAGCGTCCCCTGGCACGTTGTTGAAAACGAGAATAAGATTGATGATGCAGTGTTGACATGGAAAAAATTATTTTCTGAAATTGCAGATGCTCAAGCACCCCTTAAGAAACGTCGCCTGAAACGCGAGCCTGTCCCCTGGATGAATGATAAAATCAGAGCAGCGATGCGTGATTGAGATTATCATCACCGTAAAGCGGTTAAATGACAGGAAATTACGAAATTCTGTCCACAAATCAAAATATTACTTAATAATTATGAATGAGGCTGAGTATCTTATGAAGAATTATGGAGATCGAGGAGGGTGTTATCCGTAAAGGCCGTAGGCCGAGGCAGATAACACCCTCCGAGATCTCCATAATTCTTCATACGATACGAAAACGGAATTCAATAATTGTGTTATTATTCACTCAAAATAATTCCTAGTTTAAAAACATAGCTAAAAAATGCTTACCTCCATCGATGTTAAGTTCATCTTCGGATAGTGCACGTTTAGGGTTGTTCACTGAGCTCCGCAAATATTCTCCAAATAGCAGATGTCGCCCTTCGAGTTGTCATCTTGCTGTTGTTGCCATGTTTTAAGCTATTATTTCGCCTAGTTCTCGCTCTTGAAACGAGTAAAATGTCCGCCATTTTTGTTTCCACAACTAAAACAACTCAACTTTGTCCCCAGGTCTTCTTGGTTAACGGTGCATTAACCTGCAAGGAAGCTGCACTTTTGACGTCATCGGTTGATTAATCGCAAAATTCTTCCAAATCTGGTCATAAGTAGCCGGTTATGGTGAATTATGTGTGTGCTTTTAGCCAATCAGAATCGGGGAAATGTTTTGAATGAATAATAATGTGAGTTTGTTGAGGATAGTAAAGGCCACTCGACCAAGATATGGAAAGCTATTAACGAGGTTTTCAGTAATTCTAAATCTTCCACTCCTCAGTGTATAGTTTCTAACGGCGTGCAACACGCAGATCCCAAAGCTATCGCCACGACCTTAAACTCATTTTTTGTCTCAGTTGGGAAGACATTAGCGGATGAATTCATCTGCTTTTGCTCAAACTTTTCGAAGCCTAAAGAAGTACAGGTCGGTTGTTTTTGTTTGAAAGAAATAGATGAATCCTTTGGTTTGCAGCAATTGTGTTCCATCAAGCCCAACAAAGCGATTGGTTTGGATAGAATCAGTGCAAGACTGCTGAAATGTGCGTCTTTCTCGATATGTTCATCAGTCACCAAATTACTAAATCTATCGATTCGCACATTCCTAAAATATGGAAATGTTCCAAGGTAACAGCTCTATTCAAATCAGGTGACCAGACTAACGCATCCAACTACCGCCTGATATCAATTTTGCCATCTCTTAAAAGCAAAATTCTCGAAAGAGCTGTTCACTTCCAACTTTATGATTACCTGAACACTATCAACTTGCTGACCGACAAGCAAGTTGGTTTCCGACCAAAACACTTAACGGTTACTGCTCTAGCAAGTTTTGCCGATGACGTTCTAAGTAAAATGGAGCGCGGGAATCTCTGTGAAGCTGTATTCTTGGATTTGTCAAGATTTGATACTGTGGATAACAGTATCCTGCTCGTCAAGTTATCTTCCTTGGGACTCCTAATGCTGTTCAGTGGTTTCAATCCTACCTCAGTCATAGGAAGCAGCGCATCTCATACGGTAAAGACATCTCCGATCCTCTACCTGTTACCTATGGTGTACCACAAGGGAGCATCCTGGGGCCCTTACTTTTCCTTGTTTACATAAGTGACCTGCCTACTGCTGTCAATCACTGTAGCGTATTCCTTTATGCAGGCGATACTGTTTTGTACAAGACAGTAAACAACATCCATTAGCTTCCATTGGCGTTTTCGGTCATTTTATTTAGCTCTATTTGTACCATTATCTCGAAATGTTCGGCGCTTAGAGTCTCGGGCTCGGATTTTTAAGAAATTAAGTCGGATTTGATAAAAGCAAAAAAGTATCGGCTTCGAATTTTAAAATCAGGGTCTCGAATCTGGAATCTTTTGTCCTTTTATAAGTTATGCATACATGTGCAAGGGGATGTGACAACATTTGAAAGAAGCCCTTCTCTGCGATTACATCACATGATCACATGGTTTGAAATAAGAAAACAAAACATACAAGCTTACAAAGTCTATTGTCTTCGGCTTAGTCACAAAGTGATTTTCATTGATCCCATGCTATTAATTTCTTCCCCATGTATTTCATCCGTAGATAGTCATAGAGACGATAAGAAACAGTTTCAATTTCTAATTAGTCTTTCGGGTTATAATTAACAAATTAAAAGTGGACAAACATCTTTGAAATTCAATTGAAGTGAAGACACGATTTAGCTTAAGACATAGCACTGTAAACAGATAGCAAATTACTTGACGTTTTTGCTTATAGGAACAACCTACTACATGAGTGACATGCCAACGACCTTGACTAGCCTTAAAGACTATAGTCTTTATTTCACCTTGAAAAGTTTTTGAACTTGGTTTAAATAAGTAATAAACTTTCCCTTTTTCAGATCGAATTATGACTATCTCGAACTATCTGACGCATTACTCAAACATGTGATTCTGATGCGGCGTGACCCGTAAAAGTCAAAATATTATTGGCAAGTCTACCCGTCTTTCTGGTACAATGTATAATTATATTTCCGATGCTGAAAATATTGTCAACTAGTCATTCGGCAAAGCGGACGTTTGGTATGCATGGATTAGTTTCCTTTGGTGCTGATGAGGTTTATTAGGTTCTGAAATGCCGACAAATGGTAGCAGTTCAAAAAAAGAGAACTCCCGGAATACAGTCAAGCTGAAGATGGTGCGCTCTGAGGGCGGACGACAATGGCTGGTTTGTGCTTCTGCTTTCTTAGCTCAGTTTGCAGTGGTGGGATTCATGATGACTGGAGGGGTTTTGTACACAAAATTAATCGACGAGTTTAAAGCCTCGAGAGGAGCTACAGGTATGAAGGAAGTCTTTGTGTGAGTCAAGTTCGCTATAACTTACTTTTCGTACTACTTCAGAGTTAACACAGTGTAGAATAATGTATAAATGGTCCACAAAGCCTTTTAAGAATGAAAGACTGGCTTTTAAAGCTTTTTCGTGGCGAGAGGCCACTTGAAGGGTGAAAGTTACTGTTTTGGTAAAACGGAGTAAAACTTGCAACCCGGCAAACTGGCTTTAATTTCTCCCGTTTAAGGCTGTATTTATTTTTATTTTCCCTTTTGTTAAGAGATGATCTTGGATCATTTTTTTCTCACTGTTATACATTGAACCATGCATCTGTTAAATTTCTGATGGGCCAAGAGCGGTAATTCACTTGTAATTCACGATGACCATAACTGAGGGACTCGCGGGTAAACGTTTTCAGGAAACTTAGAATTGTTTCCTCGACCCTTATTATTCTCTATATCAAAAAATATCTGATTTACTCAATTATTAGTTATTCTTCGCGAAGCAACTTTCCAAAGGTGCGAGCCGACAAAGGTTTATAAATTTGCCGGAGTTCACGTCCAGCGAAATCTAGTGTTACCTCTATGATAAGAGGAAGTTACTGTCGGCAGTTGCCTAGCAACAAAATACAACAAAATCATATCTCACGCCCGAACTCCTTTTAACAGCTTATAACCGTCAGAAACAATCGGTTACCTAGTGCTCGAGACGCCGGGAGTTTCGCATTAGATTTTCGCGCGAGCCACAGCAAGTGTCACTCTTACTTTTCACCCTTTCTGCTCCCGGACTTTTGATTGACCGCTCTCGCGTGCGTTCTTGACCTACGGAAAAATACGGACTGCTTTGCAATCTTCTAGAATTTTTAATTAAATAGTTTTTTAAATAGTTTCCGTTTATTTCTGCCAAATAAAGACCAGAAAACGGCTTCATTGGATAAATTCAAACAGCGTTTTTCGCCAAAACGTCCATTTGCACTCTAGAGAGCACACTGATAGGATTTCCTCAGCATTTATGGCATAAGCTGTGGTATTCTGTTTGCTGAATCACAAATAAACATCCCTTTAAGCGCTTCACAGAGCCAGTTAAGGACACACGTATTGTTTTAGTCCTCTCAACCCCCGCCAGATGGGTAGTGCAAATGTACCGCGTTTTGTTTACAAAGAGGCACCAGTCTTAGACTACGACTAGTCCCCATTTTTCCTCAAAAATGGGGACTACTCATAGTCTACACCAGTCTTTATTTTCAAAAGTTCATTGTGCGAGGAGCGGAGCTTTACAGACCTTTACGGTCAGTCTACTGGAAAATAGTCAGTTTTGTTTACATTTTTATAATAATCATTTATTTGCATTTGTTATCCTTCACAAACTTCTGATCAGTACTCAAGTTATAGCTTAATGTAATACTGTTCTAACTCCAGTTCTTGCCAAATACAGAGGATAAGCCTGTTATGCTATTATGATTATAATGTTTGAGTTCGCCTAAAGGCCATCTTCTTCTTATGGGTTGAACAGGCTCATTACTCAGATGCCATTTCAGGCTTTAAAGTAATTTAATAATAAGAGTTTTTGACATGTTTTATAATAGCATCACTATTTTCATAATTTACTATTCTATAGCCTTAAATTATTCTCTTGTTCATCATCAGCATGGGTGAGCTCTCTAACGTCTTCCGTTTTGTACTTCTGTGCCCCTTTGAGCACGTCACTAAGCGAGCGGTTTGGTTGCCGAGTTGTGACGATATTTGGGGGTTTGACGTGCATTCTTGCCATGGTCCTGTCCTCATTCTACACCAGTATCCTTCATCTTTATTTCACACACGGAGTACTTTGGGGTGTTGGATTGTCCCTTAGTTACTTTCCTACGTTTTTGATCGTCGCTCAGCACTTCAACAATTCGAAGCGTTTGTCTTTAGCCACTGGCATAATCACCTTTGGCGGTTCCCTCGGTACATTGACATTAAGCCCTGGACTACAGCGGATGTTCAACAGATTTGGACTTTCCACTTCGTTTCGCCTTCTTGCTGCTGTTCATGTGGTAATTATTGTCTGTGGAATGTTGTTTTTTCCTGAGAAAGAGAACATTAGCGCCTCGCAACAAACCCGCAAGAAGCAGAGGTGCTTTGATTGGTCCATTTGCAAGAATCGAGAATTCATTGTTTTCCTCTTCGCATTAGGTTTCAACATGTTAGGCTACTTGGTCCCTTTTGTTCATCTGGTGAGCTAAATTATTTTAGGTGAATCAGCTATGTGCATTTTAATTTTTTTCAGTATCGTTATTATTCATTAAAATTTTTCTTAGTTAGGAGTCATTTCATAAGTAGGTTGAGTATGATCGTCTGGGTGAACGTAGTCCTGAATAGAACTGTTTCGACAACCTGTGCGGTAGTTATCTTTAGAGCCAAAGTCAGTTGTATCACGTCAGTTGATGGTAGCGTCATTATCACGTTATTGAATTCTAGTACAATGGAATATCAAATCCTGGCCAAAAGCACTGAAGAGGGCTAGGTTTTCGGCAGGTGCTACCGACTGCAACGGGGAAAGGGAAGAAGGAAGTAAAAAATTTTACGATATGTTATCATCCATGTCACAGCTTTAGCGGGAGTAGCCTCCCCGCAGACGTCCTTTGGGGTTCGTTTGTCACGCATTCAATGAATGCGTGACAAACGAACCCCAAAGGACGTCTGCGGAGAGTCTATAGCGGGAGACGATTTGGATCAATTTAGGTTTCTGGGAAACTGCCCACCTACCCCTCCCCTAAGCCATCATTAACGCTTACCTCTCGTTTAGGGCAAAATATTGGCTTATGGGAGGGGTAGGTGGGCAGTTTCCCAGAAAGCTAATTTGACGACGATTTTTGCATAAAGTTTTTTTGGTGCCCTAGCCTGACGAAATCTTTTTCGTTAGTGTTAGATTTTTCTCTCCAGCAATAAGCTTACCAGGTCTACTAAATAAAAGATATAATTTATATAGTAGCATTTGTCTTTCGCAGCGATTTTGTCAAAGCGCGAGCATTTAGTTTTGGTATCCAATGGCCTCTGTTTACATGTATATGACCCCACGTATGCATTCGGTTTTTTGAATAGGTGAGGATGGCTGAGGAACGTGGTGCCAGTCCAACAGAAGGCGCTTTGTTGATCAGCTACGCTTCTGCTGCTTCTGGCATCGGGCGTTTACTTTTCGGCAGAATGGCCGACTGTAAACGCTTCAGCAAGTTCTACATTTGGCGAACTGGTTTATTAGGAATGAGCGTGTCATCAACTTTGGTAATCATAGCTCGTTCCTATGAATGGTTCGTAGTATACGCATTCACTTTCGGATTATTCGAGGGTTGTTACGTGACGTTAACTCCATTACTGGTCAGACACATCGTGGGTGTCAGAAAATTTCCTTGTGGTCTCGGAATGGCTTATTTTTCGATGTCGTTTACAAGAAGTGCTGGTCCACCCATTGCTGGCTGGATGTACGACAGTTTTCACAGCTACAAAGTGCCATTTTTGTATACAAGCTTTGTGATTTTTACAGGGTGTTTTATTTCTTTCTTAGTTCCTTTACTCCAGAAAAGGAATACACGAACTGAAGCCGACGACACGAGTAATTTACAGTCTACCGGAGTCGACCGAGAGACTGATGTTTAAACTACAAGTAGCCTACACTGCACTAAAAATTAATTTTAAAAAGATCTGTTTCAATTCAGCTCTGGCCGGAAGTGATAATTCACCTCTGTCGGCCAAAGTTTGATTCAGCCTCTCCAGGAGCCATTCAAGCACAATTTTAGCCAAAATAGCTCAATCAAAAGCCTAGTATTCCAGCCCACGCTGGGACACATTTCAGCCCTTGGGTCCAAATTAGCCCCAGGTTATTGGACTGTACTGGCCCTTATTAAGGGAGCCAAATTAGACTAAAAAATAGGACTGCATTAATTGCATTGCTACCCTAAACGGCAATATTTTTAATAATCTTAAGAAGTCTGAGAATCGGAGGCCTATTGAACCCCCACAATCATTGCCGTGGAGCCTAGAAAAAGACAATACATGGTCACCAAATCGACACAAACTTAATATGGCGGAAAACATGATGGTAGATTTCACAGTAAAAAGCAAAAAGGCGTACACCACCGAAACGTCTATGCCTGGAAATGCTGTTTTCAATGCTCATTTTTCAGATTAAAAAAAATTTAAAATCAAAGTCAAAAAAGGTTCAACTGCTTCGTCTTGTTTCCTCGAAAAATGCCAAAAATTTGGTTCGGTCGTTTGGGTCGGCCGGAAGACACTAAACGAAGAAAAAAAAGAGGGAGGGAGGGGGTGGCCTAATCTTAATTAAATCATGATTATACAAAATGCAATCTAATCGATCGGATGTGAGAGCCCCCTGTGCTATGTGTCCACTTTTTGGAGACTGGATAAATCTGACGGACTTCAATAAATCAGGAATTTTTCAAAACAAGAAAACAAAAGCTCAAAATTGACCTGTTACTAACTGCAAAAGAAGTTAAGGTTTTCAACGTCTTTTTTAAGTCAGGAACGTGTCCTCCATATCATATTAAAAGTATCCAAAAATCTTTGAGGGGGAAGTGGCCAACCAAACGCTTTTATTACAGTCAGGGCGCCGAGGAGTTATTTGTGACAGTTTGAATCGCATTTGTTTACTGAGCGGACATGGAGATTTGCGGTGTTGCGGTGTACGAGGGTCGCTAATTTTGTGCGGTGTTGAGATGAACAAGATCCCATCTCACTGTGTTGCAATGATCTCAAACTGTACGGTGTGTGGTATTTCTGATTTGAAACCTACGGGATCCGTTGAAACGAAATTACTTGTGGCCCGGGAGGGTAATTCCTTGTAATAAGCTAATGCAAGGGTAACTCATTCTCTCTTGGCTAGTGGGAATGTGCAGCTGGATGTGGACGCATTTTCACGGCGAGATTGACAATAATGGGGTTGCAGTTTCATTATAGTTACTAGAATAGGATCGCACATTTTGGGGATTTGGGAGATCAGAAAATTCAGGTAAGTGGGGATTTAAAAATGGAAAGATTTTTACTTCATTAAGTTTAACAAATATGTCAATTCAATTCAGGATAACCTAGTAAACAGGCTTTACAAAGTAGCCGAGAAAGTTTCTAAGTTGGGATCACGAAAATTGCTCTTTCTCAAAAGTGACTAAGATGAAGTCTTTAAATTGACCACAGAATAGACTATAATGGGTTAGGGGGTCTGAGAGGCCAGCGGCACATATCCAGCAAAAATTAACCCAAGTAACCCCCCCCGGGACTTGTGGACCCTTTGCGGTGTTGTAATTTATTGCACAGGGTCCAGAGGAGTTTCGTGTGAATAAATGAATTGATCTTGCGAGCCCTCAGTCTCTTGGTTTGCGGTCTATGGAATGTGTAACGAAACTGTAACGCAATCAAAATAACCCATTTTTCAGAGGTTATCGACAAACACATCTCCTCTGGGCCCTGTGTTTATTGTTGTAAAACTCTCAAGCTAAATATATGTTTTAGCGAAAACACCTAAGGTGATCGTGATTCCTTGTACCTTTGCCAACAATGGCACGACTTATTGAAACCACGGCTATTGTTTTGATCCTCGATCGGTCAGGTTCATGATCAATTCTTCAGTAACAAAGGCGATTGGCTTTATCAACAGTAAAATTTAACTTCAATCAAGGTCACAAATAACACGAATGCGCCCTGTGTTCATTAGAACCTTCGTATCTCAATACAACAACATGGGAACGAGGGTGGATGTACTTTCTACCTTCCGCGCTGGTTGTGCGCCTCATACCACAGGGAGCCCGCACAATCTGTTTGTGTAGCCGATTGTTATTTTATAGTAAATGTTCTGGATTTACCGTTTGCCTCACCTATAGCCATATATCGCTAACTATGTATATAAATCAATGATAAATAAACGTTGAATTACCTTACCTGTGGAATATAGTTGTCCTTTTACCTCAAAAGCGGTTTTTTGAGCGATTTTGAAGGAGTTTGATTTCGCCGTTGACAGTTCCTGTTTCTATTATAAGGAACAGTCAACGGCGAATATCGCTATAGGTGAAGCAAACGGTAAATCCAGTACATTTACTATAAAATAACAATCGGCTACACAAACAGATTGTGTGGGCTCCCTGTGCTCATACAACACAGGTTCTGATTGACCTCTACATCATGTGCTTATCACCTGTATCCAAGAAAATGTTGTTCTACGTTTAGTAAAAGTACTTTCACACCAGTCAGAGTACTTTGACATCATAACTTATTTAAGTAACAGCACGACATCCTTGTCGCTATGGTAATCAAGACAAAAACAATAGTATTTGTACACCATTCAAACACGTGCATTTCCGATGACACGACCTCTAGACCGATATGTATCGGCTGACCCACGTTCGCTTCCCGGGATTTCTAATTTTGCAATAACAACTGTATTCTGATCAACGTCAAGACATTCATTTTATTTTAGTAT
>OZ038000.1:22573959-22711459 GCA_964035705.1 Porites rus | reverse complement strand
CTAAATAGTGAAATTGCATACCTTGTTTAGGTCTGTCGGTTAAGACTCAAGACCCTGAAAACCATACTCACTCGAAAGTGCGACCCTACCAAGATTTATAAATTTGTCGGAATTCGCATTCAATGAACCGCGCTATCCATGTGCAGCGCGGGTGAATCTCGTGTGGCAGCTATATATATAGTATAGTATAGTATAGTATGACAGGTTGGTGTGCGCAGTTGTCTAGCAACAAAGCACAAAAAAATAAACTCCAACTCCCGAACCCACTCCCACTCCGCAGAGTGCTCGATTTTAGCTGGGCAGTCTTTTGCCAGATGGTTGCCAGACAAAACAATATATAGAAATCAGGAGCCCATCAAATGGAGCCTCCATCTCCATTAATTTCTTGAGTCAACCCTTTCCCGAGTAGGTTTATAAATAGAACGGCTTGTTTCCCGCGAAAAGTGTCATATTTCCGTGAGTCTCGTATGTCACCGTGAAAAAAATGAAGTTCGATGAAGTCGAACTCAGAAGCCCGTCCTTCGACCGTTTTCCTTTTTTACTATACGTCCATTTTTACAGTTTTACAGCCGCTGGGATCTGGGATGAAATAAAAGTTAATGAATTACCCGCCTGAGACTGAGCATGAAGCGATGGGACAAAGGCAGCGAACTGAGGATCACGGAAAGGTTCTATTTTGTTCTTTTTTTGCCGTCATATATCCCACATTTAAGCATGCACCTTGAAAAGAGTCGACGATTAAGCGTTCTGTGGACGATTTGAAACTTTTCGATGATCAGCGCCGAAAAAGTGCCATGATCATTTGATTTTTGTCATCGCCGTGGAGTGGTTTTCGCCAGTTAAGCACCGCGTGCAAAAGCGATGACCTGAGTAGCAACTAAGGAGGAATGCTTCAGAAAAATTGCAGTCTTCCTTTACAACTGACTTGTATCACAATGAGAGTTGCCTGATAAAACTGGCACTTGAAAAGTTGAACAGAAGACAACAGTTGCTCGACCGTAAAGCTAACCCAAAAGTGATTTGCTAACGGTGGAATTTGTGACATCGCGCTCCATTCCAAAGACCCTCTTATCTCAAGAAAAACAAAATGGATTGCATCTACGCCAAAAGAATTATGACTTACTAACAGGAGAATCCGCAGCAATTAATGTAGAAGTTTAGGCCAATTTTTTCCTTCGAATTCGCATCTGTAGGTCACTTTTTTGCGAGAATGGCTGGGCTCGGCGTTACAAAACATAGCAGGGAATCATCACACTAACTGATGGACAAGACAACCACAGTATTTATTCAGACAAACGCATTTCGGAAAAAAACTAGAAATTTCATTATTATTGAGTCATTTAGCCGAAATAAGAACCTTAACGCTCAAAAAAACTGGCTAAAGAAAACGAATCCTGTCAGAACTACAGACTGCAGGTAGTAGTTAATAATTACGCATGTAACAGACCAGTTTCATGGCCTCTTAATGTGAGACAAGCAACCAAAATTAAGATTAACATAGTCAAAGTTTAAAACTCTCCACAGTATAATCTGTCCGCTAAAAAGAAAAGAAAGAAAGTCTCTGAGGGATGAAAACGCTAAAGTCACGTTTCACTAGCTTATGATTTTGTTTGGCCTGTCAGCACCGGATTTCCTGCTGTTTCATGAAGTACAATAGCAGTGTCATTTAGTCGTTGTGATTGGCTCTTCCCACCGTCGGCACGCGAAGTCTCCCCTGGGAACCGTTATAATTATAAATCTACTCGGGAAAGGGTTGACTCCAAGGGCTTGTATGGGAGATGGAGGCTCCATTTGATAGGCTCCTGATCATAGAAATAGAAGAATAGAAATCGAAACCACAGATAATCCAGTTCATAACAACTGTGTTTGCACTGCGCAGACTTCAGCAAGTTCTTGATAGATGTGTGCGTTATGTTACAAGTCACACAACCATTTCAAGATGATTTCCTTTTTCTTTTGGGCTGGGGGGGGGGGGGGGGGGTGGAGTATTTGAGGGCGGGGATAAGGTACTCGAGGGGGTACTAAAGGGAGGGTTATGGGAAGCAAACGTGGGCAATTAAAACTATAGCAGAAAGAGATAAACAAACAAACAAACAAACAAACAAACAAAAAACGGGGCGGCTGCGTTATATTGAAGGCCAACAGAGGGTGGGACTGCATTCGGTTTTTATCAAACGGTTCTTACACCGTGGGAGGTGCTCATGAAGCTATGAGTATATGTTTGATGGAATGAAGTACTCTCTAAAAACTATTTGGTGACCACTGCGGCTGGGAGACAGTTAAGTCCCTGATTGCCTGGGATTTGCCTAATAGATGAAAACCAGCAATAGAAAACTACAAATGGGTCGGTCTTTGGATGGATGGATGGATTTCCAGTCTTTTAGTTCGGGTATGTCCATTAGCGTACACAAGGATGTAAACCATCCTCCCACAAACGGCTGGGACTGGGACTCGCTACAGATCACTAGCCTTGTAATTTTTTATTTTTTATCTCGGGGCGTGTATTTAAAACGTGGAGAAAATTATTCGAGTCACTGGGTTGATGTCGGTAGCAGCGGTATGCCAATTACACGAGTGACGTTGGAGGTATCTTTTCAGTTAAAAGAGTTACAATGCATGTGAGTTACTCAGGAAAGTACATTAACTTCTAAATTTAGTACATGGCTTGACGCTTTAATTGTTTAATTTCTAGCTACAAGCTGTGAGGCTTTAATTAAAAATTATAACTTAAATCTACTATTATATGGCCATGAAAAGATAGATAAATCTATCTTGGCCGTGAATATAACTTTTTTCTTTCATCATCAGCATGGGTCAGCTCTCTAACGTCTTCCGTTTTATACTTCTCTGCTCCTTTGAGCACGTCACTAAGCGAGCGGTTTGGTTGCCGAGTTGTGACGATATCCGGGGGTTTGACGTGCATTCTTGCTATGGTCCTGTCCTCATTCTACACCAGTATCCTTCATCTTTATTTGACCCACGGAGTACTTTGGGGTATTGGATTGTCCCTTAGTTATTTTCCTTCGTTTTTGATCGTCGTTCAGCACTTCAAGAATTCGAAGCGTTTGTCTTTAGCCACTGGCATTGTCACCTTCGGTGGTTCCCTTGGTACATTGACATTAAGCCCTGGATTACAGTGGATGTTCAACAGATTTGGACTTTCTACTTCGTTTCGCATTCTTGCAGCAGTTCAAGTGGTAATTATTGTCTGTGGAATGACTTTTTGTCCTGTGAAAGACAACGAGGTACTCTCTCAAGAAACCAAGAAGAAGTATTTTGATTGGTCCATTTGCAAGAATCGAGCACTCATCGTTTTCATCGTCGCGTTAGGTTTCAACATGTTAGGCTACTTGGTCCCTTTTGTTCATCTGGTGAGCTTAATTCGTGGGCTTGAGCTGGATAAACTGCTATCTGTTTTATTTATTGTCGTTATTTACTAACATCCATTTCTGATTGGCTTATATCCCCTTGTAATTCCTCATACCCTGCTAGCATTGACCACATAAGGGTGATTGTTACCGATTTCAAAACGATTGACGCCAATTGTATAGATACCGACAGTAAAAGGGATGTAAAGATGTGAGGCAATTGAAAAGAAGCGGCGCTGAGAAAATGGCGGAATATTTTGCACGAGGTTATGCGAAGATGAAATAACCAGAGAACACAAGTTCCAGTAAAATTAAACAATCAAATTCTGGCAAAAGCACTGCTGAGGTTTGCGTGAAAAAGACCGAACGCACGCAAAGAAAAAAATGTAGTAATCCTCCTCTTTCTTGCTAGTACATGTAGTATGTTAAAAGCCATGCAAATCCCCGCTCATGTCGGACGATTTTCGCGCAGGAATGTTTCTCCCATTGCAGTATATCTCTAAGCTAGCTATCTCTGAGGAAAATATTAGACTACTTGTAGTTTGCATTAGCATTCTTGGTAAGGTTTACAATGAAAGCCATCTCAAGCGTTTTTATCAGTTTTTCTCAGATAAGTATCGCCTACTGTTTTGTCGAAGCGAGAATTTAGGTTTAATATCCTGTGCCCTTTCGTAACACATTAATGCCTTTTTTTTTTGGAATAGGTGCGGATGGCTGAGGAACGTGGAGCCAGTCCAACAGAAGGCGCTTTGTTGATTAGCTACGCCGCAGCCGCATCTGGCGTCGGGCGTTTACTTTTTGGAAGAATGGCCGACAGCAAACTTCCCGGAAGGTTTTTCATTTGGCGAGCAGGTGTATTAGGAATGAGCGTGTCAACAACTTTGGTAATCTTGGCCAGTTCTTATGAATGGCTTGTGGTATACGCATGCATATTCGGAATATTCGAAGGTTGTTACGTGACATTAACCCCCCTGCTGGTCAGAGACATCGTGGGCGTTAGAGGATTTCCTTATGGTCTTGGATTGGCTTATTTTTCGATGGCGTTTACAAGAAGTGCTGGTCCACCCATTGCTGGCTGGATTTACGACAGTTTTCACAGCTACAAAGTGGCGTTTCTGTACACCGGCTTCGTGATTTTTATGGGAAGTTTCATTTCCATCGTAGTTCCCTTACTCCAGGAGAAGAAATTGGCAATTGAATACCTCGGTTATAAAGACGAAGACACGTCGAATAATTTAAAATCTACCGGGGTCGACCGAGAAACTGAGGTTTAAACACACGATGAAAGTAAAACTTTAAGGCATATACGTAATTTATAATATAATGCCTATATCTCAGAATTATAGCAGTTTATAAGGGCTTCTTTTTCTTCAAGGGTTAACGCATTCTTTTTGCACGTTAAGGCTGTGTTGCGGATAGCTTTTGGGCCGACCTGAAATTTATACTGCATTGGGCTTTTCACACCATCTTGAGAACGGTGATTTCAGAGCGATTTTTGTTGAGGTTGATTTCCATTGACGCGTTTTTGGCTACGCACGTTAACGCACGTAAATTTTAAACTCGTAAATAAAATAGAGGCAAGATAAAAAAGTGCTGAGTTTAAACTAGAAGTTGAGTGAGGTTCAACTTTTACGCTTACGAGCGACCTTTCATGCATTGCCTCTATTTTATTTGCGCTCGTGAATTTTACGCACATTAACGCACGTAAAAATTACGCGACACTGTAAATCAACCCTAAGGGAGTAAATTTGCGCCCCGACGATCTTGATTGGATCGTCAGATATCAAATAGGTTTCTTCCACTCTTTGTCGCAGTGTGAACAGGTATGTTCGCTCCGTAGCTAAAGTAAATGGGTAGAAGCGAGGTCTGGATGCCACTGAGACGGAAGTTAATATTCAGAAGGGTCAGGATTGAGACTTGCTGCACCAAACACTCTCGGCCAACCATTCCGGTGCGTCGGATGTTCAATGGACATGACAATTAACCTAACCTTAATACTTTGGACACCATGGATACAGAAACAATTTCCGCTTTCTGTTTTCGTCTTTATTGACTCTTTAGTTGTCTCTCCTTTACAAGACGCGGGTGGCTATGTGATTTCCCGCCAAAATAGCCTGGAGTTGCATTTGGGTTGCCATACCTGTTGATTGAGTTATTTTACATTGGTATGCCCGTAGTGCGGACGGACGGTCGGTCGGGCGGTGTACTGTCACGTGATTACCAAATTTTCTAGGATGGATAGAATTACTTAGCTATGGGGCTCCGCACGACCTAGGGGTTCCACCTCTGTACCCTTGTCATTCATACTGTGTCGCATAGCTTTTCATGTCAGCACGAATCTTAGACATACTGCTAAGTGCCTTTAGATTGTCATGGCCCAATCTCAATGTTCGAGTCTCTCGGGAAAAAAAATTAACTCGGTTTGATTTCTCTGGGGACTAAGGTACTTTCCGTATGTTTAGGGTAAGAGCAGGTTCGTGGGTCGCATTACTGTAGGTCCCTTCTCTTGGCTTGAAGCATCTTATCATTTTCGGTTTCTGATGACATAGTACGGGTAACTGCCAAAAAGCTAAAATACCCATATACTCTCCCAAAATAAGCCTCCTACTGATGCTCATATTTTATGGTTCTGACAATCCAATATTTTATGGATCCGGACCGGTGTTATTTATATAGCTCATTAGTTCGAGTCTCCTCGAAAGCATTAATTTATACTCGTCGATAACATTAATATATACCTTTTTTTAAAAAATCCAATAAACTTTTTTAGTAACTCCAAAAAGTACATAACCTTACATATTGTTATACATTACACTGGTTAGCAATAGTATAGATAGCTAAATACACTAATTACAGTACACAGGGAGAAACGGACAAAAGAAAGAAAAAAGAAATGGATTAAGGAAAATTTAACGGCACATTTAAACTACCTCCCCTGACCTGATGAACTAAGTGATATTCAGTTTACCATGGAATTTTTTAAGAGAAACTCTTATTTGCTAAAGCAACTGCATCCTCTTGGCCTCCTAGGTGTGCTGTGAGATGTCGGCTTATGGGAGGTTAAATCAGAAGCTCAAAAAATTGACTTACACTTGTTGTTTACAAAAGAACTACGTCTGTACTCACTTTGAAACAGTAGAATATGAGGTCATTCTGTAGTGGATCTTAAGGCTCTTGATATGTGTTACCGTCAGAAAAATCCAGGTACGAAAAAAAAGGAACGAGTTTAATTTTGACTTTTTGTGGTTAAAAAACTAAATGAATATTTAAATAAACAAATAAATAAATAAATAAATAAATAAATAATAATAAAATAAACTTTTCCAAAAAACTAGCAAGTGACTTGGCATCTACCTGACTTAGCATGTACCTTCGCCAACAATAGCACGACTTATTGAAACCGGCAATTGAGTTTGATCCTCGATTTTAAAAAAAGAAAAACGAAGATACGAAGTCGCTGTTATTCGTCCGCAGCCATTACCGCCAGCGTATTTTCCAGAGCATTGGATCATATTTTTCTTTAGGTTTGTAGGTTAGTATCTCATGTAAGACTCCATAATTTGTAACTCCTGGTTTGTAACTCGATCGCACGGGTCGATCGTACGAAGGTTTGATCGATCAGGTTCATGATCGATTCTTCAGTAACAAAGGCGATTAGCTTTATCAACGGCAAAATATAACTTCAATCAAGGTCACAAATAACACAAGTGCTCCCTGCGTTTATTAGAACCCCCGTATCTCAATACAACAACATGGGAACGAGGGTGGATGTACTTTCTACCTTCCACGCGGGTTGTACAACACAGGTGCTGATTTACAGCAAACACGTGCATTTCTGATGACATGACCTCTAGACAGGTATGTATCGGCAGACCTAGACTACGAGCAGTCTCTCTGTTTTCTTTGTCCGTCGAGCAAAACGCCCGAGACACGCAAATGACCGCGCGCCTGACTGAAGGCGCGAGACTGGAGAGGCACGACAAAGAGAAACTAGGCACGTGAAACGTGACCTTAGAGTTTGCTTGAACAACAGAGGTTTCCTACTTTTCTTTTTAAAGCGTCGCTTATACAGTGCATAGAGTTAGAGTGGATTCTAAACTAATTGAGGCCCAGTTCAGAAGTCGTGCTTCTGCCGTGCCGAACTAAATTCAGGAATTAAGTTCGACAGAAGCACGGCAGAAGCACGGCGTCTGATTCAAACTTTTGAATTAGTTCGGCAAGCAATTAAGTTCGACAAGCGCTGCCGTGCTACACGACTCTGGCACGGCAGCGATTCAAACGTCGTGCTTCTGCCGCGCTAAACAAAATTCATAAATTATATTAATGTATTTTGGCGAGATTGCGTTCCCACGGGGAGTTGGGAGAAGAATTGTTACGAGGCATCAGTAAATCCTGAATTTGGTTCGACTCTGGCACGACGTCTGAATCAAAGTTGTTTTCCTGTCGTGCTACAGTCGAACTAGTCTGCTACACAGCCGTTTTTAGTGTGGTCACGCAACGCTGGGAGGAGCGTTGCGTGACGACACTAAAAAACGGCTGTGTAGCAGACTACAGTCGAACCAAATTACAATTAAGTTCGGCACGGCAGAAGCACGACGTCTGAACTGGGCCTGACTGAGCAAATCTTAATTTTGGCCGCTGGTCTCACATTTAGAGGTCATGAAGCTGGTCTATTCCTCTTATATTAATAATTCATTTCCTGTGCTTTATGCCCGGGGGGGGGGGGGGGTACTCCCATACATTACCTATACGGGTATGTGCCGCCCAACGGGGTCGTGATTTTGAAGCTCCTGATTTAGAACGGGGTATCTATTTCAGAGGCGTTTTCTAGAACGGGGTATAAAAAATTGTGGATCACGGCTTTATCTTCTACTTAAAATTGTTGCTGATTATGAAGAAGCATTTATTTGATGTATAAGTCGAACAAATAAAGAAATATCTTTTTAAAAAAACAGGGCTATTTCAATTTACAAACTTTCTGGAACGGAGTATAAAAAATTGGCCCATTTCTAGAACGGGGTGTCAGTTTTAGGGTGAATTCTAGAACGGGGTATAGAAAATTGGCTCATTTCTAGAACGGGGTATCAATTTTAGAGGAAATTTTTTTTAGAACGGGGTGCCAATTTGGAGTCCCGGGCGGCACATACCCACCCAAAAAATACCCAAGTGCCCCCCCCGGGGCTTTATGTTTTGAAAAAGATCACCCGAGGCCTAGTTCTTGTTTGCAGCATGTTGAATTTTCACGGGATAGTGTTCTACATATCCTAATTGTGGCTTACCTAAAGCTAAGCCAACGCTGCAAGTCACTCAAGATCATTCTTTGGGCGCCGATTTCTTTTTTTTGTTTTTTCTTTCTTTCTTGAGATTCAATGTAACGAATCTTTGTTATATAGGGCGATGTCCTGTAGTGTATCCGTTGTTAACTACTATATGTGTCATGAAGAGACAAACGCCAACTCAACTGCTAAGGGAAAGTTCATTTAATATGACAAGGGGGGGGGGGGGGGGGGATGAAGATATTGAAACTCGAAGCTTGAAATTTTAGCAGCCCCCCTCGCTAGCGGTTCAATTTTTTAGGAGCCCCTTCCTTGGTAGTCGAAAAAATTTCAGAGCCCCCCCCCCTCCTTCAATTCCTTTGCTCCCCTGAAAAAAGATCGCTAGACTGTATTAAATATATTTACCGTTATTGTCTTCAATGGTTTATACTATGACAAACTTGAGATACAGTTGTGATACAATTTTCTAAAGCATTTTTGGGATGAACAAGAGTGTAATAATTACTGAGACTACATTTGTTATATCTGTAAACCATGTGATATAGCTGAGTTGCACAGGTCATTAAATTGTTGAGTTGAAAACCATCCGATCTGTATGATGATGTCATGTGTTGGTTTTGAAGTATACAAATTTTCGGAGCCCCCCCTCCTAGCGCAACAATTTTTTCAGAGCCCCCCCTTTGGGTGTCTAAAAATTTTCGGAGCCCCCCCTCAATATCTTCATTCCCCCCCTTGTCATATTAAATGAACTTTCCCTAATCGTCCTTTATCCTCTAACGTGACACCATCGGCTGGCTATGGGGAAGCGCTTTTAATTAAAAATCATACGCACCAATAATGAATTTTTAAGCCTGAAGTACAGTGATGAAAGCACCTTATAAAAGGATGGAAACATATATCAAAACATTAGTCAAAATATACTGGCTTGGGTCTCACTTATTTGTGTCTTTTGAATAGTTTGCCTAACATTAGCAAACATTACATTGTAAAACTTGCCGATACCCTGGCTCCAGAGGTTTGTTCTCAAAATACCTAACATGAAATAAACCGTGCTTACGGTTTGTTAAGCCTGGCTCCCGAGAGTTACTTTTTTCTGTCGGCGCTTCGCGCCTCGTTTGACGCGGCTTCGCCGCGAACCATCAGCAATATCCTCTGGAACCCAGGGTAACTTGCCGATTACCACCGGCGACAATTCACGTAATAACAGAAATCAAAAGTGAGCAATTAACGTTTTCGGAAAAATTTCTCAAAAGCTAACCTTTAAAACAATTTTCTATATTTCTCCTAAAAAAATTGTTTTGATTTAAATAAGTAATCAAACCCTCCCTTGTATATGACTAGAACGATTTAGTTGTTTACGGAAAGCATATAAATAACTCAAACATGCGATTCTCATGTTGCGTGACCTGCACATAATTGGCCCGGTCTACTCGCTGTACTCGCTCCACTCGCCGGTCTTTTGGTGGTATTGGGGTGGTATATATTTCTGATGCTGAAAAAATTGTCATGCAGAATTGTAGACCAGGCAAACGCGAGGCAACAAGGACGTTTCCTATCGGCACTAATGAGGTTTTTTAGGCTCTAAGATACTCATAATTCAAACTAAAAGAGAGAACTCCAGCAGCATAGGCCAAGATGGTGCATTCTGACAGCAAACGACAATGGCTGGTTTGTGCTTCTGCTTTCTTAGCTCAGTTTGCATTGGTTGGATTCATGATGACCGGAGGGGTTTTGTACGCGAAATTAATCGACGAGTTTAAAGCCTCGAGTGGCGCTACAGGTATAAAGAAGTGCTTTTTGACAGTTTGAGTCATTTAAAATGTAATTCAGAGTATTTCAGGTACTAAAAATAGATCGATAAGTACATCTTCTCTAAAGCCTTCTAATGAAAAATATAACTTTAATCTTTAGCTGTAATGGAGTGCAATTTTGAACAACAACAGACGTGTTTATGGCCCCTTGAGGAGCTACAGATGATTTATATGAAGGAAGTTTGACTTAGTGTACTGGGCATGGGTAGAGTCCAGACGACGATGGAATTATAGTATCCCACGATGCATTCTTCCGGAAGCATCACGCAATATCGCAGTCACGGCAGATTCCATCGTGAAATAAGGTCGTTTTCTTGTCGGCTTTTTTCTCATTTGTGTCCCAGTAAAAGTAAGAAAATTGCAATATTTTGTTATTTGACATGATGTCTTCGCATCTCCAGTGTTCGGTGACCCACAACAAGGTCATCAATATTCACGATTTTTTGGATTACATGTTGAAATCTTCCAAATGTGGACCTCACGCCAGCAAAATGAAGTCCTGAATATTGTACAGGCGAAGAAGTACCCAGAAGTACCCACATTTTGAAGACTTTTTAGCTTCACAGCGTAGCAACTGTTTTTGATCGTTTTTAGATCAGTCATGGTTTCGGTTTTCCTAGTGAACCTTATCAGTTGCCGAGTCTTATGCACCTATCAATGTAAACCCCGTGGGGGGGGGGGGGGGGGAGTGCGGGCAAGGGGTGGGGATTTGACAAATTTTAAAATTTTTTGATCAAATTCCCCAGGGTGGGAAACGAAAGGTCAATCAAAAGTGTCAAAAAAGCCCCCACCCCAGGGGAAAAAATCTAAACAAACAATACTATAATACTATATAAAACGAATAAAAGAACATTTCAAAAGTACGTTCTTACTACTTTTATTTAAGGTTAACGTAAGCTCCGTTAAGTTACTCGCTGTAATTAAGAATTTTCTCTCTCCACTAGCATCTCTCATTTTGAACAACACAATCACTCCAGGAAGATTGACCGTGCTATTATCATATTAATGAAACGTAAAATGCTTTATAACATCTGCTCAACATGTCAGAACAGGTCGGGTCACTGACCCGTAAAAAATTTCATGGTGGAATTCGATTTCAATCGCGTTTTACAATCAGATGGGAACTTGAAGATAAAAACTTTCTCAAAATAGAAATTATCTGTTTAGATGACAGTTTAAAGTATCCGATTATGGCAATTAAAACAAATGAAAACTTCATACCTTTCTCCAACAGCGTGACTTTCAGAAAGCCTCGAGGGACGGACTTGGTAACCGCTTCTGAATTGATACCAGGCTTCTGTCGGTCAAAGTCAAATGTCCCGACCCGGGGGTCGCTTCGCACGATCAAAAGCCCGACATGGGGATAGTCTCAGGCATCAAATCCCCACCCCTTGCCCGCACTCCCCCCTCCCCCCACGGGATTTACAGTGGGTGAGTTCCTTTCGGCGAATCCGAAAACGGATTTGTGATCCTAGATTTGCCAGATTTCTCGGTCGAAAGGAACGTGAAATCCGAAATTGGATTTGTAACCTTGGTAACCTTTCGCCAACGCGTGCAATATGCACGACAGCCTCTCAAAAAATGACGTGTTTTCTACTGTTTGACAAATTATGCGATTATACCGTGCAGAATTTAGTGGTCGGCAGTTCGAATAGCGACGATGGAACATAGAAAACAGACACAGAAAGAAGCGCATTAAAATTGAAAATTATCTAAAGAATGTCGGCCAGTTTGATCCAGTTCCATAGCTCGGATTTTTTTATGTAGCACGATCGACTGCCTGTCGCGTCTACAAGCGAGTTTGTAGTTAGATAGCAGTTCATTTGTTACTTTTACTTATTTCTGATTTCAAACAATCTTTAGAGACAAATGGTTAGTATATGGATATTTTAATGTACCAGGAACAATCTTCTAATGTTTTCAGATGTTTTGCGGCAAATGAAAGCAACGAGGAAACTCTACGTTCTCTGTGGGAATACTTCAACTGGAAATACCGCTGGATCATCTGACTAGTTTCGGATCCACTGTGAATGGAACAGCGTAGATCACTAATCCGTTAATCTGGATTTGGATTCTTCGGATTTCAAATCCAGTGAATCCTGTTTAAAAAAGGATTCACCAGATCAAAAATCCGGATTTGGATTTGCCGAAAGGAACGCGAAATCCGTTTTTAGATCTAAAATCCGTTTTTGGATTCACCGAAAGGAACACACCCATTGATAGGTGCATTATACTTTGTGTTTAATTGCGACCACTGAGCCAACAAGTGATCTTGACAGATCAGTGAAACACATTTAAAACCCTTTCAAAACTTTAACTTCAAAGTAACCCTTTAACTTTAACTTCAACTTAACTTCAACTTCAAGTAACTTTAACTCCAAAGTAACCCTTTAACTTTAACTTCAACTTAACTTCAACTTCAAGTAACTTTAACTCCAAAGTAACCCTTCAAAGCTGCTAAACCGAAACATGTTTCATAGAGCACTGCGATGTTTATTTCGCGCAGTGCTGAAGAATATTGATCATGATATGTCACGTACGCAGTGATGATAATATATAGATTTAGCCAGGGCTAAAAGCGAAGCTCTCGATAATATTGAAAGTTTGTTCAAGCAAAGTATAAAATCGTGTAATGCTTAGCGGCGAAGGCAACGCCGGAGAACGGTGAAAAACAACAATAGATCTAATTAGCAGATTAGCAAAAAAGCAAATTTGCACTTGCAGCACACTTTTTTTGTACCTTTCTTTGCCGTTGTTTTGCACGATCACGACGTGAAAGTTCCAGAAACTTCTTAGTTACACGCTTTTTGAAGGAAATGTCGTACGTTTTCTCCTTCACGTGTTTTTTCACTGCCGCTAATTTTCACCTTGCATTGGTGGCCGCTAGCATTTCTCATTTTGTCACCGGCGCTACAAAATTTTCATGTTATTGTTCCAACAAAAAATGTCTCCTTTGTTTTTTTTTTCTCGTTGAGCTTCGCTGGCCTGCCGCCTACTTTCTCTTTTGCTCGGTCTTTCTCTTTCTCTATATTCCAAATCTGTGGACACGACAATTAATCTAAGCTTAATACTTTGGACACCACGGATAGAGAAACAATTTCCGCTTTCTGTTTTCGTCTTTATTGACTCTTTAGTTGTCTCTCCTTTACTAATTGAAGACGCGGGTGGCTATGTGATTTCCCGCCAAAATAACCTGGAGTTGCATTTGGGTTGCCATACCAGTTGATTGAGTTATTTTACATTGGTATGCCCGTGGTGCGGACGGACGGTCGTTCGGTCGCTCGGGCGGTGTACTGTCACGTGATTACCAAATTTTCTAGGATGATGGAGCTATGCACGCGCGCGTAAAGCGCGCGCGTGGAGCTCCGCTATAACATGAAACGAAGTGGATCATGCATGATCATGGGATACCATTCGATCGTCGTCTGGGTAGAGTCAAAGGTAGAAGGTCTGAACAGGGGCTCAGACAGTGGACTGTTGACGGTTAAAACTGACTGAAATGGAGGTTTAAAGGAAAATTTGTACCCATTAACTGCCGTCTCTGGTAATTTGACCGTTTAAATTTCTTTCTGTCTTTTTTTTTGGTGATTATTGAGTACCTGATGTAATTTGTCTGGTCATACATACATTCCTTTCTGATTGGCCAAAAGCGAATCATGTCATGGACACTTAGATAGGGCACTGGTAGGACACTGGTAATCATGCCATCATGGCAAGGGGGTGGGGGGGGGGGGGGGTTAAGACAAAAATTATTCCTTATTTTAGACTGTATCTTATTACTCTTTCTCGTTTCGTTGGGCATACAGAATTAAGTAAGTTTTCAAACTAACAGAATGGAAATTAAATTTCTAGTTACTGTTTGCGCCACACAAATAGACCGCTTATCGCCAACCTTGAAACTCTTTTAAAGCATTCCACCCCCAAAAGACTAAATAGTGAAATTGTACACCCTATTTAGGTCTGTTTAAGACTCAAGTTCCTGAAAACCATACCCGCTCGAAAGCCCGACCGTACTAAAATTTATAAATTTGTCCAGGTTGGTGTGCGCAGTTGCCTAGTAACAAAGCGCAACAAATTAAACTCCAACTCTCGAACCCACTCCCACTCCGCAGAGTGCTCGATTTTAGCTGGGCATTTTTTTGCCAGATGGTGACCAGACAAAATAGTAGAAATAGAAGAATAGAAATCAAAACCACAGATAATCCAGTTCGTAACAACTGTGTTTGCACTGCGCAGACTTCAGCAAGTTCTTGATAGATGTGTGTGTTATGTTACATGATCACACAACCATTTCAAGATGATTTCTTTTTTCTTTTGGGTTGCGGCGGGGGGTAGGGGAATATTTGAGGGCGGGGATAAGGTACTCGAGGGGGTACTAAAGGGAGCTGGGAAGCAAACGTGGACAATTAAAACTATAGCAGAGAGAGATAAACAAACAAACAAGCAAACAAAAACGGGGCGGTTGCGTTATATTGAAGACCATCGGAGGGTGGGACTGCATTCGGGTTTTATCAAAACGTTTTTACACTGTGGGAGGTGCTCATGAAGCTATGAGTATATGTTTGATGGAATGAAGTACGCTCCAAAAACTATTTGGTGACCCCTGCGACGGCTGGGAGACAGTTTAGTCCCTGATCGTCTGCGATTTGCCCAATAGATGAAAACAGGGCAATAGAAAACTACAAATTGGTCGGTTTTTGGATGGATTTCTAGTCTTTTAGTTCGGTTATGTCCATTAGCGTACACAGGGATGTAAACCATCCTCCCTCAAACGGCTGGAACTGGGACTCGCTCATGACAGATCACTAGCCTTTTTATTTGTTTATTTTTTTTTTATCTCGGGCGTTTATTTAAAACGTGGAGAAAATTATTCGAGTCACCGGGTTGATGTCGGTAGCAGCGGTTTGCCAATTACACGAGTGACGTTGAAGGCCTCTTTTCAGTTGAAAGCATTACAATGAATGTGAGTTACTCCTGAAAGTACATTAACTTCTAAATTTAGGACATGGCTTAACACTTTAATTCTTTAATATAACTTTTTTCTTTCATCATCAGCATGGGTCAGCTCTCTAACGTCTTCCGTTTTGTTCTTCTCTGCTCCTCTGAGCACGTCACTAAGCGAGCGGTTTGGTTGCCGAGTTGTGACGATATCCGGGGGTTTGACGTGCATTCTTGCTATGGTCCTGTCCTCATTCTACACCAGTATCCTTCATCTTTATTTGACCCACGGAGTACTTTGGGGTGTTGGATTGTCCCTTAGTTATTTTCCTTCGTTTTTGATCGTCGCACAGCACTTCAAGAATTCGAAGCGTTTGTCTTTAGCCACTGGCATTGTCACCTTCAGTGGTTCCCTCGGTACATTGACATTAAGCCCTGGATTACAGTGGATGTTCAACAGATTTGGACTTTCTACTTCGTTTCGCATTCTTGCAGCAGTTCAAGTGGTAATTATTGTCTGTGGAATGACTTTTTATCCTGCGAAAGACAACCAGGTACCCTCTCAAGAAACCAAGAAGGAGAAGTATTTTGATTGGTCCATTTGCAAGAATCGAGCACTCATCGTTTTCATCGTCGCATTAGGTTTCAACATGTTAGGCTACTTGGTCCCTTTTGTTCATCTGGTGAGCTTAATTCGTGGGCTTGAGCTGGATAAACTGCTATCTGTTTTATTCATTGTCGTTATTTCACTTAAAATCCATTTCTGATTGGCCTATATCCCCTTGCAATTCTTCATACCCTGCTAGCGTTGACCACATTAGGATAATTGATACCGATTTCAAAACGATTGACGCCAATTGTATAGATATTGACAGTAAAAGGGATGTAAAGATGTGAGGCAACTGGAAAGAAGCGACGCTGAGAAAATGGCGGGATATTTTGCAGTTTATGCGAAGATGACGTAGCCGGAGAACACAAGTTCCAGTACAATTAAACGATCAAATTCTGGCAAAAGCACTGCTGAGGTTTGTGGGAAAAAGACTGAACGCAGGGAAAGAAAAAAAATGTAGAAATCCTCCTCTTTCTTGCTATGTTAAAATCCCCGCTCATGTCAGACGATTTTCGCGCAGGCATGTTTCGCTCATTGCAGTGTATCTCTAAGCTAGCTATCTCCGAGTAAAATATCAGACTACTTGTAGTTTGCATTAGCATTCTTTGTAAGGTTCCAAACCTTATGAATGATTCGTACCCTAACGAAAGGGCTTTAGTTTAATCAGGTTAAGGTCACTTCATTGCAATTCATTTTAAGATGTTAGTGCTCAATTGAGTCTTTACAATGAAAGCTATCGCATTGCGTTTTTATCAGTTTTTATCAGATAAGTACCGCCTACTGTTTTGTCGAAGCGAGAATGTAGGTTTAATATCCCGTGCCCTTTCGTAACACATTAATGCCTTTTTTTTTTTTTGAATAGGTGAGGGTGGCTGAGGAACGTGGAGCCAGTCCAACAGAAGGCGCTTTGTTGATCAGCTACGCCGCAGCCGCATCTGGCGTCGGGCGTTTACTTTTTGGAAGAATGGCCGACAGCAAACGTCCCGGAAGGTTTTTCATTTGGCGAGCAGGTGTATTAGGAATGAGCGTGTCAACAACTTTGGTAATCTTGGCCAGTTCCTATGAATGGCTTGTAGTGTACGCATGCACATTCGGAATATTCGAAGGTTGTTACGTGACATTAACCCCCCTGCTGGTCAGGGACATCGTGGGCGTTAAAGGATTTCCTTATGGTCTTGGATTGGCTTATTTTTCGATGGCATTTACACGAAGTGCTGGTCCACCCATTGCTGGCTGGATTTACGACAGTTTTCACAGCTACAAAGTGGCGTTTCTGTACACCGGCTTCGTGATTTTTATGGGAAGTTTCATTTCCGTCGTAGTTCCCTTACTCCAGGAGAAGAAATTGCCAATTGAGTACCTCAGTTATAAAGACGAAGACACGTCGAATAATTTAAAATCCACCGGGGTCGACCGAGAAACTGAGGTTTAAACGCACGATGAAAGTAAAAATTTACGGCATATACGTAATTCAGGCGGTAATTTATAATATATTGCCGATATCTCAGGATTGTAGCAGTTTAGAAGGGCTTCTTTTTCTTCAAGGGTTAACGCATTCTTTTTGCACGTTAAGGCTGTGTTGCGGATAGCTTTTGGGCCGACCCGAAATTTATACTGCGTAAGGCTTCTTTTCACACAAGCTTGAGAGGGGTTATTTCAGCGCGATTTCTATCAAGGTTGATTCCACTGACGCGTTTTTGGCTACGCACGTTAACGCGCGTAAATTTTTATCAGGTAGATAAATAGAGGCAAGATAAAAAAGTGCTGAACTTAAACGAGAAATTGGTCGAGGTTCAACTTTTATGCTTACGAGCGACCTTTTATGCATTGCCTCAACTTTATTTGCGCACGTACGCACGTAAGAAATACGCGACACTGGAAATCAACTCTAACGGAGTAAATCTGCGCCCCGACTATCTCGATTGGATAGTCAGATATGAAATAGGTTTCTTCCACTGTACGTTGCAGTGTGAACAGGTAGTTGGACCGTAGCTAAAAAAAATGAGTAGGAGCGAGGTCTGGATGCCACTGAGACGGAAGTTAATATTCAGAAGGGAGGATTGAGACATACTGCATCAAACACTCTCGGCCAACCGCTCTGGTACGATGTTCAATTTGTCTGAGTCACTTGTTCCCGTTCTGTGCCCTTGCCATTCATACTGTGACACATAGCTTTTCATGTCGGCACGAAAAACTATCAGGTATAGTTTAGGCATAACCTAACTTCCTTCAGGGTGATGTTACACGGGACGATTCGCAGCGACGATTTTTAACGCACACAGCGTTGCAGTATTGGAACAATGCGAAACGATGTCGCAACAATGCTGCAACGCTGTGTTGCCCTAGAAATCGTCGTTGCGAATCGTCTCGTGTAACATCATCTTTAGATTGTCATGGCCCAATCTCAATGTTCGAGGTTCTCGGGAAACAAAATTAACTCGGTTTAATTTCTCTGGGGACTAAGGTACTTTTCTGTACATTTAGGGTAAGTGCAGGCTCGGGGGTCGCGTTGCTGTAGGTCCCTTTTCTTGGCTTGAAGCATTATTATTTACTTTTCTGATTATATAGTACGAGTAACTGCTAAAGCTAAAATACCCATATACTCCCCAAAAATAAGCCTTCTACTGATGCTCCATCCCGGCAATATTTTATGGATCCGGACCGGTGTTATTTATTTATCTCATTATTTCGACTCTCCTCGAAGGCATTACTTATACTCGTCGACAACATTACTACAATTTTTTAAAATATCCAAATAAACTTTTTTAGTAACTCCAAAAAGTACATAACTTTACATATTGTTATACATTACACTGGTTAGCAATAGCATAGATAGCTAAATACACTAACTCCAATACTCAGGGAGAAACGGAAGAAAAGAAAGAAAAAAGAAATGGACTAAGGAAAATTTAACTGTACATTTAAACTACCTCCTCTGACCTGATGAACTAAGTGATATTTACCATGGCATTTCTAAGAGAAAATCTTATTTGCCTATGCAACTGCATCCTATTGGCCTCCTAGGTGTGCTGTGGGGTGTCGGATTATGGGAGGTTGAATCAGAAGCTCAAGCACTACAAGGAGCCAATTAGAAAGGAAAATTGATTTACATTTGTTGCTTACAAAAGAACTACGTCTGTACTCACTTTGAAATATAGAATATGCGGTTTTGGTAAATAATAATAATAAAATAAGCCTCTCCAAAAAACTAACAAGTGACTTAGCATTAAACAGTGCTCTCCAGGTAGTTTCGGATTGTTTCCCACACTTGAACTGATCTGTACACGTTTCGTACACTTATTTAGCTTTCTGGTGGTTTGTTCGACCAATCCTTTTTTTTTTTTAAAATCCCGTGACTCCTTTAAATTTGATTGAAAATTTTCTTTTCAAAGCTGGTCAGAAAAGGTCAACCAAATTTGGATCATAGTAGACTTTTAAGAAACCCAGAAGGAATACGTCAAACCAGGCGCCCGTTGTTCGGCACACGATACACTGGATAAGTCACTATCCAGTGGATTATACATTAAGTGTTAAGAAAACCAATTGCAATAGACTGGATAAAAATTTATCCAATAGATAGCGTTATCCACCCTTTGAACAACTGGGGCCAGTTGGCTATTTATAGGAGTGGCCAAGAGAAGGCGTTAAAACTCACATCAAGAACCAATCGACATAGACACCACACCACACAGAAGATTTTTGCCCACCTCGCTGACATTTATTGCTTCAAACCCCGCAAAACCACCTTTATAATTAGATTGACGGATTCCTCCGTTTCGTGTTGACTAGTACTCTCGTTAACATACAGTTTACACCCCCGCCCCTGCCAAAAATGAAAACCTTATTTAGATTAACATGTAGTTTTGATTAATGGTTGTGATAGCTTAATAACATTCCTTTTAAGATCTTGGCTTGGAGGAGCATTAATAAACATCAATAGTTTCTGGAAGAAAAATATATACAACGTTTATTGAACAGTTGTATCCTTTACAATTTTTAACTTGAAAGGTTAGAAGCAGTTTCATCAATCAGCAAAATAAATTTTGATAAGAAAAAGCAATACATAAAGTTTACATGAAAGTTTTTAACCCATGAAGTTTTTGTTTTCAATGTTGTTTGCTTGCCTATCTAGGGTTGCGTTCGATTGGGAAATCCGGATTTAGATTTTGAAATCCAGATTTCGGATTTTGCTATCGAACGCGAAATCCGAAAACAGATTTTACCTCCGAGAAATCCTTCCTCAGGGTGGATTTCAATTAGGAAATCCAAATCCGGATTTCATGGATTTCCTTTTTCCGTTCGATTGGGAAATCCGAAAAAGGATTTGCAAAACTGTTCTCGTGAACAGCGGCCTTCTTTTTGCTAATTATGCGTGCGCGTGCAAGACCGCTGTTCTTAAGGACAGTTTTTCAAATCCTTCAGCGGATTTCCCATTCTCGGGGGTTGAAGCGGGATCATTTGAATCTTGATATTCCTGATTCCTGCCGTTTTTGCCTCAATGATTCATGATTCCTACAAGAATTTTCTTCCAGATTCATTATTCATGAAGACTTTTGATCATCTATTGACTTAATGATTTTCTCAGTCGCAACTTATATTAGTCTCCTTTTGTATAGTTTCTTCGGCGTTCAAACTTCTACTTCATCTGGACTCGGTATCATCGTTTGTTTGGTCTAGGTATAGAGTGTTTTTTTTTGTAACTGAACATTAAGCACTAGGTTACTGGAGAAACAAGCGGACTATCAGCCCTGATTACACGAAGTAAATAAGGGGGTCCGGGGGCATACTCCCCGGGAAAAATTTTGAAAAATTGGACTCTATGAAACGGCATGTCCTGCATTCCCTGGATCGAACGCAACTAATTTATACGTGTACTTCTGTTGAGCTTTTCTCAGAGTCTCGTTATTCATGATTCCCGAGCCGAAGTGCAAAGATTCATGATTCCCAAGTTTTTAAAACAAAGATTCATGATTCTTACATGTTTTGTAAGTATGATTCATGATTCATGATTCATGATTCTGCTTCCACCCCCGACCCAATCGAACAGTAAAAACAGATATCTCAGCGTTGAAGTTCGTTTTCGGATTTCGCGTTCGATTGCAAATCCGAAATGCGGATTTTAAAATTTAAATCCAGATTTCCCAATCGAATGCACCCCAGAACTTTTTTATCCCCCGGCCCCGGTTGTACAAAGACGGGATAGTGCTATCCACCTGATAAATCTGCATCCAAATGGATAGTGTAGTTAGTTTCTCCAATGATTATCCACTGGATGGTGGATTATCGGGTGGATAGCGCTATTTTTCTGAATGCAGACTGTCTTCATTATCGCCGTTAAAATAGTGAACTACATGAAAGTCATACTGGGGTGTTTTGTTTAGTTTATGTTCGAGTTATTGATCATTCACTGGTACGTCCTAAAGTCACGGAATCCAAGGGAGTCTTAATGGATTTCGGATTTTATGTACTCGACTGTGGATTCTTAGTCAGTGGAACTTGGATTCCATTTTCCTTGACCTGTACTATAAAAACCTGCGACTAAGAACCTGTTAGGCTAAAATTTGCCAATTAAGCCCCCTCTCAGATACAAGAACCTGTTTAGCCTAAAATTTGAAACAGGTTCTTATGTTCTGAAGTAGGAATCCAAACTTCTTGTGGTCATATGCTTCTTATTAGTAATCTGTTTTTTTTTCTTAAGGTCAATTTTACATTATTTCTAATTTGGTACGCAAACGATATATGAGGAATAAGCTGAATATAACACTAAATACTCTTAGCTACTGACAATGTATTTTTTCTTCAGATAATAAGAACCTATTTAAGAACCTAAATAGCCTAAATTTGTGCTAATTACCATTTATTTAAGAACCTGTTTAGGCTAAATTGGGAAACTGTAGGTTCTTGCAACAGTAGTCGCGGGTTTTTACTGTACTCCGGACTTTAAAGCCCAGGATTCTGGATTTCTGAGAAAAAATCTCCTGGATTCCGGATTCCACAAGCAAAAATTTTCTATAGATTTCGGAATCGAGATTCCATTACACGGGGCGAATTTGTGTTGCTTACGTGACCCACTTCTGCTCTAAAAAACAAAAATTTCTAAATGATTTTACCAGCTTATGGATTTTTAAACATTACGTCTTTGCACCGATTTTAATCCCACCCGGGTGTAGCCCCACCCGTATTTCCAGCCCACTTAAAAATTGTGAAGTCGTATAAGCCCAGGGCAAACGTCTTGCACTCGTTTTAAAAAATTTGCTTAAAATTAGGTTGGGCGATTGTTAAACATCAAATTTAGTTTCGCGCCAAAATACCCCTAACTTGCTCTGTTTCTTAGAGGGTTGTCCAACACTCCTACATTTTTCAAGCTGTGAAAGTCGAAATTTGTGTGCTTCAACTCGTACGAGTGGTTAAGTCGTGAGATAAGCCTTTGAATACGAGCGACTCGTACTAGTGGCTTCCGTGCACTATTCAGAAGCAGACAACTCTGCTCTCAAGCTCCAATTGTCGCCAATGAGATGCCATTTCACCAGTTGCACGAGTCGTATCACTTGAGAAGGCCCCCTCTCTACATGAGATGCAACCAAGTAATGTACTTTG
The DNA here is from genome assembly GCA_964035705.1 of Porites rus. Lineage (NCBI taxonomy): Eukaryota > Metazoa > Cnidaria > Anthozoa > Scleractinia > Poritidae > Porites > Porites rus. The sequence continues at coordinate 22,688,859 of OZ038000.1, read as the reverse complement.
CTTTAGTTCACTCAAACGTATCACATTCACCACTTGAACCACTCGCACAACTTGACTACTCGAACCACTCGTACCCGCTGAATCTTTAATTTTACGACTTAAACAAGTGGTGAGTATTGCTGCTCATCTTCGATGTGCAGTCGATCCCAAGATTTAAAGATATGTAGTGTAAATCGAATAATTTGATATTCAAAGACATTTTTTAGTTAAACTTACGTTCACAGTTTTGACCGTCAAATCCATCGTCACAGTAGCATTTATACCAAGATGGATCTTTGTCTGGGCGACTGACGCATAATCCGCCGTTTTGGCATGGCTGCTCATCACACTTTGTCATTTCAACTATCAAATAAAAAGTCCAAAATCTAGGATTAAAGTTTTATTAAGGATACTCTCGTTTCCAGGTATACAACTTGTTGCTTCACGTTGGCTCTACCCTTAGTTAGCGCCTCACGTCGCAAGACGTTCACTTTCATTAGCAATCTTTGAAGTTAAGGACTGCGTTAAAACACAAACAGCATTAACATCTGTTTAAACTTATATTTCGGAAATAGTAGGGTACGTAGTTTCTTTGGATACACTTACTTTCACAGTACTTCCCTGTCAGCCATTGTCCGCACTGGCAGATGAAATCGTTCTTGTCAGCAGGATTGGTGACACACGTGCCTTGGTTATGACATGGGCTACTTTCACATGGTTTCACCTTCTCTAAACAAAAATATTTGCCCGCAAACGGCACCATTAGGCATTTAACGATACTTTAATCAGGGTAAGGGTTGCCCTAATTAAGATGATACCTGATTTAGCAAATACAGTTTGAACTACTCGATAACTTCGCGATGAGAACCACTGAGAATCAATTTGAGAAATAGGCCTTCATTTAGGCTGGACAACTCATTCAGCTAAATATAAAAGGCTAGTAACCACAGGGTTCCAGCTGAAAGTTTAATTTTTTTTCTTTATGGAGGAACTGAGTCATGGATATTGGAGGGCCAAGGTCACTAACTCATGATATATTCGATTTGCTCGCAGAAACAATCTAGTAAGGGCGGCTACTACTGCCGATGCAACTATAAACCAATTAAAAAATCTCGTTTCACCAGTGAAGTAACTTACAGAGGATAGACTATAAAAAATTATTACTATGCACATAGACATAGTCATAGATATCATCATAGACATTAGGACGTATAAGGCATGGACATAGACAAAGATATAGATATAGACAAAGTCAAAGACATTAGGATATAGATATAGACATAGATATAGACATAGTCATAGAATAAAACGTAAACAGCATTATCTGTATTTTTTAAGCAGCTGATCCGGATAGAAGCACCTCGCTTTAAGTATCTCACAGCCGCCATAAGGTGGGCGGATGCAACTTACCCTCACAATTTTCACCTTTGTAGAAAGCTGAGCATTTACAAGCGTGTTCTGACCAGGATTTACGCTGGCATGTTCCATTGTTCAAACATGGCTGATCATCACATGGATTGATCTCCGCTGAAAAAGTAATATTTATTTTTTCACGATTCTAGTCTTGAAGCCATTAGGTCATAGGCCCACCATTATTTCCCAATTGCACATCAGCATGGTAGATTGCAACAAAGGCCTCAATTTTTCAATTCGGCTTGGAGGGGGTCGAATCCATCAACCACAAAAGTTTTCGACAATTTCAGCCCAAAACTGGACGGATCGGGGCGGTTCCATTCTCGTTCCCAGAGCTATGATCCTTTTGGTCGGCGCCAAGATTCGAGCTAAGCGTAGTGCTGGCTAAAAAAATCGTGGCTCTGTAGATAAGAATGGATTAAATATCTCTAACTTGAAAAGCCTCTCAATAAAATGAAGGTCCATGTAATCTGAAGGCTTATAAAATAAATTCTGTTAGTCTAAAGCCCCACGCACACTAACACATTCTTACTAATACACATTTCTTTTAATACACATTGTGTCCCCTCCTCCCCCACCCTACCCCGATAAAACTAATCAAGGATCCTCATATTTATCATGTACCTCAGATGACACCTACCTTCACAGTTTTTGCCTGTTAGACCCTCTGGGCATTCACACCTGTAGTCTGCTGGAGGTTTCTCGAAGCAAACTGCCTCGTTCTGACAAGGACTGGCCGGGTAGCACTGATATCGACCCTGATCTGTAGGTAAAAGCATCCATTTTAGCCTCAAATTCGAGAAAATATGTAGCCATTGTGGAAATATAGCAAAGATTCAAAACGAACACGTGGACTAAGTGTTCAAACCTTCATTAGGGGTGGCGAATGGTAAAATCCGAGACTCGCCGAGACCCTAGTTAGAAATCCGAGCCCGAGACTCTTTGGTATAAAGTTTCGAGACTCAAAAAAAGTAAAAACAAACCATGCAAAAACGAGACTTCGAGACTTATCAAAAACGCTTCCGAGATTTCGAGATCCTGTTAAAATTTTCCGAGACCCACGTCTTTCGAGGTACCATTCGCCACCCCTTTCATTGAAGCTCATCTTTATCGTTAATTCATGATAACTCAGAAATTAAAGTTGTAGTAGCACAAACATAATTATAGTTTTAAATTAAACGGCGTACGTGATTCATAAGATTAATTCTTTTGGAGACTAAAACAAAGATACTTAATCACTGATATTTGTCACGTGACGTTTTTTTTCATTTTTATCAGTTTTTGCATCTGACTGTTCGTTTGAGTTTCTCTGTATGTAACTTTGAAATTAAATCAAAATCATCATGATTCAAATCTTAGTTTACGGTTTGTAGTTAAAAATAAAGTATTAGGTTTAAATTTGGATAGAATTTAAGTTGAAGAGATGTAGTCAGTTTTACAGTCGAAGCTATTGAAAGGGGATCGATACACAGCAGAAAACGCCGGACGGACGGCTCTCGCGTGGTCATCGGATTCATGTTATAATTTGGTCTTGGGTGTCACCAAAAAGTACAAATATATTAATATTAACCTTGTCAACTTAACCTTTTTAACGACTGAAACTGTACAAGAATCGGCGACACGACGGAATTTCCTCAAAGCCAATATGGCGGGCAGTGTAACACTTCAGCTCAAATCTAGCACATTTGCAGGCCGTGACATATATAAAGCCCCTGTAAGGGAGGTCAGTACCTTTTTAAGTACACTGCGTTATGCTGCCGGCAAGACCATGACAAAATGTCTGTCGTCTTATATTACCGTAAATCCTCTATTAAGCCCCCCCTCTCAAATAAGCCCCCCCTTTTCAGAGGAGGAAAGTTAATAAGCCCCCCCCTCTCTATTAAGCCCCCCCCCCCCCGCCCCCCTCCCCCTCCTCCAATCCTTATTCTTCACAAAAAAATTAACGATTAACGTGGACTGATCAGTTATGGTTTATTCATAAAAATTACCGAAGAACATGAGGTCGAAAGCACATTTTTGAAGAATAAGAATTTTGTTTTTGTTACTTTTAGGCTCCCACAAGTGAATTAAATACTTTTGACGGTGACTTAAATTGTACAATGCGTAAGTCTAGTCTGTCTCATACCACGGTGTTTTTGCTACAGGTGATGCGTTTCGCTAAATTAAATAAGCCCCCCCTCAAAAGTGCTTGAAAAAAATAAGCCCCCCGGCGGGCTTAATAGAGGATTTACGGTAGTATAGGTGTCCGTAAGAAGAATTAATCGTCTGTACTTTAAGTTTTTTTTTATTAGTAAGGGTTTGTGGCGTTGTATACCTGGCGTTAAACAGATTCTACTGGCGTCACACTTCTCTTTCTCGGGTGGCTTTTGTAGCATGGCACAGTGCTTATCTGACAAATCCTTAGTTATTCCATCTTCATCAATCATGATACATTTCACTTTACGCTGTCGAAATCCAGCGCCACAAGGAGTAGAACACTGGAAAAAAATACCGAGTAACGGTTGGCAAAATGGTGGCAACAATACTTTTCAATAAAGATGATGCCGACTGCGGAAAAAAATTGGTGCCTTCCTAGTGGCAATCCAAACTGAAGCAACAGCAGATTAAGTCCCCCCAAAATTTAAGGCTTCAACGGGATTCGAACCCATGACCTCCGCTGAGTTGGCGCTTCATGCATTGCTCTACCAACTGGGCAACGAAGACCAATACATTAAGAGCAGCTCGCCAATGTGTTGAGTTCATCTTAACCAGTGAAAGGAATGAAACTTAGGCTTAAAGATGATGGAACTCCAGGCCCTGGTTGTTCAAACGTCCGATAGTGCATGCTTTTCAACAGATAAATCACTATCCAGCGGATAAGTGTTAGGAAACCAATTGCGTTATCTACTGAACTAGGGATTTATCCAGTGGATAGTGCCATCCACCTTTTGAACAACTGGGGCAAAAAATACAAATCTAAATGAATTCGTGAATGAACTAATTACACCAAAAGTAGCCGGAAGACTGACGTTAATTTTGATTTGTTTCACTAAATCTGTGTTTTTCTTTGATCGGTGCACAACTAAGAGCGCATTTTTTAACGCTAATGGTTATAACAATTTTACAAAAGACAACTCGATTACCGCTGAAAATTCTGTCACAATTTTCCAACTTGGCCGGCATATAACCTCGTTGCAGCTTCTAGAGAGCGTTATGTCATCTGGTAGTAGTTCCTGGCTACAATGAGAAGAATGTAGTAGTTCATGATATCGATAATGGCTGATCCTCTCTCGACATAATAGCTGACGCGTTTGTTCTCCTTTGCCGCAAAGTTTAGAACAGGGAGACCAGTCCGTCAAATGCCATCTATTTTGAGACATAAACGCATTTGTGGTGTTACAAATTAAGAGATAGACAGGTCCTTTTTAAAATCGGGGCTCGCGCTCCCTCGCTTGAGCTCTTATGGGAATATGGGAGCAGGACCGCCTTCCCGTTTTCGCTCCTAGAAATTTTGGGGACCGCACTTTCGTAGCCAAGAGGTATTTCAAGCACGTCATAACTTTGGTCACAAGTGTTCACTCATTGGGGAGGGGAGGGTAGGATTCAGGTGCTCAGGTGTTCAGGGTAGGATTCAGGTACTCTTCAGAACCTCATACGTTCCCTGGCCACACACAGCAAGGAAAAGAATTGACTTTTGCTCACAGAAATTTCTAGCACTTTTCTAAAGTTTTTGTCAATATTTACAACCACTCTTTTGTAATAGTCAATACGTCTTTAAAAAAACCGGAGCAATTACTGGTGGGCAAGTCAGTATAGGTAATAACTTCGATTTGACATGGCAGAGTTTATGTGAACGTTTGCTTGGAAGGCTGGCTTTAACCAATTGTTGTGAGATGGCACTCTTTTTTAATCATACTAACGGGTTCAAAGTTACGTAACTTTTCGAAACTTGAAAGAAACTTTAGCGAACTTCACCTTCAGAACGAACGTTACGACAAGGAAGAAGAGCTTTCTGAATGTCATTATAAAGTTACATTGCAGCGGTGATTGCGTCCTTGGTGAAATTAGAGTTATACATGTACATCACTTACTCTGGAGGGCAGTGTTGCTGATTACACACTTGTTTAGTGCTTGGCTTCTGTTCAGCTAATTTACTACAAGCGTCATCATGAGCTGGTGTTCCATCCTCCACTAGAACGCAACGCACTTCACGTTCTTGAAATCCTTAACAGCGGGAAAAAAAACGCAATATATTGATAGCGATGACATAAAATTCTCTAATCGGATTGGCCACTAGCAACCCTGATTTTAGCTTCAGTTAATGATATTATAATAGGGCAGTTGCACTTCATGTGTTCTTTTTAATCGGAATAGCTTATAACAGAAAACGTTCAGGCTATCGAAGACTTCTTTTTTTATTGATTGGTCATCACAGAACTTGGTGTAGCCCAATTTAGTTAGTTTCGGAAGATTGTTGAAGAACTTTCCTCCTTTGGGGTAAATCAAGCCTCGGATTTCTTAGTTGGCTGATACTTTCCATGAAGACAAGCAAGTAAGCTGTGCGCATGCATGAGGTACTGGCTAGGCCTTGGGTTGGTGTTTGTGGTGCCCCTTGCGTTAAGCCTGTCTGATACTTCCCAGAACACTTCATGAAAAGTTGAGAACGTTCCTTCAATGACTTCATTTATTTAAGTATATGTTTTGTTTTCGATTGTTTTCGTTTTACTTTGAAGGTTGTTTAAAAAAGCTTTCACATTTCTTAGATCAGTAAGGGCGCGCTTTATGATCAAAATATATTTATTTTACTAGGGTTAAAAAACTAGAGGGGAATGTGGGAAGAGAGAGAAAAAAACAAATTATCAAAGAAATCACCTTTCTTGACGACAGTTGAAAGATACTTTGGTTTCTTTTAATGTTCATTCCTGTGTCCAATCTATTTTTAGATCAACTTACCCTTCGCACAAGTAGCTGAGCACTCAGTCCAATTTCCGAGCAACCATTTGTATTCCAGTTCTATTTTGTGTGGAACATGGTAAAGAAATTGGTACTTCACTCCAACATTAGGTCCATTTACATTGATGAACTAAATTCCCAAAAACAGAAAAAGAAAAGAGAAGGTCGTACACTACATGATGTAGCTAATACAATATGATGATCAACTACGTTTCAGTGCTCAGACCGTAAAATTTAGAACAGTGTTATAAATGGTATAAGAGTCTACTTACTCACCGTTCAGGTTATTTAAGAATGCCAGTCATACGTTTTAGTACCCATTTGAATGGTGATTCATTAAGTGACAGATATATGATTTGCGTATGCCTATATATGGCTGCGCCGATAAACCCCCATCGCGATCTCCTTCGTTAAAGTCGGTCGAAAAAAAAAAAACAAACAAACAAAAAACAACAACAACAACAAAGAGTAATAATAATAATAATGACCATGACGGTGGTGATGTCCCATTAAGATGATGATGATGATGGAATTGAAAGGTTATAACTAAGTTCGGAATATGAAAACTTTTAAGTAAGGGAAATACGCAAGTCAGAATTATGAACATCAGCCGGTACTTCTTTAACTCATTAATAATTCATAAGGAAAAACAGAGAGTGAATTAATGTTTAATAAGTATCTTTATATCTGATTTTGACATGGCCAAACTTTCTGTTAGACCAAAATAACCCCAAAATCTTTATCAACGAACCATTGGCGCAGTTTGCGGTTTCATTTGTAAGTGTGTTTCATGAAGTATTTGAATAAGACTCTGAGTGGTCGTTACGTACGAGAGCTTAAAAACAAAGGAAGAAGTCGAGTTGGGTAATCCCAAAAGTGGTCAGGGTCGCTTATAATGGGAGCGGTCGCGATCGCTTACGAGAGCTTTTCATTACTGACAAAGCTTAAGTCACAATTTAAACGGGAGTTCATAAAAGGGTCGTAACTAGAGCTGGTCGCTTACGAGAGTGGTCGCAAGGAAAGCTTTGACTGTATTACAACAAAACATGAACAAAATTGATACATTCCAAAAGAGCATTATCTTTGATTTTTTGCCACCTTCACGTTCATTTCATCACTTGTTGGCCCACGTATATCCAGGACATCTGCAGACAGCCCACCATTTTGAATATAGTCAATTGAAGCGTCCGCAAAACTCGCCCTTGTAGTTCTGTCATTTTTGGGGTCGATCAAGAAATCACCTTCTTCAGAAGTTACACCTAAACAATGAGAACATGATTTAATAGCGAAATGAAACTAGAAATACTATTACGCTTGTAGCCAAGTATTGTCAAAAATAGTTTTAAGCTGACACATCATTTACTTAGCGATGATTGACTGATTCTTTAGTTACTAACAGATGAATTGATTAAGGTAACATTATATAACAACAGAAGATTCTAGAAAAATTTTAGGCGATCTTTCAAATTAGCAGATTTAATTCGTTCTCTACATGTACGCTTCTTTAACTATTTCGTTGTTGCTTCCTATTACCATGTTCCTACCGTTATCGTAGCCCCCTATTTTAATTTGTCAACATAAAATGATACCCAGCCCGTGCTCCCTTGATTCGTTGACTAAGAAAGAGGGCTGGAATGCCAGAGTTTTTTAATCTCCACATTTTGGTGGTAATTTTGCCTTATAAACTCATGATCAGTTATTTCATTAAACTAAATTTTTGTTTTCGATACAACCACCGATGCAACATTATAATATCACCGGATCTTGGAAGTGCGTATCGGTTCGTTTACCTATTTTGTTGTAAGTTGCATCTGTTTCAGCAAACTCTGCCGAGATTGTCCCAAAAGGAAGCTGAACGATAAGATCAGCATTTTCCGCACCTAAATACAAGTAAATGAGTTTGCATTAATAGTCATGACCCAAGTAACATTCCAAGACATTATTTGGCAACGCCTATTAAGGTTAACTTGTCCTATTGACTGTTTTTGTTTTAAAAATGCTTTGGATTTGTTTTGAGGTCAGCGTTTAAAATCAAGCAAACAAACAAACATTTCTAAATAACACTCTTATAATCTCGGGAAACGAAAATCATGATATCCCGCTTTTCTTGGACAGCGGCTGACAATTACATAGAGTAGTAAAAGAATTATGCGTAGACTAGCGAAAAGGCAAGAAAATGAAGATAGAGAAAATCACCATCAACCTATAAAGCAGCATAACCTAAACTTTACTTCTAGTCATTTTAAACCCGTTTTATATGCTCATGATGAAACTCTCGTGTGAACGTTGCTATGAAGTCGGACTTTAACGTTGCGCAAATAGGAGACATTAAATTGACCGTATAAACCCTACCCAAGAACAACACTTAGGGATACAAAGGCGAAAACCAAGTTACCACTACGCTTCCCCAAAGTTAGTGGAAACTACATTGTAACAAACCAGTTTCAGTTATCTGTCTGTCGTATACGCCCTGAATGCGTTTACACGTGTCTCCTGTTCCGCCGCACAAACCACAGCGATCCAACCTAGTGTTCGAACCAATAACCTGGTCACAACCAGTAGGCTGAAAAAAATAACGAGTGAGAGAAAATGTGTTTTAATTGTTCTTACTAATGTAAAAGGTTAATGACTGTTGTTTTAGCGGCACCGCCGATAAGCGGAGCTCCGGCACTTCATGTCGAGACACCTGCTAAATTGTAGAACCATTGTCAGTATTTTAATAGGCGAATTTTTGTTTACATTTGTTGCCTCATTAGCATACGCTTATCGTTATCAGATAAAGTTACTAAAAAGAAATTTCTGAATATTGAAAGAGCATAATAATTTCAGTTATCTCTGAAAATTTGAATATTTCAAATAGTTTCGGACAAATTCTCTTAGAAAAACCTCAAAATTACAAATAATGTATGAGCTCATTAACGTTTTGCCACCCAGTAATTTTGCAGTTTTTAGTTGCTGCTATTTTCTTTTTAACTGATTGCAAAGAGCTGAAAGTTGCACAAACTGCTGAAATTAACCAGCTCTTTTCATTTTTGAACCTAATTGGTATATATGGCTACATCTTTTATGGGTTAACTTGTATGATAATGAGCAAAAATGTAAACAATGACGTCACGATGAATCCGCCTATGCAGGATCACATCAACATCGTTTCTTTAGTAGTTACCATGCATTCGCCAAGGATGCAGATATTGTAATTGGAAGCATTGGGTGTGCATCGAGTTCCATCTGCAACGGTACCAATTCCATGAATTGTTATCTCATTTCCTAATCGACAAAACAAAGAACACAGACCTGCAAAAGACAACAGTTAACATATGAGGCATCTAACAAGACCTCTTGTGAGTAACCTGCTAATGTCAATTGTACAAACAGCGGAAACAACGTGTGCTGTTTTAGTTTCTGGATGAATTCTAGAAGTAAAGTGCAATTCAATAACTAGTCCCATATACAAGTAACATTAAAAAAGAACAAATCAGTATCACTCTTAAAGTCAGAGATTTTATACTCACTTCCGTAATAATAAGCGTACCAGCCTTCTCCTTTTCTTTTCTCACATTGCTCATTACGATAGGTTAAATGCGTGCTATTAGGACAGGGCTGAAATTAGAGAACAAATTGTTTGCTCAGAGGTTATAACTAGAAATTATTGGTTGAGGCTCTATGTCGAGTGTTCGACTTCGCCGGACAAACCCTCCTCGATCTGCCTTCTCATGGTACAAAAACTGAATCCAATAATTGTTTCAAAAATATTTATTGCATGATAATTCACCTAGCATGCTGTTCATGTAGAAACCGTTAGAATACTCTATACTTTTAACCGAACTCCATTTCGAGCTAGGTCCTTAGAATGTTCATATTTTCCCCCCATTCTCAGGCTCAACGTTCTCAGCCTAGTACAAAAAATTCTGTGTTATTTTTCTCCTATCTTACCAGAATGCTGCATGTTCTCCAATGACCAATACTCTCTCCAAGGCATCCTTCACCGGGCGTCGGCCTAAGTCGATGTTTTATCAGTTAGTAAAATAACAAACAACAACAACAACAACAAAAATCATTCTCATGTAAGAAGTTATTTCATTACGATAATAAATTCTACAGCTGTACGTATAAAAATTGTGTATTTTGGTTGTGTATTGAGCAGTTAAGCATCAATATGCTGTCCTTGTTTCCATGTTTGTTTGTTTTCTAAAATTAAAGTTATAAGGTGGTAATTATGTATCCTGAAGATCACGCTTCTGTTTGTGAAAACTGCTTAAAGCTTTTTAGGGTGTAGTTATTTAGTTATGAGTGTGTCATTGAATTCAAACGGTTGAAACCTTTACTGATACAGAAGTTTTTTAAAGCTCACCGAAAGAGCATGTAAACAAACTTAGTTTGATAATGATAACGATAATGATTATTAAATAACAGAGCAAAAATCGTCTACTTACGGTGGGTTGGTGCATGTCCTAGTGCGGTGTTGTACCCCACCCCCGCACGTTCGAGTACAGGAAGTAAAATTGGACCAAGCACTCCATCCACCATAAACTACAGGACTTCCGTTGTCAACACATCTTCCCTTTATGCACCACTATATAATAAGTTAACAAATTGCAAGAATTTAATTAAACAATGTTTAAAAACGAGCAAAAGTGATCATTAAGTAGAAAACTTGCCAAAATTTCTAAATTTAAATTTGTCTGTTCAGCTGCACTATTTCTAAATTTAAATTTGCCTGTTCAGCTACACTAGGAAAAAATAGGCACTTATTCGAGGCGAGGACGAAATGTTTTAAGCGTATTCGTAAAAAGAACATACCCAGGAAAGGTTCATTAATACGTTTTTCACCAGAAAAGTTAGCACGGTTACTTTTATTAAAGGATCAAGTTTAGTCCTCTCCCGATCTCCAGATGGTGAAACCTCTAACCCTTGAGAACTTGTTTAATTTCCTTCACTGGGACATTAAAAAAGCATAAAACTAGTAGTCAAATCAAGACCACTAACTGGTTTTCCCGTCAAAATGACGCTGGTTCAAGCCGAACGCACTACATACTTAGTAATGAGAAAATCTCGTCCACATAATCGTCCTCGTCTTAGATCAAGAATCCAAAGTTTTCTAGCATCCTACTACTGAATCTAGGCTAACATATTCTCGAGACGTCTGTTTTATTTTCGTGTCTTCAGCGTTCAAAGACACTCTAAACTCAAGCAACAACAACAACAAAGATATAGCATTGATCGTAAATGTAGTTATGGTGATATTGAATGACCATCAGGCACAACGGCTCTGATCGTAGCGTTGAATATAATAATTATGATAATGTGCTTAACCTCCTTACATTTCGGCCACCACAATATGTTCCATCTAGAGGAGGTAAATACTTGCTTACACAGTAGGAGGAAGCATCAGTTGTGCAAAAAAGCATGCTACAGTCGGCCTGTAATTGGAAGTAACGTAAAAGGTCAAAGCCCACAGTAGTTACGAGGCCTATACAGCCAGAGCTTACGGCTACAAGTGTTTCTACTAAACCCTGGATGGGATGCCAGCCCATCGCATGGTTCGCCCTAGCAGTATGTTGGCAGTCACCTGGCTGAGGAGAGAAGAAGTGGAGCAAAGTTTTTCATCCAAAAGGGTCTCAATGGAGTGGTGGCTTTTACGGTTATCGGCTAAAATTTTGACTCTTCTCCGGCTATCGATTTTTTTAGTTGCGATTAACAAAAAAGTTAGAAATTAACTTCTTTTGTTTCAAAAAGTTAAATCATTTCGGGATGAAATAAGCTATTCTTTTGAAAAATTTTAACATTTGATAGATCATACTTTTTATAAAGTATTCAACTTCTAACATTATTTTACACATAGAAATTTCAATAGTCAATTTAAAAATAATCTTTGTGAAAAAGCAAAAGCAGACACGCGAACGCCCAACTCAAGGCCGGGGCGCGACATTCATTATAACAGAAATGGCCGTTTTGTCACTAGAGACAGATTATTCGTGTGAGACGGGTTATCCGTTTGACGATTCGCGTCAGATAGGTAATACGTCTTAATTTGAAAATGGAATACCTTTAATTTTGAATTAACAACCCGCCTGACTTTATCCGTCAATTTCGACGGACAGTTTGAAGACGGGATTATCCGTTCAAGATAGCCTGTGTAAAGCCGCCCCCTCCCCTCAAAAAAAAAAAAAGGGAGAAGGGATGTCTGTGGGGGAGAGGGCGACTGTACACAGGCTAGTCTCAGACGGATAATCCATTTCTAGCTCTAGTGTGAAAACGGCGAATGACAAAATTCCCCGCGGGTAATGCGTTTCAGGTCACGTGGTCCGAGCGAGTCCACCGTCCACGGACTAGGCATGACAATGTCTACAGTAGCGTCAGAGAAAACAGGGAAATGTTGTTTACCGGCAAGGTGTCAGTTTACAAACAGTGACAACCACAAGTGAGTTTAGCACCCTCCTTAAAACTAGCAAATCTAGGGAACAATTTCTTTTACGGTTAACTCGTGTTTACCCTATTCACGGATAACGGTTAAAATTTTTCAATTTTTACGACTATCGGCTAAATTTTTGGCCGTTTTACGCCTGTCGGTTAACCCCATTGAGACTAAGGAAAAGACCCACGATCGGATCCGAAGTTCGAGGTTCTCACCGCTCGGCCAACACTTTTCCACAAGTGGATTCATTTTAATACGCCCCAGTTCAAAGTACCACTCTCTATTGGCAGTTGTTGTCTGTGACTGTCTGCAGTTTACGTGTCGGGCATTGAGAGAAATAAGGGACGATGACGTATGTTAGATTGTGTGCGCTTAAAGGCGTAGGGGTGGGGAGGGTAGAAGGGGTTTTAATTGGGGTAGATCAGTACCAGAATCCCTACAAAAAAACGCAAATAGACTCATTAAGTAATTGTTATGGATAGAACATGTAGCCAGCAATATATCATTTCTAACAGAAAAACAGTTATCAGCGATGATCAAAGGAACCTGAAATCAAGATTTCAGAAGTGTTATTTATACTGCGTTATTTTTACCACTGTTTGGGAACATTGGTAGTGGCCTTCTCCAAGTTGTATGCGACACTGTTCATCACCATTTATAAGCTGACCAGGGAGACTCATCAGAGCCTTGTCCTGGTTGATGCCTTTCAGATCAACAATCTGATCATCTGTTTCTGACCTCTCATCGATGACTTCAGGTGTGTCATTACTTATGCCATCACTTTGCGTTTTACTTTGGTACGTCACTTTCTTGTTTGATGGCGCGTCATTCAAACAATGTGACATGTCACTCCTTAGGGACGAAAAAATTGGAGAAAAATTTAAAAGCTGTCAGTGTACAAGATGTTTCAACTACTTGCTTGCTAAAAGTTTTCAACCTCGTCTTAGAGGTAGATGAACCTTCAGGATACCCGTCAAACGTAGTAACTTATTAACACGTTACACTTTTATTATTAAAAATTAAGGGTCTGAAGCCCTTTTCTCGAAAGTTTCGTTAATTGTTCGTGTTCCCGCAATCAAATCTTCAAATCAAAATCTAGAGAATAATAGTGCGGGTCCTCTTGGCTAAAGAACCAGAGTTCATTTTGTGTTGTTAACTAATAGCTTTGTCATGTTATTTGCCAAACTACTGAAACCTCTACCTTGAATGTAAACAACAACAGCTTTCAGGCCCCTTTATATTTATAGGGACGCATCGAGAAACGGGGCCAATAGGACAAGTAATAGACTCAGACCTCGGCGATTTACCTGGACAAACACTACTTTACCAAAGAGTCAGAAACTGTAGTTTTTCGACTTAATATGGTATCTCTAAATTTTTCATTTGGCTCATTTTTATAAGGTTATTAGTTCACAACATTTTATTAATAAACCACAATGACATTGTCCATATCGGTGGAAACCAGTCGAGTGTTGTTTATGATGGGTTAACAAAATGGTCCTCCTCTGATTCAAATTCAAAGTATTACTTTAACCTAATGCTTATTAACACGCCCGCTATCTAATGATAAAAAAGTTGATAAAGTAAACCAATATTAAGACGCAATAGTTAAGGAAACAGAGTTTCAGTGTTAAAAGATTCCCTTTGAAAGCATCTTTCCACGGGTGCATGGCGGATAGTGGCACACGTCATCCATCATGCACCCGTCGATTACCCTCTATCCATCAACTGCCAGTTCTTAGAGGCCACTGCCGGATGATTTTAACTATTTATTTGAATTAATACTCACTTTAGGAACTGTTGAACAGTTCTTCTACTACAGATGGACCATGTTCCAGCATCAGACCCTCCTGTGAGATAACTCGACATAATGTAGCGAAGGTTTGGACACTCGCCGCTATTATCATGCTCTAAACCCATACTGCAGGACAAAAAAATGAACAAGAACCAAAAATAAACAATGAAAGACAAAAACAAAAACCAAAAAACAATGTATGCCCAGAGAGATTCCGTCTAGAAGACCAAGTGTCAATGAACTATTCTCTCTAATAAGCGGAACTTGAACTCTAGTGTGGAGAAGGTGGCCTTGGCCCAGCTGTTCGAAGCCCGATTAGCGCTTAACCCGGGTTAAGCATTTTCTCGAATAATTTTCCCTGCTATTTTTAGAGCCTCCATTCATCAACTTGTAGACAAAAAGAATAAAAATTGAAATGCCTTTTAAGTTTTCAAATCTGAATTCAAATCTCGCACTAGCCCTGGGTTATCTTAACCCAGCTTTGAACAACTCGGCCCAGGTGCTTACGTTGGGTAGTTAAAGAACTGGAATGTCAACTAAACTAGACTGTGTTGCAGACGTAATTTAAGCCCGGTTAGTAACGTCTGCAAATGAAAGCAGCGCCGAGATCCTTGTTCAGCCCGAATTCAACGAATTACCGGAAGGAAGTCCGTTCGGAATTTCCTTTCATTCTTATCGGCAAATCGACAATGGCCTTTTTAACAGGCCAATCATGGCACGTACATAAATCCTAGTATACAGGGAGGGGGCGAGGGGGGGGGGGGGGGTGTTAGAACAAGGATTTCGGCGCTGTGTCGCCGGCTAAATTAAACTAACAGGCGGCATAGAATACAGCCTCTTATTTATACAATACAAATCATCTTACGTGTGTCCTGTTTCATGAGCTATCATAAACGCAGTCTGGAGACCAACCCAATTGTTTACATTTCCAGCTCCTTTCATCTTGCACATCGACTTAAAATTGGTAAATCCTGATACACAAGAAAGGGTTTTGAAGCTTTTAAAAATAAAAAAAAACTAAAAGTTCAAAATGAATAATGGCAATTACATTGGAGCCCTAATACAAAGAATTGCCAAGATAGGAGAAATGTGTTGGTTATCCTGATGAGTTAAGTAAGTGACAGCCAAGTCGCTGAACATACATATACCGTATTTACTCGAATACGCGCGTAGATGCTTGTTAACTTTTTTACGCCTCAAATACGGTGCTTATTCGAGAAAGTTAAACACGAAAACGAATTGTTTCATCCACTGGTATTGTTATATTCCGTATTAAACTAACAGAATTTGCGTCTTGATTTTGATAATAGCGGAGCCGCTGTGCATTAATTTTCAGTGAATACCATACCATCACATTTGTTGAAACACTTGTCACGTTAAGCCCTTCCCAATGTTGAAAAGTATCACCCATTTGCAAATAAAAGCCAGTATCAACATTGGGGAAGGAGTAGACTGGTTTGCAATAGCGCTGGATGAGATAAGAACCGGATGGATTTTAAGAGAAAAGGCGGACTGCAAGCAGTCTAGGGAAGGAGAGAAGAAGTACGCACCTCACCCCGTGAAAAGTAAGAAAAATTGGTTTAGAGGGCGTGACACGAAAACACCTCACTTTCAGTCTAGTGTTTCAACGAAATTAAGCCAGTATTGTTGCCTTATAAAGAGGCAACGATATTATTCCTTGCGCAGGGTTGTTCGTTATATTCAGGATGCACTTATTACTAAATTAGGTGGTAAAGTATTCTCCTCACCTCCTAGATCATTTTTCATTCTGAAGAGCATAAAAACAAAGCAAAAATAATTTGTCAGTATAGGCTACAGTAGTTTCCATGTGCAAGAGAGAGGTTTAAAAAAGTTTCCCTTTGAGTCAGAAATAAATTAAAAAGGTTGAGCGGATGATCATTCTACTCAAAGTGAATCTTGAACGGATGTTGGACACGAAATCACGTGGTTTGTAATGCGTCCAGGATAATATGCTCATACTTCTCTCATTTCAGATGGTGATCATGCCTCAAGTTTTGGTGGTCTGTAACTATTTTAAAATCTATTTGTTACTTTACAGCAAGAATCTTTTATGCGGTACACATAACAACAGAGTTTAACCAAACCTTAATACCTTTCTGATCTGTCCAGAATGACACCACCCATCTCTTTTTCGAAAACTATCTATCAATTCGCCTTTCGCTAAAAAGCTCAACGTCGCTGTGGTATCATTCCTTTTTATGAAGCTCAAATGACGCACATAAGTTTTTTTACCTGTAAACCAGAGAATACAAATCGTGATGTTCTGAGCTGTTGCCTTCTTGCTTGTTTTGTGTCCCTTCGTAAGTTTCCAACTTTGCAAACCATTTCATCTTCGACTCGTCATAATTTCCCCCGAATAACTGAAATTAAAAAGACATGACGCAAAGTTTCAGAAATGAAGCTCTTCTAGTAGCCTTGTGAACTTTAATTTGAACCAATACTCCTATTCATCGTGGTATGTGAATGTTAGTTCATTGACCAACATCTTCACGTAAGACTTCGTTTACCTGAACAACATCTTCAAAAACTCAATAATTCATGAAGAGAAAGCAAAAGAAAAATTAATGTTTAATAAGTGTCTTTATATCTGATAAAATTTTTGTCCCAAAATAACTCCAGATCTAAATATTAGCAGTGCAAGAATGAATTCATTTGATCAATATATATATCAGAGATTTTGAAGCCCTTCATAAAACTCGTGTATCATCAGGTTTAAAAAACTCTCGACTTCGCCAGGAGTTTTTAAACCTGATAATACACTCCTGCTCTTCTTTTTAAAACAGTACAAACGAAACGTTGGACTTGCATCGACAACTTTTAATACTCACGAAACGTAGAATGATAATCTGAGGGAAAGCCAAGTTTGTAATGCACCAAGGATTAGAACCACTGACGGTAATTCGACCCATTAGACAGTTTAAGCATCACGTATACGGCAAGCGGCAAACGTCAGATTCAAGTTCAGAATTTCTCAAAATAGAAAATGAGCAGATAAAAATAGCTAAAGCCAATTCTTTTGGATAAAAAAATTTCTTGAAAGTACTAATTTATGTGTTGAGATAATGAAGAGTAAACGGTAAGTAAAGGGGAAACTTGGTCACGTGGTACAAATTCGCGTTTGCCGTGAGACGTAAACGTGATGCTTAACCTCTATTAAAGGCGCTCTGTCTGGTTCATTTTGTTTATACAGGGCTTAGACCTTGAAGCGGAGCCTCCCCTATAAGACATGGTGGACGCCCCACCCCCCTCCCAACAAGGATAACCATCGCCGATGAGGGCTAGCAAGTCCGGTGCCGAAACGTGTTGATAAATGAAATGACTGTCTCGTGAGATACGAACCCCATAAACAAAATAGATTTCATACAAAGAGCGCAGCTTCAAATATGAACATGAATGGGGGGAAAAATGCCTAACAAATTAAAGCGCCCACATATCTGCTCAATATACCATTGCTTTTAACCTCTTTTTCGATGATTATACCACGCACAAGGACGTAATGAATTTTTATATCTCCAATGCTTCGGTCCAAAAAAAGTCCGGATATCTGCAAACGAGCAAAAGTAACGAAAAACTTACAGATAGATGAATACTGAGCTTCTGTATAGGTATTTCTGACGAACTCGAACGCCATTGATGAAGCGACGATCTTAGAGATAAGGGGCTTAAGCGAAGGCGTTTTTTGAGCGACGGACGTCAACCGGAAGTGAGGCCTTTTCCCTCTCAATATGCCTTGACGATAAAAAATATGTATTGCTTAGCTTCTTTACTATTATAGAGACGATTTGACTGGAAATTTAGGCAAAACTATTGTCCGGAAATGAAAAAAAGGTCACTTCCGGTTGACGTGCAACGATTGCATTGCCATTTCAATCAAGTTTGACAACGTTCGTCGAGCAATGACAGCAAAGAAACCTGCCAAAAATGTGCTGCACGTTCAGAGTTTTTGATTTGCTTATATTTTCTCGTCTCAGTCGTCGTTGTGTTTGCGCTGAGCTCGCTAGTAGCCTTACCACGAAAAACAATTTCTAATTAATAATAACCGTTACCAGGGTACAGTGACACTGAACCTCTTTAAATTCGTCAGAAGAAAAACAGGAACTTTCAAAAAATTAAGTGCCTTACTGTATTTGCTAGCAAAAGAATCAAATTCTGAGGTGACCAGCCCAGTCGTTCAAGTTCGTCTGATAAATCTGCCTCAAGCATCAGTGCTGCCTCTATTGTTTTGATTGTTAGATTTCCATTCTCTGATTGGCCTGACCTCTTTGTTCTATCCTTTTTGATTTCTAAAAAAGTAACAAAACGGAAACCCGTTTCAGTACATGAACATAATCGAGGAACCGGCCTTGTAGGTGTGACCTTAGTTTGTCAATGGTTTTTAAGGTAAGAATTCATTCATTTGATTGGTCAACAAGGGTAATTATTTAATCAGCCAATTAAGTGTTTAACCTTTATATTAGTGCATTTTGTACCTGCTTTTGTTTCTGCTATATCATTGAATTTATATAGCACGGGTGTCTTGTAAATAAGATGAGGTATTTCCCGTCCATCTCTGGGTACTGCCGTGCGTTTGGCCAGGTGAGTGGGTAAAGCATGCATAAACATTGTATCATTTGATAGCTTCAGCATTCCAGCCTGTAACAAAAGATTGCTTAGCTATAGTCTTCGAAGCGATTCACAAGGGTCTTTTATTAGCTAGGCAAAGCTCTGGCGCAAAGCTACCGTCATGCTTAATTTTGTGATAAACGATTTGTCACTTTAATGGGGTGATAAAACAATAGAAAACGAATGTGGTTCGAATGTGAGCAGCCGTTTCCTTTTGGGAGAGGGAGGGGGAACACTGTGTGACGAGACTAAAAAGGACTGGGTGGAAGAATGTTTCATAAATATCCTTTCCCGGGAAACAATGTGTCACAGACTATGCTAAGACACAATCTCCTGTGTGAAATCTATAAGGTACCTTAGCATTGTTTGGGTAAAATATATTCTATTACGATACAAAAGCACTGAATTTACCGTTGTGACTAATGTGATATTTGGTGGCGTATATCTGAAGGATTATACTTCTTGACTACTACATGAAGTGGGCCCAAGCCCTTGATTATATATGCTCGCACGTTTGTAATAAATACACTTTTCTTGCCGGCTTATACAATGTTGATTTAACAATTACAAAAAAAAACTGTTAGTCTTTTGTTGTAGCCTGTGAGCAAGCTCTCCGGGGCGCTCTGATGGCGGGACGGCAAAAGGTTGGAGAACTAGCAACTGCGTCTCTGCAATTTGAATATTTGCATTGAAAAAGTCAATGCGAAATGCCGATTGGCGGAGATGACATTAGTAATGAAGTCACTACCCTTGTTTTTCAATGTTTGGTTACATTCGCGCTCCTTCCGCTGCGCGCTGATTGGTGGAAATTTGACAGCTCAGTCGACAGGGAGAAGAGAAATTGGAGGTGGAATTCAAATTCCAGAGACTTAGTTGCAAGCTCTCCTTCGTTTTCCTGCCCCGCCGCCAGAGCGCCCTGGAGAGCTTCTTTACAAGCTAATAAAAGGATTTCAATTGTTTTCTCAATTTTTATTAAATGCTAATTACCAAGCCTGCCAATCCACTGTTGTAACTAACAGCCACCATTGAATTTGGATCTGATTTCACGTGACCAATGTAGTATGTGTTCTTTGGTACAGAAATATACGACACCTTGCGATTCGCATGTCTCTTCTCCATAACGAGGTTGGGTGACGTCAGTTTTCGGTTCAGTTTAAGGTCCAAATGAAGTTCCTTACCAAACGTGGGGACTTTGTATAAAAGTTTCTCACGTGGTTCTTGTGATAGTGATTGGAGTCTCTCCCCAACAGGTAGCGGGCCTCCGGTTTCATCTAACTGATTAGGAATGACCACATCATACTCTGGGACTATAATGAAACAAAGAAAATCTAGGGATAGCACCCAAAATGATAACAGCAAAACCTCATGCCCTAATTGTACACAATGATAGAGTGTCTCCGGGATCCCGGCTCTGCCAACCTCCCCCTCACCTACACGATACATAAAATTTCACAACGCACGCAACGTAGTTGAAGTTGATTTCCTCACCATATTTCATGATAACAAAAACAAAACAAACAAACAAAGAAAGGTTAAGTTTTCTTTCTTTGCTTTTAAACATCAATAAACTGGTTATAAACCTTTTCTCAGTAAGTAGATATCAAACAGTCTCTTGCCCACAGAGTTAATGTTCCTACCTTCGTAGTGACTGTCAACACCAAAAAAGTACTTCAGTTCGTCTCTGGTCATGTGATGGTGGAGTGTCTGAGTAAGTCAAAACAATAGTACAGTGGCAGTTTATGTTTTTAGCAATGAGTTTACAAATTGCTTATTTCAACTTTGCTTCAGTTTAATTGGCTGAATATTCAAAATGAGAGATTGGTATAGTAAAAGGTAAAACTTAACTCAAAAGTAGACTACCGGGACAAGGCAATTTGAGTTAATTTGGGTCTTCTCTTGTTTTCTTCCTTAAAGACAGAAGACCTCTCAATCGAATGAAACAGTGTTGAAATTTACAATGAATTTGTTTACTCGTGTTAAAAGCAAAAAGGTTGCCTAATGAGAGCGTATAAATCCTCATTAAAAGCTTAACTCCCCAAACTAATCTCACATTATGTACTTTAGTTACCGTATATTTCTGATATAGAGTTATACATTGATAAATAGTAATCGATAATGTAAGCTTCTACATGACTACAACAAATGTATATTAAGGTTGAAAAATCCTCCATAAGCTTTTTTCTCTTTTCAATGTGCTTTTAACAAGTAAACAATCCATTTTCCTAAATTATGTCATCTTGATTCTCGTTATTTTCGATTCCAAGCAGCAGAAGAAGTATTTACTTACATTG
This sequence comes from Porites rus, assembly GCA_964035705.1. NCBI lineage: Eukaryota > Metazoa > Cnidaria > Anthozoa > Scleractinia > Poritidae > Porites > Porites rus. The sequence goes on along the minus strand of OZ038000.1, from coordinate 22,667,411 downwards.
GCGTGAATCGTGCGGGCAAATGCTGAAACAGGAATAAAAGAATGTTTATATTAACATTATTTTGCCACCCTTGTCTCAAAGAGAGAGAAACAGATTTTCTTCGTTTGTTATAAAGTATAAGGTTGTTGTTAGTATTCTTATTTGTCGCCCAGCTTTTTAAATTTTAACACTGCATGTTTCTGATCAGTAGTTTTTGTGTAACGCAAAGAGAAATTGGTTTCAGTGTAAACAAGTGTTAGTTTCTTCATTTCAGGGATCAGTGTTACTCGGCTCTTAAGAAGAAACCAAGAAACCAAGCAAATAAAGTCTGTGAAGAAAGTCATGAACTGATTGCTATTTTTGTTATTCATTCCTTATTTTTTAAGGGAAAAAGCCCTGGGAAGGAGGTTGCGATTTTTTGTGTTTTGCGAAAACTAATTTTTGCCATTAGAACAAATTTTTTTTTCTTGCTGGGAATTAACTTTCCTGTTTTCAGAGAGTCCAGAACCCGGTATTCATAATATTTTCGTTTTTTTGTGAGTACTTGCAATGCAAGTACGTATATTATAATCAAACAGTACTACGGTGTGTGTAACCTATGTAAAAGCAGTATTCCATTGTATGCTGTTTCTGAACGAAAGAGACAAGTTGTAATAAGACAGATACGATTTGTTAGTAATGCATTTTTGTGTAGCGAATTCAAGTTAAAGAATATTTCACCTCTGCAGAAAATTTTTACGGGAAAAATGTTTGCGGAAGTTTTTATTTGCGGGAACTTCTTTTTTGTGGATGGCTGGAAAAATCGCAATAAAACCGAAAAATTACAACGCGCAAAAATTTCTTGCCACATACACGGTAGCCTATTACAAGGACCCTATTCTTACCTCTGCAAGACAACATGTGTAAAATAAATAGGAGGAAGTTCAGCGACCGTTCTGCATCCATCCTAAAATGAGACTTAACAAATAAACAACAATTTTCCGAGATATTTACTCTTTATATTAACCATAGAAATTACGTCAAAGTCAAGGGAAACCACAAGCCCTAAGCGAGTGGTTTCAAGGTAGAATTTTAAACATTTGTCGATCGTTATTTCTACAGTTTATAAGTTTTTAGGTCATGGAGAATTGCTCCCTTTATTTTTTACAATAGCATTGAAAATTTTAATGTCCATTTTCGTTTAAGTTTCTCGAAAATCCCGCCATGAAAACCCCCACCGACCACAGCTCTAGACCAATCAGCGAGCCAGAAATCACCCAGATATTGTTAAACTGTCATTATTATAATATCAATGTGGCTTATAAAAGCAAGATTCCAAACACGAGAAAAATATAAAGTTACTTAGCAAAGTTACTTAGCACGCGTAGCAAAGTAACTTTATGCGAAGTTACTTAGCACGCGTAACCCATGCACGCGCTAGTTGGGGTAAGAACTGGACATATTTTAAAAGAATATGGTGGACTGCAAGCAGTCTACAGGTTTTGTTTTACCTTTATATGTTCATTTGTGCTTTTAGTGGCGTCAGTGCCTGAGGAAACTAGTAGTTATTTTATTAAAAGTATGAGCGCTTACATTATAAAGAAAGCCGGCTAGTCGAACTTTGTCTCCTTTTTCACTATACTCATTTTCGTAACATTGTGTTAAACGTTCTCAAGGATACGGTCAAAATTTTACAAACATGAAAGTCATTTATTGCCGAAAAGACGTGGAGTGGAACTGCAGAACAAAGATTTAGTTATTAAAGAATAGTTACTCTTTTGTTAGTTTCTCTGAACTAGTGAAGATTTTTTAAGCCTGTCGTTTACGTCCTAAATTATTTTCCTGGTTTTATCTCAACCTGCCAAAAATCCGCAAGGTGAGAGCTCTTACATTAGTACGAATCGGTAAGTTTGTAAGACATAAATTACTAACGAAGCGTTTTCAGAGCCCAACACCATGAACCTCGGCCAATTTAGGCTGTAAATGGACCCAGATCGAAGTTTCTTGGGTTAAGACTTTTTCAAAACTCCAGTTTAATGTCTCAGCATTATCGTTGACAACTGCAAAAAAATTGTTGAGAAAATGTTGAAAAATGCCAATCTTGTTTGAGGAATATCGCGACTAACTCGGAAGTACAGATCCGACATTTCGGGGTGTTACCCGGATCGGCCACAAACGCCTCCATCTACTACCTTAAACTACATTACTGGCTTTAAGTTAATGTGTAGTGTGTAATATGACAAATCTAACAACGTTAATAACAATACCCCTATTGATTGGAATGTAGAAAAAGCTTCGGGTATTGTATCATGTTTTTCCCTCTTTTTGTTAAATAAATCGTTTGACTTTTCAGTATGAGAGAAGAACCGCAAATGCCCCTCCATTATTTGCCTTTCTCATCACTACATTGAAGCTGTTTTAGCACAAATTATCCTGAAAATACTAAGTCGATCAGACAAGTGCCTGTTTTCCAAAGCAAGATTAGATTTTCTTTCCAATTTTGAAAAAAAGAATTGTTTGCAAAATGCGCAGATACATGGTCAAGGCATGATTAAATCCCGAGTACCTTCTTGGATCAGATTTATATCCCAGACACTTTTGAAAAGATTTGTATTTTAAACCTTACAAACTTAAGTATAAGACTTACCAAAGTCGATAAACCACACAGCCCACGCTTTTGACATTAGTCAGAACAGAAATATTTCTAATTTTGACGAAATAAGGCTGGAATGGAGATCTCCCAGAAGTCGTGTATTTCAGTAGCAATACCTAAAATTACCAGAGACCAAGTTCAGGCTCGTAAAGAAACGTCCAGCAAAGAAAAGTCCAACGCAAACTGTATTATGTTTGTTGGTTCTTAATTACTTGATCCCTTTCAGCTCCAGTTTTGGTACTCTTTGTGACTGCCGCACTTAAGTTTATCATCCAATCAGAGCTGAAATTGAAGCCCGAGTTATTATGAATTGCTCACACGCGTTGGTTTGCTTTCGGCGTTAACATTTTACCATGATTATATATTAATTCTTATCATCAATTCATATCTTAAGATTTTATATGTCGCCTGTGATAGACCAAGATAAGCTCAAAGTGAAAAGTTGAAGTTCTCATAGATGAACCAAACTGAGCCGATTATTATATTTATCTCTCCGCGCAAAATATTATAATTTTAACAGTCCGCTGGTCTAATTATCATAATCACAACTTATTAGCCATAAAAATGGAAAGCGAACGAAAAAAAATATTTCGTATTGAATTTTTAGTGAGCTATAAAGAAGAGAAAGGAATGACGACATGTATATTAATGTAAATATGCCATTTGCCGCCGAGCGGTCTATGGTGTCGGCGGCTGCGTCACTGTCGTCACTCAAGACTGAGGCAGACCTAGACCGACAAATAAGTTATTAATTTTCTTACTATAATTCAAAAGTTAAGTTTACCGATATGATCATAATCAATGCAAAAACGCGCTGTTTCGAGAAATGCGCTTTCCATTCGCGGGTAAGTGTGAGCCATCCACCTTGAAAAATCAATGGAAGTTGTTCATTGGCTTACATAAAATTGTGTGCAACCGGCATGCTTTCAGTCAGTATACTTAGTTGTGATAATCAGGAAAAAGTTGTTTTACTTCTGATAACTCTGATAAAAATAAATAAATAAATAAAATGAAGAACGCACGGAACGGACGTGTTAGCCCAGGTTTAGTTTAAATTGGAAGCATATTATTTTGTACTTGACTACGGAGTGAATCGACAAGTTAGGTAAGACATATTTTATCGACTGATATTAAATCGGAACCTAAAAGACAGCCTCACTTAATAGTTTGTTTAGTAGTCATTTCCTGGAAAATATGGATGGAGGCTAATAATTTCAAACTATTCAATATTCGCAATTTTAGTATCTGCTTGTCATTTCAAGTTGAAAACATAAATTAAAAATCTTTTTACGATAGGAAAGGTTGCCTTGGAGGCTTATTTTGAAATACAGAAGAACCCCGTGAATGAGACCGCCGTTGCGGGAACATGAAAATCCTGGTCGAAATAATGAGGTTTTCTCGTTTTCGTCAAAACTATTATATATAGAGAATAATACATGGTCGCGCGGAGATATGGAATTTATCTTCGAGTGTTCACATCGATATCGAACGAGTGAGCGCAGCGAACGAGTGAGATATCGAATGTGAACACGAGAAGATAAATTCCATATCTCCAAGCGTCCATGTATTATTCTGTTTATTATATAAACATACTGATGACGGCGTTTTTGATGATTTTCCGAAGATTTCCGAAGATTTTTCAAATTGTAACGAAGGCCAGACGAACGTTCCCGAACATTTCCCGAGAATTTCCGAAAATTTCCGAAGATGTCCGAAGATTTCCGAAGATTGCCGAGCACTTTGAGGAAGACCCGAAGATGTTTCGATGATACACCAACGAATTTAAGTACAATTTAAGAGACAAACCTGATGTCAGTGAAATTATCGATATCTTCACTTGTAAAAATATCGTATTTTTACGTGTGCTCAGAGACCACATTTCTCGGTGGTAGAAATCCTTGTAAAACACTGCAGTTTATATAATAAATTATTATTATCCAGAACAACTATTTTGTCACCATATTCCTTCTACTCGTATTCTTGTTTTGGGTCACCTACTCGGTTAGTTCTACGAACTATTTAGGTGTCCCAAACTCTGCACAATGAGCCTAAAATTGAAATAATTTCTTAATTTCCTCTTTCACAATCTTTTATTTCTATATTTAAAACCACTGAATTTTACTAATATTCTGGGTAAATCTAAATAAAAACTGACTTAACTTGACTTGACTTGATGAATTTATTTAGTAGTCTTCAAAGTCAGTGATAACATTGAGGTCGAAAAAATATGGTCTTAATAACGAGGTTGTTATATAAACGGGGTGAATGTGAAGGGGGTAGGGGACGGCGGTTTCATTTGAGGAACATAGCGTAGTAAATTGATCACAGACAAAGGTGTCGAGAAGGTTTACAATGTATGTTGAACACTATTTAAACGTCAAGGTTGCAACTATTTTGGGATATTTTTAGCCTTTCTTCGCGTTTTTTGTTGACAGAATCAGTCATTCTAGCCAGTCTCTTGGTGTTGCGGACAGTCGCCGTGCTCAGCAAATGACGTAATACAAAAGATTTGAAAAGAAACTGAACAATATCCACAACATATACAATGACCCAAAAAACACTCAAAAAAAGGAAGCTTTTCAGGCTTGTGTTTTTACACAGGTGTTTATTCTAAAGATCAATCATACAAGTAGTATACATTGCTATTCTGCGACAAGGTCCAAGGTTATGAGATCTGCAATAAAAAGAACAAAATAAAAATAAAGAAAGTGTTTATAACAAAATCAAGAGAAGTAGTCATAAAAGCAGATAGATTCAGGGCTGATTTCCAGTGTCGCGTAACTTTTACGTGAGGTCCGTATGTGCATAAAATTTACGTTCGCAAATAACTAATAGAGGCAATGCATGAAAGGTCGCTCGTAAGCGTAAAAGTTGAACCTCACTCAATTTCTCGTTTAAGCTCAGCACTTTTTTATCTTGCCTCTATTTTATTTACGTGATTGAAATTTACGTGCGTGGGGCTTATATGTGTGTGTTTGAAAAGCGTATTCCTAGCTCACTAGAGAGCATTTACCTCAATCAAAAGTGTACACGTAAACAGTGTGTTCTTTTCCCACGTTTTCCCAGCAGTTACTGGACCGACCATATCTATTGTATGTGTAAACTGCTTCACTTCCACTCCAGCATTCACCGTAGAATTGGAGCCCGAATACGCTACTCTTTGGATAATGTTTGTAGACGTAGTCTGCGCACTCTTTGACGGTTTTCTGCATATTTTTCCAATCAATATGATTGCGAAAGTTCTTTACTAAATGAGGAATTGCATGTGGCTGACCGTCGTTGAAACAGCCGAGGCCTCGGTACCTCACCAACGGACTTGACGCTGCAAGTTAATTGCCATGAGATGTCATTACAAATACAATGTGAAACTTCATGTCATCGTTTCGTATTTTTTTAAATCGACGTCCGGTTGGCTCAATTGGATAAGCGCAGGTCTGCCGAGCGGGAGGTCGCGGGTTCAATGCCCGGCCGGACCAACATTCAAGGTCTAGCCCGCTTGGCAGGCGCTTGGAAGAAGTGGGCGCAAGACAGAGCGGGGCGCGTGAGGGAGGCACGCGGGGGGAGAGGGAGCCTACCGTGTCTTCCTCTCGCGCCCAAATGCTTCCAAGCACCTGCTACGCAGGCTACTACCTTTTTTTTTAAGGCAGCTTATCGTATCCACACGGTTTGATTGTAGGTGCTGTGGGCGAAATGTAAAGATTCAAAAATTAGTTGAGTATGTATTGTAAAATTTTTGAGGTCTTACCTCACCAGCCCACAATTTCTTTATGACCAATAAACTTTGCAGTGATCTTTAATTAAAAGCTAACGACTTACTAGCACAAGGAACCTCTGCGTTACACTGTTGTGTTGACTGTAGTTTAGGTGCGTGGTAACAAAGTATTTCTGGAGCTGACACCAATTTTCCCTCGTAGTTAAGTCGCTTACAAGTTAGGCTGCGTTTCTTCACACCTCCACGGCATGTAGAAGAACACTAAAAAAAATAATGGGAGAGATAAGATAAGGCCATGCGCTTAGAAATTTCGGTTTTTTAAGTGTTTTAAAACGAGAGTTACCATTGTGCTTAAAGTCTTAATGTTGTATTTGTCACTACCACGTATCATCATAATCATAATCATACTTTATTTATCATCATCATTATCATCACCGCCATTTGTCATTGTATTGATATTTGAACTGTTTTACTATAAAAAAGAGCAACCTTTAACTACAACGTATTGACGAATATCATGTCTGCTATTGTTAACGGATTGTACCTTAGACCAAGCACTTGCCCTCCACTTGGCTGGACAATTGATTTCATTACAGCTTCTCTGTGTTTCGCCCGTAGGCTTGACACCACCGCATGATGAGTCTGAGAGTATTTCGTGCTTGATTGGCGAAATCAAACGGCGACAGTGAATCCGGCGCTTTTGTATCCCTTTTCCACAACTTTTCGAGCAGGCACTCCACTCGGACTTGAACCATCTAAAGCGAAACAGAATCGAATATTTCTAGCTTTTTTACGTGGCGTATAAGAAATATCAACAACATCGTGCGCAGTTCAATTGCAAAACTGTAGATAAAAACGCAGTATAAGGGCCGTAAAGGTGGGCCGAAATGGCCGTAAGGCCCCGTGACGAAACGTGTGGCCCTGCGATATGCGCTATTGAAAATAAATTTTGTACATGGCATCCTTCGAAAATGAAGTGATAAATATAGAGAAATATGACTAAAAATAAAGAGACCAAAAAGAGACCAAAATGCTCAGATCCATGAGGGTCAAGGGGTGATACAAAAAAGCGAAGTGGTCATATAATAAAAGGCTTATTAACTGAGTCAGGTTTGGTCTGACGGAAAATTATTTGGCCCTCGGCTATGGTGCAGGGGTCTCGCTGCTCTCTTTCCGTAAGCGGCATGGCAAATGTTTTCCTGCCCGGCCCCTTCACTCACTCGACAGTCAATCAGTACGTAACACTGCAGTACTTTAGGGATAGGTCTATGTGTAAAGAAAAACAGCGGACATGTATTTCTGTCCGCTTACATAAACGGCTGCTAACAATATATTTCTAAAGGGAGGGTTTTGCTGCAAGAAACTGAAATAACAACTTTTTCCACCAATGAAGAAACTTATTTCCCTGAGATATTGCTTCCGTGTGTCAGAGTTGTCTCCATATAAACAACTTCAATTTTGTTCTTACTCAGGATGGCAAGGATGATTGTTACAAGATCTTTCAGCAGCTGGCTTGTTTGATTTCTTTAGACATGAGTCGTCTCCAAGGTATGAACCATCATCAGCTCTGCTACACTCCACTGTTCGCTCCTGTTTTCCTAAAGTAAGGAAAGCGATTAGTCTACGTTTTCCATTTTTCTCCTTGAAGGCAAAGACTAGCAAATTTGTTAAAAATTAATGACGCAAAAGTGATTAACAACATAAACTATAACTGGCGTAATTGACATGATAGTCGATTGTTTTTTAACTACCTTATTACAAAAAATAAATAAATAAAATTTCATGAAATTAAGGTATTGGAAAGTAACGCGACTTAAATCAACGCGAATTTAAGGGAAAACAACTTTCATATAACGAAAAACAACGCAATAGGGAGGGTTACATTTAAAAATGAACGTACGAAATTAACGCGACGCCCCCGAAGAACGAACCTTGTTGAGACAAGGAAACGTTTTTCAAATGCACGAAGCGGCTCTAGCCAAGAAATATGGCCAGTTCAAGGGTTCTTCACAGTTCACTAATATTGTCGCGGATCTCCACCTAAGCCCTCCAGATACGATACTCGGTCTCCTCTTTCTTAGAGGAGTATTTGGAGCCAAAGTAATGGAAATTAAGGTCGCGGGAATTAACGTTCCCCTTACATGTAACTAATGGAGCGGAAATTAACGTTTACAAAAATTACCGCCACTTGAATGAACGCGAGGTTTTGAAATTCGGGTTACATGTAATTTCATGAAGCGTTAGTTTGATATAGTAAGTTATGTAAATAATATCTTTATTTAACCTCCCAACCATGCACTATCTACAGGTTTATAAAACAATAAATACCTTTTGCACATTTTCTCGAGCATTGTCCCCAGTTTGTAACTTTCCACTGAACTTGTCTCACGCCAATTTCTGAAGGGAGATTCGGATCGTTCATTTTGTACTTTACGCCAGTCTTTGGATGGCCAGAAGGAACAAACTAAAAAGAAGAAGAAAGAAAAGGAGTTTCAGAAAAGCTTAATTCAAAAGTTTAAAAAAAAACAAGGAGTTGGCACCTTCCACAAGGCTTTAATAACATCATCAGACAGCATTTGAGCCACCTCAAAAATCTGACACCAAGCAAAAAGAAATGTGGAGTGGTGTAGGAATTTCAGTGCCAACGCCGTGATGATTTCTAAATTGGGGGGACAGCTAGACCTTTTGGAGTGAGATTCAAGGAACTCGTTGTAATAACAAGGGCGTCAACAACGGCGGTTGGGGATCATCTAAACGTTGTCAGGCCATACCTTTAATATGTCCTCCTCTTCGATCCTCGCGAGGGACGAGGTCATGTTTTAGTTAGCTAGGGAGGCCATCGAAATATTTTGTCGGGCTTGAATTGTTTAAAATATACAGATTTTAAGGTAAAAGAAAACGGGAATGGAAGAAATTTTTACTCCGGTCCGCCTTGCGTCTGAATTACGTGCTGATTACACCAGCAGGAATGAATCACTCTGTTAAGTCTAACGAATTCAGTTTCAAACATCATTGCGTTCAAGTTAGAAGAATGGGATTCTCCCCGTACCGATTGGAGTGAAATCATCGTTTGTTAATTGATTGAATCTTGAGTAACTTATCTTGCATCCCTACCAACTCGGCAGAAGAGAACGAAAACAATTCATCGCCAATTTACCATAGGAGAGCGAGCATTGTGACCAAACCCTCTTGGTAATCTTTGATTGTTACTGGTTAATAGAACTGATCTATAAACGAGGGTGCGCTTGACCAGATTTGGCTGCAATCTCTCAAAGCCTTATTACTATTACCTACGCCACCACTGGTTTTCCCGCGAAACGACGTCAAGGTAATGAGTGCAGAAATTCCATATTGATGACGTCACTCTGGGTAGTGCGTCCGATTGGCCAGAATCAACTACCAAGATGAGACAGTGGCACGTCATCAATTCAATGTCGGATTTCTGCGTCCATTCATTAGAGGACGTGATTTCCCGGAGAAACCAATGGTGACGTCACGAAATGTCAGCTGTTTTATCAGGCTGCATCACTTACCACTACAGTGAGTTTTTCAGTGGTTGGCCCTGGGATACGTATCGTATTTATATCAAAGTTTGCTTCGTGGTAGTAGTGAATTGTTGTTCCTGCTGCAAAAACCGTACGGCTCCATCGCCATGAAGGCACATGAATCAGACGCCTTCCTTCTTTGTTCTTGACCTCTGAAAGATCGAGGCGCGTATAAAATATAGACACCAGTTGTTTTTCGCTTTTTAGAGGAAAGCACTTTGAAAAACACTATCGGTTAATTGAAACTATAACATTTGAAAAATAGAGCAATTTGGATTAAGTACTACTTTGATGCAACCTCAGTACCACGGGTACGTACAAATCTAAGAATTGTTGACTCCGTCAAGCAATTAAACGAAACGCTGATGTCCTGTCATTTTTTGGTAATCTTACTAACTTGTGTCTAATAAAAGCAGGCGTTATACTTACCAAGAAGGTTGTAGTCGGGTGTGTCTTGTTCCACATATACGGAGCTTGCTCCAACGGGTACTTCAAAAATATTACATGCGCTGTCTAAACCTGGGGATCAATAAGATGTTGCAATCAGATTACCATATTAGATTATCAGTTTTAAAAAAATTTAAACTGGTCATTTTGTGCGCGCACAAAAAATAAGCAAGCTTACCAAATCCAGGGCACCTATCATTCCAAAATTTCTCCACAAACTTGCATTTTGAACTGTTTCCACCGCAGTAACCACACCGGTCACGCTTTACTCCCGACTCTATGCCATTGTCACAGCCTACAACCTACATGTGTTTTGAGAAAATGCGTGAGTCTACGCGTCAAATACAAACTTCGGGAAAGGAAGCAGAGGCTGGGTTGCCTTCGTGGGGGGAAATCATCGTCGTGCATTTCTTTTAGAACAAACTCGTTTCTTTTGAGCAATAAAGCAATGTTCTTTTGCAAGTCAGACATTCCAGATCATCACTTCAGCTATTGCCATCAAAGGCTGCAGCCCCGCTCAGTTGAATTTCTATGTTTATTGTTGTAAAGTTAACGTCTGCGTAGTACGATCAGCCTTGCAGACATGTTTTCAACCGATATTTTTTGATCAGATCTCCTGTGGAGATCCTACGTCGTGTTAGCCTGATCATCAGGCCTTCCTCAGATCAGGAGTTGAGAGGTGAGAGGGAAGGGATTGGAAGTGAACGGAAGGGGGGGGGGGGGGGGAGAGAAAGAGAAAGTTCTCTCTCCTTTCCCCTGCTCTCTTCGTCCTTTCCCTCATGAACGCCTTTACGTTAACGTCGTGCAGCGTATTCCGAATTCGTAGGCCGGCCTTTGCATGACTTCAAAATGGAAGATATACCAAGATTTTGATGATAAACGTCTCCTATATTCATGTTTTAAACATGAACAGCGCCTTACCATGCATTTCCCTTGTATGCAGACATCCTTCTTTGAGGGATTGCTATAGCACCTGGTACCATCCTTTACATTCTTCCCTTGAGGAGTGACTGTATCGCCTTTCTTGCACGCCAGTAAACACCATGCTGAAAATGAGTCAAGAAAAGTAAATTCTGACCTCTTGTAAATGACTACATAAACTATTTTTCTCTCAACAAAAAATAATAAATGATACCTCTCCTACCTGAAGTCAAGTAGTAAGCATGATAATTTGGGTCTATTGCTTCACACTGAATCTGACGGTATGTCTTTGATCCTGCCGGACACGGCTGTTACCATCAATAAACAAATAAAGCGAAAACATTACAAGAAAACTTATCATGTAGGTTTTTGATTTTAAAAAGTTCATCAGACCTAGTATACAGGACCAGACATTCTTTTTAAAAAGAGTTAAAACGAGTAACTGCCCTTCCTACCTGTGGATTGCAGATTCTCCAATGTCCTTTGTTTGGGCTAACGCAATTCCTTCCCCCATTCTTAGGTCTGTGTTTAAAAAATTGACTTTGAGGTAAATGCTAACTCTAAATGTAACCGCCAAATCCTCTATTGTTGCCTAATATGAAAACCGAGATTTGAAGCCCATATTTGGTGCGAATGTTAAGACTACGAGACTCAAACCAAGCTTCCTGCGTCAACCAATGAATAAATCTTCATTCATTCAAAATATTTCTCCGTTCTTTCTTATTTGCTAAAATGCCACGCATAATTCATCATAATCAGCTACTGTCGACCAAAGTTGGAAAATTTTGAGATTTGTCAAAAAAAGACGTCAATTGTGCAGCAACATTGGGAGATTATTGAACAGTTAACTGAGAAGACCTGGGGGACGAGGTTGAATTGTTTTGTCGGAGTACAAAATGACGGAACATTTAACTCGTTTCACGAGGAAGAAATAGGCGAACTATTGGCTAAATACACAGCAAGAACAACAACAATTCGACGGACAACATCTGCTAATTGGAGAATATATATTTGCAGTGTACTTAACAACTCTTTATCTCCTAAACTTGCCGATAAACAGGCAATTGAAGATGAACTTAGCATTGATGGACGTAAGGCTTTCGGCTTTGGTACATATACTCAGCCCCATTCAATAATTGCTAATTACGATTTTGAAAACTTCATAGGACAATTGCGTGATGGAGAATGCTTTAGTTTGCAGTTTTCTTGTGCAAATTAAGGCTATTGCAATTGTTTTTAAGTCTAAGAGGGATTAACAAAGTTAAACAAGTCAAGCAAAAACGAAATGAATTATGATAGTTAAGTAGTCAATGTAGTTATCGTGGAAATGGCCTAATTACCCGTCAGCAACTTGGGGACAGGACAAAGGCTGTTAACTTTCCGTCCAACCGCTCCTAGTGTTACAGCCGATGATTATAAGGAAAAGACCATTATTTTTTGACGTGGGGGAGGGGGGGGGGGGGTGGAAAAATTTGAAATAAATTGTTTGTAGAGGCTGTAAACACTGAAAAAAATTGTATTGGAAAAAAAAAGTGTTTCCAGTCGGTGTTGAATATCGAGGTCCGGAAGGAGCCGATCCTGTGAAAAGCTTTTTGTTTGGAGGAAGGGAGCTATAAAAAACGCAGGGAGACAGCGAAAAAATTATTGACAAATATAAGTGGGGAAATGGACAGTAGAATTGACTTCAAAATGTTTAAAAACTTACGAGTACCCCTCCTTCCCCTGGTGAAAAGTTTTGAGATCGTTCAGATATTGTAAAAGTGTTAGTTTTACTACTTACGTTGGGTTCGTACAGGTTCTTGTCTTGGATTGAACACCTCCACCGCAAGGCCGAGTACATTGCGAAAAGGCTGACCAGCTGCTCCAGTGTCCATGTATAACAGGCGACCCATCATCTACGCATTCACCGTTAATACACCACTAAAAGAAAAGTGCAATTCACTTTGTATAGGTGTCTGCGTTGACTATCATACCGAGTCTTGGTGGTATTCTTAGTAAGGACAGACAATTTTACCACACCACTCCCGACTTCCCCCTCCCCCCTCCCCCCAAATCACTGTTGGGTTCGTAGTCTTAAAATTATCCGAAAATCTCAGTCGAGAAAAGTTTCAGTATATTCCCCTATTCAATCTTCACATCATACTTAGGCTCTTTAAATAATCCTTAAATATAGGTTAACCTGTTAGTAGCGATATACAATTATAGTCATACGTGTCTATATCCGCATCTTGTTCCATCCGCAGGGGAAGCAGTAGTGAAAGAGCAAGTGTAACCATCCCTTGTACATCCCAGTGCTCCACAATCATTCTGCACATAAGTAAAAGAAAATTGGTTCTTTTTATTAGATGGCACAGAAACAAAAAGCAAACCAAACTTCTGCTGCCTCAAGTTGACACAATCAAATAGGGCGCGCTGATAAGTTGCTATACCCGTTTAATTCTCAATAGAAATTCCAATCGTTTACTCAATTCTCAGTAGCAAGGCCCTTGCCTTTTCCCACGCAAATTGCCAATCAATTGTTTGGTTCAAAAAAATAAAAATTTATAATACTGTAAGCAATTCATCATGTCGTTATGTAGCTGAATTTGGTGAAACATCAGCAAGACTCTTGCTTACTCTGAGGAAATTTGATTTAAAAACTAGTTGTAATTTATTCTTCCAATTCATATTGAATTCCAAGGAATTCATATTCCTCTAGCTTCTTAAAAGGAAACTCAGCTTCTAGTTTTCTTAGCTTTCCACGTGTCTTACTTACCAGACGTTGGGGGCATGCGAAGAAGCTCGGACCATGAATCGCTTTGCATTGTTCATCGCGATTGATGATCTGTCCTGTCAGCCTGCCGTAAAGTCTCTTCGGTTCATATGTAACAGAAGATATTGGCGGGAAGTCATTTAAACAGTCTGACCTGTAACTGTATGGATAAGTATGTGTCAACGCTGTGGGAAAGAAATGACTGCATGTTTATAGAAAGATATCGGCTGCTTCTTATCTGTTATCATCCAGTTGGATTATTGAAATTAAGCCGGAGATACAGATTATTAATAAGTTATTTTACGTAAAGGAAGATCAATACTTATTTAAAAATCCTTATGTAATTTTCTTAATTGCATGAGTGATTTGCTCGGAGCAAGCTGATCCCATATAAATGTTCGATTTACAGGGCGGGTACACTAGGATTTGACGCTTACTTTTCCGTGACTGTAGCAAGGCAGTTGCCACCATTTTTTTGCTGTGACTAAGGTGCGATTATTTACCCCTGTTGACAACACGATATGCTTAATTTCCCTCTTATTGACCACTACAGGAAATACCATAACATACCATAATGCTCTTTGTTTGTCACAACAAAATTTTGCATAAGCGTTGTTCTCAGTTTCTCTTGGGGCCATTTTGTAGTGGTCAATTGAAACCCGTCGCACCTAATTGACGATTCATTTAGTAGGTTATCATGATAAGTGTGGAGGGTGGAGCGCAGTTTGTTAGACAAGCAAGGCAAAATACGCAACCAAAATCAAATAAGGGTTGTGTATAGTTTGCACACGAGCTTGCTGTTACGAGAATACATGCACACCTTCCTTATATCCTGTTAAATAGATAACGCAAATGTCACACGGTACCTTAGGAACTCCTGAATTTTTTTTCTACTGCACGCAGACCACTTCAATGATCCTGGACCACTGGGTATGGTAGAGGCCATTATGTTTTTATGATTTGGACAAGGGGAACTGTCATGTGCTACTCCCATCCTTTAGGATAAAATCTCTCATTTACAAATAGTTTTGCTATGCACAAATAAAAGTAGGAAGAACCCAATTTTAACTTTTTAGTCGTGGAGGGTAATTTACTTTAATTAGCTCTATTATTGAAAGGCGCCCAAATCTTGACAATCTGATCGCGGCGCCACAAACGGTTTTTCAACCAATCACAAGCACTAACCATATCAGGGTAGTGACATGTCATCAGTTTCTGGCCGCTTGTTCCTCAGACGTCATTTCGCGGGATAACCGCTGAAGGTTTTGCCAAAACAAAAAACTTAACTGTCAGACCGGTTAAACCACCTAAAAATAGCAGATAACATTAAATTATAACGAGATTCTCGCTCATTTAAACGTGAAGTCATTGGCGTAACTTCTTGTGAATTCCACAGCAAGGTAATGAAATTTCACCGCGATAAAAAGAGAACAACTCGGTCCCTACTTTACCTCTGGTAACATTGTTAGTGACAAGAAAAAATATAACTTTTTGGCTCTTTTCCAATAAATTTTGTAAAATCACTTACGTATGGGCCAGTTCATGAGCCACAATAATAGCTGTTCCAAGCCCAACATCATTAGCGAGAGCAGCTCCGAATTTCTTTGCGCAAGTCGATCCCAGACTAGCAATTCCTGCAAATAAGAATGATAATCGCAATGGAGTCGTAACATACACAAGTGGAAGAATGGGTGGACTTGCTGGCTAGAGAATTTACAAAGAAATGGTATTGGCAGTCGATATTTTTTGTACTCTATTCCTGATAAGGGAATCGAGGGAAGATATTCTCTAGTAATAAATGCAGAAATGCAGCTCTAAGAGAAAATGAAAACAACAACTTATTCATGAGCAGCTCAACAACATGAAAAAAGGTAACACACTATGCATCTTAACACTATGGTGAAGTTCTGAATATGATATCAAGTGAAATACCCAAGGTTTGCTGCCGCTGCTGAAGTTCGCTTAAGTGTATTGTACGGTTTCACATCTTCAAAGAACTTCTAATGAACTTGTTATGTGAAAATATGTTCTAAAGATTAAAACCTCATTTTTCAGTTATACACAAGATCAGTTTGCAACACTCACCTCCTGTCGTCCTAGAGAGATAAACGAAAAAATGAAAATACATGAGAACAACAGGTTCTTTATTCTCATAATTTATTATACGCAAGGCTACTATGCCTCATTAAATTTCTGTAAAAACGAAAGTAGGTTGAATACTTGTGTGGACCCTCTCATAGCAGAGTCCATTCTAGGATAGCCAGCCCCTTTCTTGGATGGAAGTGGGCGAATGGCCTCTATAGAATTGCCTTCCGGTCCTGTAAATAAGCTCTTTTGCACAGCAGTACATTACACTACACCGCATGGCACCACACTACACTACACTATGCTGTTATCTGCCTTACCCCTGATTAGAGATCAAATTAGACAAACTGAACAAAATAAAAGAGGAAAAAAAGATATGATAATTGCACCTTCTGGTAATAAGGATTGCGGCATCAGGATGTTCGGGATCCTTGTCTGAATCTGGAAACTCTTCAGCCACCCACTTTTCAAACGCCCTTATTCTCTCACCTTTTGCTGAGCTTGCGCTGTAACCAAACTAAACAAGATACAGAAAAAAAAAAAAACGCTGTGTGTGTGATCACGTACAATACCTCACTCGCACAACTAATTAAGGTATTGAAAAATAAAAGAAAGCATAAAATCTAGTGCACTGCGCATGCTCTGGGATGGGGGGTAATACAGTACATAACAATGTCTTGCTCTGACTGCTGCAAAATTTTTGGCAGTTCTCACCCCGTCAGTTTTGAGCACTACTCGAAGAATCACGGGTGTGATTTTGACAGGCCCAATACTTCTATCGTGGAATAGTTGCGTTACCTTTGGAAGAGAAAACACGACAGATTAGGACAGCAACAAGAAGGAAACTCATATAGAGAGGAAGGGTGGGTGTAGGGGGTGTAAGCTATTTAAGCAACCTAATGTGCAGACACCGCTTGCGTATTTTTCAAACTTAAGATCTCGTTCTGTGCTTTTCCATGGTGGGTAGGGGAGGGGTCCTCTATTTTCCAACTATCTTTTTCTTCTAAAAAGCCAGCTTTTGTTTACCTAGATTCGATCGCATGTCCTACATTCATTGTAGGAAAAAATACATGAAAATTCCCTTCATTTTACGTATCGTCAGCTGTTCTCAATGGGAGGCTTTTTATGGCTAAACAAAGAACGTCTATACAGCCTCATGTATATCTAGCTGGATTTCTGAAAACGGTACCGCCATAAAAAGGCCTCGTCTGTGAAGCAGCTTTTTTAGTTAAAAATATCCAAGTATATTCAAATGAATATTGAAAACTATAAAGAGTGCAACCCAACACTTTTTTCTCTCTTCTTTTCTTCTTAACTTTCTTCCCTTTCTTTTTATACTGTCTTTCTCCTTTCTTAGCTGGTGTGATTTTCGGGCTCAGAGGATGTCGTCGATGTCTTTTTTCATTCAAATGGCTTCAACTTTCGGCTGGTATGCTTCAAAAAACCCGGCTAGATTCTAAACGAAATAAAAAGGCTAATAAAGGGAGAATAAGCTATTACGTTCATATTCCTATGATTCATTTTTCTCACAGGTCAAGTTGTCTACTTGTTGCAATACAAAGGCCAAAGCCCATGCGATGGTTTTAACAACAAACCTTGGCCAAGGACGTCCAACCGAAAAAAAGGAGTGCGGCAGAATTCTAAGCATTACATCAAGTGTTTTGGCCTGCTTCTCTTTTCTATTGGTCGCTTATTTGTTAAGGCTATCATATTTACGAGACCACCCCATTCATGGTTTTAGTTTACAAGTTCATTAATAATTGAACAAGAACATACTATATGGGCAACGGTTAGAAGGTGATCCATCATCTTTTCCTCGCCGTAAGCCGAGATGGCAAAGTTGTCTGCTACAAGGGCCACTTCTAAGAACTTGTGCGGAGCTTGACGTTTTTGTCTCCTATGACGTCCTAGTTTTGCCTGGTTTGAGGATCTAACGATATCATCTAACAAGAAAGGAACATTTTCTTTACATGTGTGAGAGAAATTGACCCAATTAGTCGGCCTTTTACGTAAATATAAGAACTCGCTGGGTCGGTTATTTAAACGAAGTCTAACTTAGACCGCGGTTCAGGAAATCTTTGAACTTCCAGATCTATTCCTTAAGTGTGTTATTTTAAGAAGATAAATGATTTTCTAGTCTACGCCATATGCTTTCATGAAACGGTTCACGATGAATAACGTGCTACTGCCGTGCCGAACTGAATTGATTGAATTAAATTCGACTTTAGCGCGGCAGTAGCGCGACGTTTGAAACCAAGTTGTGCTACTGCCGTGTAGCAAGGCGAGCCTTGCCGTGCTACACGGCAGTAGCTCGACTTGGTTTTAAACGTCGTGCTACCCGCCGTGCCGAACTCAATTCATGAATTATAAATACATTACATTATATTTAAAAGTTTGCTAAACCGTTTCTTTACTTTTTGTTTTGTTTTTGGCAACAGCCGATCCATTCATCTGTCATTGTGTGAATTAAATTCGACGTCTGAAACCAAGTCGTGCTATTAAAAAATGTCGTGCTGCAGTCGAGCTACAGTCGAGCCAGCTTAACACGGCAGTAGCACGACGTTTGAAACAGGCTTTATTCACCGAAATGGAGGTGGCTAGTGGTGGTATTTACCGCGAGACTAAACTAAAACAGTGAGATAATTGACGCAAAAATCATGATTTTTAACTCATTTACTGTTGCCAACGATTACAATTTTGATAGGCAATGACCTAACGGCCGTCGCGTTTTCTTGCCTACAAATAAAAGGTGACTTGAAGGCATTTGTTTAGCTCTTCCGGGAAATTAATTCAAAAGGAGTTGTGAATTCTCTTCGTATTTACAGTCATTCTTAGAAAAAGTATTAAGTTTAGTTTTAAGATTATTTATGAACATGTCAGCTAAAGAAAGTAGCGCAAGACTCAAGCTTAATTTGCAAGTTGCATTTGTTAACAAAAACCTTTTTCACCGGTTTCATCGATGAATTCAAGTCAAACAGGCAAAGCTTTACCTGTTTAAACTTCCAAACCGAATATCGTCACCTTCGTGTATGTCGGGAACAGCTTGTTTGATTACATGTATTTGCGAAATTTCTTTGTTTGTTACGGTAGCAAAAAGGGGAAAAGATTTTGCTCATAACTTAGGCGAGTTTAGCGTCGCTTGCTCGGGGGAACTGGAGGTGAATCAGTGAATAGCACTGGATATCCAGAGGTTGAGTAGCAAATCAGAGCGCGCGAAAAAAACTATCCACTGTTTCAGTATACAGCTATTTCGAGAAAGGTTGTCGGATAAAGTACACGCGACAATCCCGAAAGGTATTGTGGGCGGTTTTGAGTTCACCGTTTTTCAAAGAAATTTGAAAGAATGGCACGAGAGGCCATGGACATATGTCTGCGAGTGTTAAAGGAAAGAAACAAAAGTAGGTTCAACAGCTACAGTGTCAGGAACAGTGTATTGAACATATCTCATATTACCTTTCGGGATTGTCACGTGCACATTTTTTCCGACAACCTTTCTCGAAATAGCTGTATACTAAATGGTGTTAACACAACAGTATTGCTTGAAACGCGGATTTGTTAAAGGGGCTGTGTCACGGATTCCCAGTTCATTTTGTTTAATTTTGCCAATTACTCGACCTCAATCGCTATGGAACTTAGCTGAACTTAAAGTAAGCAAAGAATTTACAGGTAAATGTTAAAATCAGAGATCCGAGACAAACAAATATGTCTCCTGAGCATTTTTTTTGAAGTTGCAAGCAGCAGGGATCAACTTTGAAAAACTGTTAGGCTGAACAGTTTTCAAAAACCGTAATTTCAATCCGTTTCAATCTTGTTCAGTTTTGCCCATCCGTGGCATCTGTTGTTTCTAGTGTGTTATTTTAACCTTCCTTTAATGTTTTAAGCGGTTATTTTTACGTTTCTCTTAATTTAACGGGTATTTTGTAATTACCTAATTTGGCTGAATTTCGTGACACAGCTCCTTTAAACACACACTAAACTCCGTTTAAATATCTGGCCCTTTGTTTCTCGGTCTTGCAAAGAACGACCCTTTACGAAACTGAGTCATTTTCACAAAATTTGTAATTATGAAAAGAAGCTGATATTTTTTCCAGTAACACTAATCCATGGTAAATAGATTGACTGCAGATTTTGTTTTTGCTACAGCCAAAAGCTGTAATTGACTTTCAGATTACTTAACCGGATTTCAAGAATTTTCTTAGAATACCCAGGTTTTGTGGCGGGTAGGTCGAAGGGGAGGGGAGGAAGGGGCATGGGGTGTGATGTAGAGGAGGGGAGAGAGACGATATTATCACTTCCCCGACAATCACACTTTCAGTCTCTTTAAAAAATCCCCCCTGCTTGGGAAATCAAAAGAAGGTGATCGACTATACTCAGTTAATACTAAGAGCTCGCTCGCCAGAATCGAACAAATTCGGCTTTTGAAGGCATACCTGAACTATGGAAATCTGATGAAACTTCCTTCTCGTTGGATCGCCGATAGATCACGTGAGGATGGCTATCTTTTAATATGTTACTTTTTGTAAGATGAGAAGGGAGAGGCTGTATGTAAAATGTGTCCTCTAGAGTACTGATCATTCCTGTCTGTCAAGAAGCAATAACATCAATTATTTCTTCGTTATGTACAGTTTGTGATCTCATGATCTCATTTTTTCTAATGATCGAAGGTTGCATCTGTTTTGGCAGTAAGCCTTTACGAAAAGACAATTGAAGTAGACCTGTATTTCAACCCTAAAATGTCTTCATCACTGAATTTTTGACATCTTCAATCCATCTGTCAAAACTGGCCGAAAGCAGCTATTCCAAATTATGCACCTAAAAAGTTAACTTATACCTTTTTATGGGAAATGAACGCTCCGTTAAAATAAAGGTATTGGAAAGTAATGCTACTTAAATAAACGACTAGAAATGGAAAACGACTTTCGAATAAAGGAAATTTAACGCGAAAGAGAGGCATTCAAGAGAGGGAAATAATTCAAAATGAAGGACATGCATTAACGTGACAAGAAACAAAACCTGTACATGTTGAGACAACAGGAACAAAGTTAAACGATGTGTAATCCCAAATGGAAACTTTGTTCGTGGTTCTTTCCCTAAACGTTCGAAGGGGGTCAAGCGAAGTCTGGCCACTTTGAGGGTTCTTCACAACAGTTTCACTGTTACTGGCGAATCTCCACCCTGACAAAATACTCCTCTGACAAAATCTATTGAGAATTTGTGGCCAAAATAATGGAAGTTAAGGTCGCAGAAATTAACCCCCACTTCATCAACGGCACGGAAATTAAAGTTAAAAAAATTAACGCGACTTAAATTTCATGACGCGATAATTTCCTGTAATGAGGTATTTCTTTGTGGATAATACACTGTACCACGAAGGTGTTAAAACAAACTCAAAGGGGCAACCTGATATGCGTAGGTCAACTTACCAGCCCTTTATTTTCACTTAGTGCAACAAGTGAGTCTGGGTCCGAAACCACGTGACCAGTGTAGTGTAAGCCATGAGGAATGTCTTTATAGGTCGAAGTACCATCGTTATGAACCGTTTGAATCAAGGCATTAGAGGATACAAGGGGCTTCATTTGGGTCACGTTCAGAAGCATTGATCTGCCAAAAGCCTGGATGTTATAATACAAAGAGTTCTGCTCATATGTTGCTCTCCGTGCTCTGGTTTTGCCATGAAGAAGATTTTCAACTATATTTCCATATTCGTCCGATTGGTAGAGTGCTGTCACTTCGTATTCAGGGACTGGAGAATATATAAGATAAAAGAATGACTACCAAAACAACAGTATTGAAGCAGTAATAACATCTGAAGATTTTGGGTGATTACGGTGAAAATTCATGGATCGAAAACTAATACAAACGCAAAAGATTTGTGACTATCGTTGCTAGTAATATTTGGGTCTAATTCCATAAAATATTTATTTGAACGGTTTTTTGTAAATTAAAGTAATCCAAATTAAAGGATGTGCGAACAGAATGTAGCCTCCAGCTTCATCTGGTTAACACTCCAACTTGTTAGATTTATTAAGCCAAACTGACATACTAAGGCGGGGTGCCTTGCAGGATTCATTTGATATTAAATCAAACTTAGAAACAAGCTTAATTAAACAGTGTTAAAACCTTTTTCTCGATTGTCAACTCCAAATGTCTTCTCCAGGTCTGCGTCGTTCATATTATGGTGTAAATCATGGTACTGCACGAGAGAACAATTCCTTTATTAACTATAGTACTGGTTAACCTAAAAAATTACGCAAACTATTGAAATTTAATCCAAACATAACTCACTTACTCTTACTTACGCCACGTTACAGTCGTAATTTTTTTTTTCGAAATTTCTATTTCGCTGTTCATTGGCAATCATTATAACACGGTAACTGTAACAACATGAAACAAGCGATTGCGAGCACGTAACGGTCCTCTCTCCCCGAGGGAGATATAGATCGATCACACTACTGCGGTCTACGCCCCGTGCTCTTTCCGAACAGCATTGTGGGTTCTTTCGCACGCCAATGCGAATTCATTAGAGAAGAAGGAAATAAGGCAAACTGCTTAATCCGCTCAACATCCTGTGATCTTTAATCACAGTGTAGTGTTTAGACATTTTCGTGACTGTTATAAAGGGTTAAGGGTGCGCGAAGAATCATGGTATGGTCTGTAGGATGTCGTGCTTGTTTGTATAGATTAAAGAAAGCTGTATTGTCCGTCGTCTGCACTTATCCGCCTATTAATCTTCTATTACCACACAAGGCAAACATGACCTAACCAGATTTTTTGAAAGACCTTACTTGATGGTCCGGCCGGGTTTAAACCCAGCGGCGCCCTTTAAAATGAACTAACCGGGTGGTCGTGTACCCCCTTTTCCTATTTTTACTTAGTATTCACAAACGTACATTTCCTCTTTTTTCTAACTTAAGGCAATATGCACTCCTTCTCTCAGAAGAGAATGATTTGTAGGCTTCGAATCTCATTAACCAGGCCAATAATTTTACATTGAACTGTATTACCTGTTCTTTGAAAAAATGATTGCCTGCAATCCCTTCTATTAAAGAAAACCAAAGAAAGTTGATTATTAAATTGGTCAGTCACTGAAAACAATAATAATATTATTCTTATTTTTGGGTACAAAAAAATACAAAAATTTTGGGTACAAAAAATTACATGTCGAATAAACAGATGTTTTTCAGAAAGTACAAAATTTGGTGTGAGATTTCACTTTGTTTTGTTTTGTTTTGTTTTGCTGTTGTTGTTGTTGTTGTTTTTTTTTTTTGCCTCAGTAAATCTAGTATACTGGGCTGATTTTATAGCTTCTTGTAGCTAAATTTATCCCTTCAATGCCGTTTATTTGCGTTTTCCCTGCTGTCTGTCCTCTCTTGCGCCAGGTTAAAAATGATGTCGCCTCAGTGCAATTTTAAATGTGGTACTTACATGCAAATAAAATAAGTAGATAAGAGGTATCACCGTCTCTTTAATCTTGTGATTTGCCTGATAAAATTGATAACAATCCAATGTTTGCGCACATTTGAGGTTTTTCGCGCACGTAAGGTACAGTCTAAAGGTTGTCAAATGTACTCCGTTCCGCTTTCCTCTTACGGAAAGCAGGTATAAATTGATATTACACACTTGTTATACAATAATACAATAATTATTATAATAATAGGATATCTGATTCAACCTCGCAAGACGTACCTGCCACAAATGTTAACCAGCACAAAACTGCGGGGAAGTTCATGAACGTACCAAGCGAGGCCAAAAGTAACATCTTTTAATTCCACAATACCTGTAAAAGGACGTAAATCACAACATGTTTAAATTGTAGTGCTATGTAGCATCAATTGCCCTCAGTCTATCAAAGTTCTTTCAATAACGTGAACTTTCCACAGGTGGAAAATTGTTACAATCCTCGCAATGTTTCTATTATTGTTGCTTTAAAAAGTATTTTCATAACACTTTGTAATTCAAAGGAAGGAAGGAAGGAAATCAAATTTCTGCGGATAACTAAAATTGCACATGACATTGCACACCTGAGTCAAAGAGAACTTTGTGAAACTTTCGAGGAAGTATAATACAGCCTCTCGGATGGTAATGTGGTTTTTTTGGCCTTCAGGATATTTTTCTATATAACTGCATTTTGGATCGTAAGCTTAATAGTATTAACAGCTGTCCTTTAGTGAACGTCAAACTAACAACATTACAATAAATGGACCTTTTGTTTTCCCATCACCACTTCCTTGTTCTAGACACCTACTCTCATTCAAAAGATGACAGGTTTCTTTTCATGTGAGAATATTTGATCCCAAACTGGTGGTTCAGTACGTATTGCTATTATTTGTGTCCTTTCCCCACCTCTGTTTTTAGGTTAATAAACTATTTCAGTTCAATTCAAGTTTGACAATGAATGACATGTTGTCCAAACTTGTACCTAACGTGTAAAATTTGCATACGCGCAAATCTTTGATTTAAGTATACATCATTGTTGCCCGAAGCCTTTTTGGAAGAACAAAAATCTCAGTATAAAGGTGATGTTACAAGAGACGATCCGCGACGACGATTTTTAGAGCAACACATCGTTGCAACATTGTTGGGACATAGTTTCGAATGGTTACAGCATTGTTCCAACATTGCAACGCCGTGTTGCTCTAAAAATCGTCGTTGCGAATCGTCCCGTGTATTAAACATCACCTAAAAGAACGATTGTAAGGTTTGGAATTACCATTTCCGGTTGAGATATTACTAGGCCTTGCTGATTCATTAATGATAAGGGTTAGGTTGCACGAACATGCACGGTTCCTTCCTTCTTAATTACGCCCAATATACTCTTTTGGTGAGCAGATATTGTTAGTATCTGCTCCTAGATGCAAGTAACGCTTAGATTAGCCTCAAGTCCATTCTCATACACCCCTTTACAGTTTTACCCTGTACCACACAAAATAACAAAACAAATCATCTCTAAACTTTTTTTACCGAAAAAGAATCTCACTATTCATTCGAGTACTTTGTCACTGATCAACCATCATCTAAACTAGGATGGGTACACAGAAAGTAATCGACATGTTATTTATAAGGACGTTCTATTTTTCCCACTTACTTCGTACGATTAAAAAAAACTTTTCTACGCTATTAAAAAGGTAGAATTCACAGTCCAAGTAATACAATAAAATCAAAAACCCGAAAAATGGCCAGAAGCTATGATTAAACTAACTACGTGGGTCCTATTTTTCAGTTTTTTTTCATTGACGTAGTTGAAATAATTAAACTTCCTAAAAATTTCGTTTCCTTTCAATATTTGATAATTTTTAGAGGCAACTTTCTTGTTCAAAGAGAATTAAGTTTTTTTCTCCTCTTTAGAGCATGGATTTTGTTTCTTTGCAAAAAAGGGAATGAACTCTTAAAATATAATAGTTACCTACTTACCTGAAGTACTAGATGTTTTTGTTCAAAGTGATCTCTCAAGATCAAGGACACAGGTTTTAAATAGTCAGTATCAATGTATAGCCGTACGTGGCAAACGGAAGTTATTACAAAGTGGTTTAGGAGTATTAATTTCTCCAAAATAAAGGCTTAGCCAGTAATCTTTTTCATTTGACGTAATTACATGTCCTAAATTTCCCTTACCGAAACAAAACTGACGTTTAAATAGCGCAAACGGAAAGAAAAAAATTACTAAACGACATGGTTAAATAAAAACCACTTAGCTTGGGCCTATTAGGTGTGAAAGAAAACGACAAGAAAAATAACTTAACAATGAAAGGTTTTTCATCGTCAACCTTAACGGAAATCAAGGCGTCACGATAACGGAAATGGTGAGAAGAAAATACTCATAGTTGGGCGTCGGTTCTATTTTTTTATGTAGTAGAAACCAACTAAAACTGACTCCCACATGCTATCACAAATTTTGCAGTCCGATTAGTCGCCTTAAACCACTACGGTCGATTACGTGATAGTATGTAAGTAGCAGAGCCCATGAGTTTGAACTACAACAACAAAAAAAACAATGGCAATTTTTAAAATAAATTAATGGCAGACAGATCATATGAAAGGAGTACCATTTTTCTGCAGTTAGCTCTCGCCTTACGGAGTGTACCCCCTAGATCAGACAACAGCAGCTAAATCCCCGGCAAAATTACGCAAACTCATGTCTTCTTACACATTAACAAGCTGCCGCTATGACGGCGGGGACACTTAAACGTCACTTTTCTGCTACCTGTCTTTACGATTTCACTGTTCTAATACTCTTTAAATCGGAGACTCAGTGGCGTCATTGTCAATGCCTATTTGATAAAAAAACTGTTTATAGTCAACTTCCGTTACCTCAACCCTCGCAGACTCGAACTTGTCGAACCAAAATGATTTTCCCCTTCTTTCATAAAATTACAGTAATTTTACCCTCGGTAACCCGAACCTCCCGCCGACTCGAAGTAATTTTTGCTTCCCTTCAGATTATTTCTACATATAATTTTACCCTTGATAACTCGAACCATTTTTTAAGCGCATGGCAAGTTGGGAAAAAAAGTTGTACTGTGCACAGTCCGAGACAATTCTTTGTATTCCTTTAGTCAAAATATCAATATATTTCTCCCTGGCCTGGAAGTAGCCTCCGAACAGCAGACGAGAAGCGACGACCGGAAATGCGTCTGCTGTTCGCAGGCTACCCTTGAAGTGAAACTCGCATTCCTTCTTCATTTCATTTCCTTATTTCTGGTTATTTGCTTCGAACTTCCGAGAGCTCGCCCTTTTTTCGAGTTCCCTAGTAGGTTGGAGTTATCAGGAGACAACTGTATTCCACGTTGGTTAAATTCACGCTTCTTCTGTTGCAAGTGTGTCAATCGAAATTTTGTATAAGGAGCCTTGCCGAATAAGTTCGTAAAGCCTTATGGATATTTCTTTTCCTGCGCTTTTCCTGCGGGTTTTGTCTTCGGGGCTGGGAACAATGTGAGCCACTCTGTACAAAACTTCATCGAGAACCCTTCCCAAGCGGAGTCCTACTGTTTAACGGCACCAGAAACGAAGATGGAGGGTTCCAGAAAACAATTCATGGACCTTTGTTTTACGTGCGTCTTGTAGAACGACGAAATCGAGAGCATAAGGGCTATATATAGTTTGCTTAAATCAAAAGATTGAGAAAATATTCTCAAAGTGAAAGATTTAACATAAACACCTTGGACCAGACATACACGACCATATAAAGTAAAGAATCACGTAAAAGCCAGTTGAAACCAAATAGTTTGCTGCACTGTTCAGCGACTGAAGTGAAGTGAAATAGTAAGTGTATGGGTTGTGTGTCACCGAGAAAAAAAAAGATAATAAAACAACATAAATATATGTTGCCAGTAAGCTGCTCGTTGTTTTGTTATTCGATAGCGATATTTTCCCCTTGAGCCTGCTTACAGGACATTGCTTTCTTTGTCGTATTTGTTCTTGTCGGAACAGTCATGCCAGGAAAAGGTCAAGAATCGTGACCTAAAGTTTAATTAATGAGTTGGAGACCTACCTTACAAGCTTAAGGCGGGTTAACTTCATCTGCTGTACACCAAATCTTCTTATTCTCCTGTCGGTGGGGAATCCGTGTCTCAGAAATGCTGCCAGTCATTTGATCATCTAAAGATTATCCTTAACAGGTAGCCTGCAGTGTAGGCGTATTTTTTTTTGGGGGGGGGGGGGGCGAAAGCTTGTTCAAGTTCGTATTGTTGTAGCCGCCATCCTGATTGGTGCAGCATAGAGGGATAGGGGAAGTTGATTGATACCTGTCAATTAACAGTAAGTCTATATTGTTTATTCCGTTCTGTATGCAACTGCTCTCTCCTCCGTAGAGGCTCCCCCCCTAGGTATCCCTACAAAAATAGCACTAATCGAAAACAATAGAAAGCGCACGGGGGACGATGGGAACCATCGTACCCCGCGCGCCTTCTTTTTCTTTCTCCCCAGCCTCCCCACAACACAAAGAAGCCTCTGCAGAGGAGAGAGATGCAACTGCGGGAAAGAATTATTCTGAATTCAGAAATGGCGGACTTAACATAACATAACATAACATAATCTTTATTTAACGTGGGAGAAACACTTAGACTTAAATTCGAATTTTAACTCTGCTGTCGAAGCAAGTGTTTTGGAATTGGAGCGGCTGGGAATGACACGTGTATTACGCAATCAGAAAGTCAAAGCGATTTCTACACTGGCATCAGGACAAGATTTGCTCGCACTGCTAAAACCTACTCCGCCTACACCACTTTTCATGCCAAAATGCTTCTTGTTCCAAACCGTTTTTTTTTTTCTGGCGAGTAGATTATGCTTTGGAGGGTTCTATGTTTTGACTGAGCAAATGTCCAGGACACACTTATTTTATTTTTTTTTTGTGGTTTTTGAATTTCTGGTCTTCATGATTTGCCCTCTGATGCAAGAGCGTTTTCTTTGACTAGTTTAGCTTAGTTTGGCTTTCTTACCATCATTATTTATCAATTTCGCAAAGGGTCCTGGTACAAATTCCTCGGCACTGTAGCATTTTGCTTATTTATTGTGGTGAAGTACACGTGGTTGTACTGTAAACACTCTCCCATTTCTTTTGGAGCATGTGACTTGAACGTCTTTGTTAAATGCCTCGCTACATCATGCATTTGAACTTGTTTGCGGCAATGGCTCTCTATATTTGTGTTAAATTGAGAGCCAATTGCTTCTTTGGATTCATCATTGTACATTTTGATAACCCAGTGATTGGAAGGTTTTGCTTGGTGGATTTTCCAGTTAGCACACAGTGGTAAGCATCACAAAATCCAGCTGAGAAAAACTTCTCTGAATCCACTGCACACTCAACTTCCATTGCATCTTTCCACTGTCTGGAGGCAATGTCAAATTGTTTAAAGTTTAGCAATAACTTATTTTTTGCTACAGGTTTAACCAACCCAGCTTCTTTTAATGAGGCAATGGATACAGATGCAGGAAACTTAGTTGCCGAAAAGCTTCCATAAGTTGCTTTGGGATTATTGGATGCATTTGCTTTTCTCACTGGAGCAGATAGTGCACCATTAGTACAATGCAATGAGTCATTATCAAACAACTCTTCCTGAACATCTTGTGTGTGAGACTGATAGGAGTCTTCGCCATAATCTTAGCCAAATACAAACCGCACCAAATACACCAACAAATATCAAAGAAAAGATTTGATTGGACTTCAATGTATTGAAAGTCGGCATGGTAGCAGTGTCAGAGGGCACAAACAAAGGAAATGGATGAATGTGGTATCAACAGACCCACAAAAGCAGCCAAATAGTTCTGTGTACCTCTTCCATGCATCATTTGTGTTTCTGTGGTGTTTGGGGGTTATCTTAGAGTGATTCCAGTGCATTTTAAGTTCATACATTATATATATTTTAATAAAGAGAGAAAAGCAAGGAACCCAAAACTTGTTTCAGTCACCCTTAATTCGTCCCAAACACAACTAGCAAGGGAGGAGTCCCAGCAAGCCCTTGCATTTACAATGATAGGCAACATGGCATTTATATATTGCTGCCATTTCTCATACAAATGTCTGGGTTTTGTTGTGTTTGGAGACAATTTAAGTAAGAAAACTAAACAAATGTACGGCACAGTTTGCAAAATATGTATGGATACAAAGGAAAGCTCTTCACATAATCTATGGATTTCTGCCCTGCTGTAGAGTTCAACCAAGTCAAGGTAACTCAGGGATGGTTGTTCTTAATCCAGTTGAATGACCCAAAAAAATTTAAACAATTTGAAAACCAAAATCTCCCATCAAAATCATTTCTTCCTCTGACAAAGTTTTGTGCAGTGGTAATAAAATGCCAAATAGCCTCTTCAAGCTGCCAGCCACATCCCACTCTATTATTAAAAATTGAATGAATACCACAATCTAAACTTAAACATAACTCTCATGGGGTAAGCTTTTCCATGTAAAATTAATATTGTATGCGGGGAAATATTCAAGACAATGGCTCAAGATGATGCCTCTTTGAAAACCTAGGGAGTTGATTTCTGTTATAAACCATCGCTACCTGAAGTTTCAGTTCAATATAACTATCTATTCATAAACCACAGAGATGAAACGACAAAATTTTATGCTTGTATGCACAATTGACATGTATCTGTAATAAGCTCGCCTTCAGTTGTCCTTCCTGTGAGAGATTTGTTCAATGTTGGTACACGAGGGTCCTTTGTTAGTGACGAGGACGTCCCATAAGCTCGCTGGCAAACTATAATGGTCAACACACGCGTTCTTCAAGCTTGTCAGTGTAAGATCCTCATAAGGGGCCGGAATGCCACAAATTCTCTAGGCTGTACGGGACGAAATGTCTGTTTGTTGTCTGGCTCTGAAGACAAACGTTGCACGCGCGATTAACTCATGCGGAGCAGAACCAGATTTCTCGCTGATCTTGCCCTTTCTGCGAGGATCCGGTTATTTCCTCTTGTAAACGGTTCCATACAGTTTGCCTTTTATTCATCTCGATAAAAGGACTTTAGATGGCTATAATGTATGAGGAAAGCAGAAGCTTGCAGCTCACATACGCGAGGAACAATCCAGGCCAGGTCGCCAGGTACAGTATTTGCCGCCGTTTTGAGATGACTCCGCTGATGCAACGTTGCTATGATAACGATGGCTCACTTCACGACATTTCATTTTGAGGAAAGAAATTTATTGTGATTTCAGTTCGGCCCAGCGTTATCATAGCAAAATAAAAATTACTTTGCATTTCTACTAAGGGATTTTCTTATGTTTTTTTTTCTATTTCATTTTCGTTATTACAATTATTTTTTTAATCTAAATGTCCTTTTATTTTTTTTTGGTTGAAATCAGGAGCTCCTGTTGAAATTTATTTACATTTCCATTTTGTTTCTTTATGTTTTTTAAATTCAAATTTCATTTGATTTTTAATCTTTAATTTCAGTCTTCCAATTTTTATTTCAATAATTTTTTTGTGTATTTTTATATTTATGTTTATTATATAGATAAGAGTGTTTTACTGGAAGGGGGGGATATACCACTCGTAAAATTCATAAAAACTACATCCGGGACCCGAGTGGTTTAGTTTCCATAATCTCACACGTGAGTTTATCGATGACGTAATTTCAGTAATTTCCCTCTATTATTTTATCGTTGTCATTTTGTCTATATAATAAAAAGAGCATTACACGGCGGCTTGAAGATATGAACTTTATTTTCTCGTGGCAAAAACAATATTTTACTCACTCGCTGCGCTCGTTCGCAAAATATTGTTTTGCCACTCGAAAATAAAATTCATATCTTCGCGCCACCGTGTAATATCCTCTATATATTTATTCATTTATTTTGGTCTTTTTTTAAAAATATGTTTTCAATTTTCTTAAATAAAACAGGCTTTTTCTGCTATATATGTATACTAACAATCTTTAAAGAAATTATAAATACAGATTGAGCCAGGGCTAAAAACGAAGTTCTCTTGAATACTAGTTATAGTCTGGGTGGCTATGCGATTTACCACCGAAACGCGCGGGGTGCTTGAAATGCTAAATTTCATCCCAGCTTACATGAAGCGGAGCACGTACGCACGGACGATTTTGTCAGAACCAAAATTTCTTGGATGGATGGATAACCAAATTTTTAACCAATGTGATCCGCTGCGCGAGAGCTCCGCTATAAATATTCATCAAACAATGTTTTTTATTTATGAATCAGGCAGACAACTACAATCCATTATTGCGGGCGAAAAGAGGAGCCCGCAATCCTAACCTCTAGGTTGTTATTACGCATGCGTCGCATGTATATAGCCAGCTTTCATTTGTACTTCCACTAAGAATGAATAGAATGCACAGAACGCTATTTGATCACGCGCGTTTGGACCTTTTAGGTCTTTTATCACTCGTAATCTAATCGCGAGTGTTTTGACTATCTTCCAACCGTGAAACTTGCGCAAAGCACCTCGAAGGAGTAAAGGCATTTTGACCTTCGGTCCCTTTGTCGCCTGCACTCCGTAACCCGGCTTTGTTTATCACTAGTTTATTAATAATGAAGTTAGCCTGAAGCGTAAATTCATTAATCATATAAATAGTGATGTGTATCAGTTTGTATTGACATCAGTGCGTCAAAATGATAATTTATTCGAAGGAAATGGCGGGAATTCTTAGCTTCCCAGACGAGTCCGGTAACATCATGGCATAGCAAGACCGGGGGGAGGGGGGGTGGGGGTTCTCAACAAAGTCTTATACTGGGAGGCTCCGACTCCGAGGTCCAACCCGTTGCACTTTTATACACCATTTTCAACAGAAAAAGGTACCCATTTCGAATACCTTCTATTGATAAATGGTACCCCTTTCACAAACGTAAATAGTTTAGAACGTTGCATCCCTTTCAACTGCTGTAAATGCACTGTCCTTAAAACATGAAAAAAAAAAAAAAAAAATCACAAAGCCAGTAAATTTCTTCGACTTTTTCACAGTATGATATACTTCAACTGATGAAATCCCAACCCTTCCATATAGCTGAAGCCTGAAAAAGGTACCCCCTTCGGGCGGAGCCTCCCTGTATAGGCCATTATAGGGAGTACCCCCACCTAGGGGACAACTGACAAGCCGTTTCTCGGGCCATCAGCAAAACAGTGAGTGATGTTCTCGTTCAGGTAAGCATCTACAACCCCGGAAAAAACCTGTTGAGACAAATCGCAAAAATGCATATTTTTTCCTGTCATCCCGGCAAAATCCGAAACCTCCGCCAAATGAATGCCCGATTTTCCTCCTCCCCTTATCCAAAGTTGTTGAGGATAGCATGGCAATTATACACGTTGGTTTTTTGACCAAGAAAACTTTGAAAAGGTGGGGCGGGAGTTTACTTTTTGAGTTTAGGGAAGACGGGAGTAGGGCGCAAAAGTTAGAAAATAGATGGAGTTGTCTCAACAGTTTTGTCCGGGGTTGTAGCTTGAACTTCACTTTTTTGAAATTGCATTTAATGAGCGATCACGCCAATACTAATTCTATTATGCGTTTCTCTCAGAATTCCCCAAACATGAGCGCAAATCAGCAATCCAACATGTACAGACGGGACTCCAACGACAACATCGATATTGAACCAATTGCAACAAGAATGCAAGAAGAATGACCAAAACAATAAAAATAATACTTTACTTTGCTTCGGCTCGTACTTTCAGTGACTTCCAATTAATTCAATAACTATACTGTTAGTAATAATTTTCAAAGGTCAATAAACTCTGTCAGTCGTGGGATCAGAACTGAGCGATTATTATAAATTTCATGTTTTCCTACTAGGTCTGTTAAGCAAACACTGACCCTGTGGGATCAGCTAAACAGGCTGCAAGTAGTTTAATTTTGAAAGTTCATATCGAGAAAAACTTAAATAGCTTCTGTTACCCTTTGTTGTTACGCCATTGAAAAATGGCTTTCTTTTGCGCTTTCAGGTTTCAAGCTAGGGTATTTGAGGGGAAGAAGCTCCCCCCCCTCCCCCCCCAGCACAAAATATTGTCATCATTACAGTATTAAGTAACTATATCGGAAAAATCATCCAGACGCGACGAGGTCAGTGCACACGGTATAACATTTCTCAAAATTGTGTCGCAAAATGCACAAGATTGCATCTCAGCGTATATTCAATACAAAAAGTTTCCGAGGGGACATACGGACCTGGACCCCCCTAAAAAGCTCGTCGCCTTCGGCCACTCGGGACTTCTCCCTCAAAAGATAAATTCTAGATAGAACCCTGGCTTTGTTTGAGCTTAGTTGAAATTAATTTAAGCGGACAGTTTATTAAATAAGAGTTTTCATAGGGACTACTCGGGTATTAAAATGAGATCTTAACCACTTCATCTCTATGTCATTTTAAAAACGTGCTACAACTTACTCAAATACTCGGTAGTTTACATTACAGGCGAAAAAAATCACTGAAAAAATACTGGAACACAGAAACTGCCAGAGTTCAGTAACCGAGCTCTTTGAGCGCAATCATTGACGCAAGAAAATCAGGGAAAGAAATTCTTCAGGCAAAAGCTTATCATCGCATTTGTGGAAAAGCTCCCGCCTTGAACTGTCTTTATTTTGAACAAGAATCTCATGGCATCTAATTTGAAGGTGGAAATTGTGAAAACAGAAACTCATTTATCTCGTAAAGGTCTCCACCGGCCATGACTCCATCTGTTACAATGCTGAATTGTTTTCCGTTTTTCATTTCTGGCCTTTGCTTCTTTTTACACTTATAATTACTGTACATTCAGTCCCTAAAGATAAATCTATTTGTGGGCGGGCCGGGGTGGGTGGGCTTGCACTCGTACGCGAATATTTCCCGCATTTACCCTTTAGTATAATTTACTAATATCGGAATCTTTTATTTCCCTTTTTGTCTTCAAATAATTAAGGGGTGGGAGTAAGAAGCCTAAAAACTGGAATTTCAAATCAGAATAAGCCCCATTCGACTGTATGTAAGTAAATTAAAACTAAACAACAGCACTGAATTCTTGACCGGCAACATTAATGCAAATGAAAAGCCATTGAAAACATAAAAATAAAAGTGAGTTTAGCGATTTAAAAGACCACTGACATTCACATCGAAAGAAGTAATCAATAATAATACAGCTTTCTCATTTTAGTGCTACCCTTGCGTGAAATTGCGTATCCCGTGGTTAACGACAATTGAGCCGCAAGTTTTTCTCATTTATACTAGAAACGAACTTAAATGAAATTTAAGAGTGAGATTTACACTTACTTTCACATTGTAATGTGACCTTACTTCTTCCTGAACTGTAGGTAAAACAATCTTTTGCAGGTCTCTAACTCTGTCGTTATATAATTGTACCTTGCACTGTTCTTATGGAGACTCCCTATGTTGAAAGCGGGATGCAGTAGAAACAGGCCGCAGAAAAATCATTCTTTCTAATGCTTTAATATTTAACATGACTCTCGCATCACCTCTCTGTTTAATAGCGGAAGTCTTCTGCATTCATTTCCTCCTACAATATCATAAAGGCAATAACAAAAGTAAGATATAATCCTTACACCATTTTTAATCATTATTTTTGTTTGTTTGGTTATATAATGTCAATAAAGTGCATATGATATGTCCGCTCAAGAAATGGTTGTTGTGTTGTTTTTATTCCAACGCGGCACTGTTTCGAGGGCTTAATTGCAGATGTTTCTTCAACCAAAAAAGCCTAAAGAAGCCTTCGACTAGACATCTGCAAATTTCAGCACAAGTTTAGTTGTGGCGAGGGAGAACCAGCATAATAGCGCAATCAACAGCAGTTAATTAAAAGTTGATTACCAGCTTTCTCTCTATTTAAACTAGATACACTGACTGAAAAAAAAAAAAAAAACAAACAAAAAACATTGACTTAAGTCATTTTATTAAAAAAGAAGATCAAGGCCAACCCTTTATCTGATTAGAGTGTGGAACGATACAACACACAATCTGTGCGTCTGACTGTTCCCCTTTTATCGAGATCCAAAGCCGAACATCTGCTCGAAGTATATCAGAAGTGAGGGTCATCTGAATAGAGTATCATTTACAAGCCTTACAAAGGGCGTTTTAAGATATATATCTACATAATACTAGCAGTGATCTGGGATTAGTTTAGTAAGGGCGATCGAATGTTTACCATTGGGACTGCGGTTGTCGATGAGTGTCATCAAAGAGAGAAGCGTGCAAGATTCAGTGAACTATGCAATAGGGGAACGAGTTTAATCAAGGGGGCGAAGAAATCGCG
Organism: Porites rus; assembly: GCA_964035705.1. Lineage (NCBI taxonomy): Eukaryota > Metazoa > Cnidaria > Anthozoa > Scleractinia > Poritidae > Porites > Porites rus. The sequence goes on along the minus strand of OZ038000.1, from coordinate 22,631,653 downwards.
AGGTATCAGCGCAGTATCTTCAATACTTTTGTAGCTGTTTTGCTAAATATAACCTGAGTAAATACAAGAACGTTCTTTAAATAATAAGGCAAAATGTTACTTTTCAAACACCAACAATTTCTTGAAAGTTACCGGATCCCTTCGTCAGGATGGCGGATGTCTATGAAACTTTCAAGAAATTATTCTTCCAAGTAAAATATCCATTTTAATTCCCCAAACGAACTGAAAGCAACACAGTATTTTTAAAATAGCTATTACCCTGCATAATGAAATAATTGTTCTTTTAGCTGAACACGCATCACAATCCTGCGATTTCCCACAGTTGCTTTCTACTGACCCGTCGATTACTTGCTTTAGTTCTTCTCTCTAACAGTATATCCAGCTGATTTTTGTTTCTTTAACTGTATATGTAAATTATCCGAACCGCGTGCTCTCAACATCCGTGCGCGTAGCGTTTGTAAACACGCGTTTTCTCTGAAGCGCTCGGTCAAAGACATCGGGACTCGAAGAAACGACGGGCTATGGGAACAACACAACGCATTTCAGTTGTTGGTATTCAGACTACCAAAATCGAGTTTCTTTCCGCTAATTGTACGTGGCCAGAGGCTTCTCGCGCGTTGAGTTCAAGTTGCGTTCTCCTGACGTTGAACGCAAGGAAAGTTGGTTTTTCGGGTGACGTGTAATTCTACAGACAAGGTAATATAAGTAATGGCATAACTTTTCTTTTATTATTAGTTTTAAAATGCTTTCACTTAAGCCATAATTTATTTCTTAAGGGGGACTTCAGTTATCTATTAAAGACATGAACACATTTTATTCATTCCTGTCCACTTAGACCCCCACCCCTCCCCCCCAAAAAAGATGCTTTCTGCAATTCTGAGAGCTACGATCTCTTGCCCAAACCAGACATACCACTGAAGAAAAGCAAATTAAGTTAAATATAAGACAGGTAAAATATAATTTATGTAAGCTAATTTATATTGCAAAAATACTTCCTTTCGCTCAAAATGTCCGTTACGTTGTTGGCACTACTTTTATTATTCTCTAAAATTCCACTCACATCTTTTGAAATCCGGAATTTGTCAGTATTTTCCGCTGTTAAACAACTGACAAAATGTACACCTATGTGTTTAACGTATTCAAAGATATGATCTATTTTATTTATGAATACGTACGTTTTATTGGATGCATACATACCTCAGTGTTTTAACATAGAGATTTGCTGGCTTTAAGGCGTTTTAACATCTCTTTCTTGCAAAGAATAAATAAAACTAATCTCTGAAACTTTGTTCAGTGTGTATTTTCATTTAAGCGCTTATAAAATAAGAGGATGTGCGATATAAAGACGTATTTACCGAAGAAGAGATTGTTCTTATGATAAGCGCCGCCTCCTAACTCTTCTCAAAAATCGTTGTTACATCCGTTAAACGGTAAGAAACTAAGGAGTTAAATTTAACTGTAAATGTTCAACTAAAACATCGACAGCCAATGTCAACTATCATGTAAGTAATTCTAGGATACCATTATTGGAGAACGCAAATCTCAATATCAAAGTGCAGATACCAGAAACTACAAAGAGGATAAGAAAAAGAACGCAATTGCTGTAATTATCGCGATAGCTTATCTCTAAAACAAACCGTTTTTTTGTTCTATTGATCGAGGCAATGTCATGGAGTTCATTCATGACAAAAAACAAAGATAGTAATGATCTCTTTCAGATTGTTATGGGAACTTTACATATCGTAACACCTGTGTAGAAAAATTATAATCATGGTTATAATTAATAAAGGGGAAGGAACAACAAATTGTATTCAGTAGGAAACGGCCAGGCTGGAGGCTTGCCAAAAATTGGAATTCTCATCAAAGGTAACCTTTTGTTTTCTATTTTTCTTTACTTTTTTGTTATCCCCTTTAATGGACAGTCTCTTATGATCTTCGTGTAGATTAACGCCACTTGAAATAAACCCAAACTGATTCCTTTGCAAATTTACCAATCTGTAGATTGGAACCTAAGGGGACATAAGTAGCCATTAGAATAATGTAACTACATCCATTATCGGAACTTTTCTTTTTTTTTTCAAAGCTAGTTTTGTAGAATCCTACTCACTGCAAGTTTGGCCAATTCACAGTTCACTTTCCAAGTAAGCAACCATGAAGAATATTACACTTAAATCAAGGAGCAATTCAGTAAAATATAAAGCAAATATACGGCTGTACTAGGGTGTTATGTACATAAAATGTTGGATCAACTAAAACTTCTGTTTACTGAACTTAATATATCACTTCGAACGCTCTTCCAAAATTAAAAACTATTCTTTTTTCTCTCTAAGTCAAGTTCGTAATTTTTCTTGTTGCCAGTCTGCATGTAAATTTATTTACTCCCACGTATTTAAAGTGTAAAGATTTGTTTTACACGATAAAACAATTTACTAGTTAACAATTTAACTAAATTTCTCCAGGTGTACTTGAATGTGCTGGCATCAAAGTCCTCTTCGAAATAGAAAATACTTAAAGATAACATGTTTCTTACGCATTTGTTACATGTTATGAAATATTTCTGACAGGAAAAAAAAACAGTCCTTCTAGTTATCTCGTCGTCTCTCTCTTTCTTTTTACAGAATGGGGGAGATATATTCTTGGAAATTGGTATTCCTTGTCTTGCTCATTAATGAAGGTACAGTTAATATTTAAGACAAGGTAGTCACTTTTTACCAAAACCTTAGCTAGCGGTATTAAAACAAATTAAAACTTTGTAATTTTTAGGTCAGTCAATTAGTATAGGTAATAGCATGATTTGTAGTGATATTTGGCATAAATTCCACGAGTGATATTTCAAAATTGTTATACGTAATTTCACGAGCCCTTAGGCGAGTGAAATTTGAGACAATTTTGAAATATCACGAGTGGTATTTATGCCAAATATCACGTACAAAATATGCTATTATTTGCTTATACTACTACCCACAAAAGGTTTGTAATTTTCACATGTAGGTATTTCAAATTAAGCTGAAATACCACTGCTCTAAGCCAATCAAATTGCAGAAATTTCTCATGTAGTAGTATAAAGGGCGTAACAATATTTCAGCCGGATTATAAGATATGGAGAAACCTAGAGGTTTTCATTCTACCTGCATCGAAAAAAGGTCGTTTTCAATAATCAACTTTCCAAAAGTGTCATAAAATGTAAAATATAATCGGTTAATGTCATATTTCTTTTATGTTATATTTTATATATTACGTTATCCCGGGGGACAGTGAAATCAGGAACAATTCTGCAAAAGGTAGGTCATTAGACTTATATCTGATCAGATTCTAAGCAAGGCTTACGCTGCAAGTACAAATTTCATCAAGACTACTCTAACTGTCGTCGTCTTTCAATTAATTTTAAAGAAATCTCGAATGCTGCACCACCATATGGTCCTGAGAGAATTGGAGCAATTCTTTGGAACTGATGATCCGTCACGAGGTATTATATACAGCTGAAGTTACTGCTAATGATCGCTTTGATAGCCTCTGTCAAGTAAGTAAATGAACTCAAGATAGTTTTTTCTATTCCAGACTTAACTCAAATGTTAACATTCACACTAGTGAAGGATTTAATGGACATGTTACTATGCCATGGGCTAGGCCAAGCAGCCAAGCAAAACTTAAATTAAGTCATTAAGAGATAAATGTGACCCAGTTATGCATGCGAAACTGGCTTCTGTCAAACATATCAGGAAAATTAAAGTTGGTCAGGAATAAAGGTAGACAACTAAAACGCTAGAACGGGATGGCTGGAAAATGCTTTTTTTTTTACTTTGACAAAGTAACTTCAATCGTCTATTCAATCGAATTAAAGGACGCTATTTCGATTGAGTGAAACATAAAAATAGCCACGTTGCCCTAAAAATGTTTAAAAGAAGGTATAAATACCAGAGTACTGACAGAAAAGAAGGCACGGATGGACAAAGTTGATGAGTTTTTAAATGAATTGGTTTTTGTAATCTTTATAGCTAACAAATTTTCGATTCAATTTTGTTGCATGTAACACTTGGTACATTTGATACCAGGGAGAATTTGTTTGATACGAACTTTTGACAATAACTTATAGCCCCTTTAAATAGTTTACGATATTGAGGGGCAGTATGAGCACAGTATGCTGACTCTATAAGAAGGGCGGACTTAGGGGTGGGCCCAGGGGGTCCCGGGACCCCCTTTTGTCCAGGAATTTTTTTCTTTTGTAAACGTTTGTCGGATGGTACTTCGAGCTTCGTTACTTAAATATATTTTCTCTAATGAACATTGTTAATAAGAAAATTTATCGAACGATGTCTTTGCCGGGAGGTTGTGCTCTCGCCACAATCGCTCGAATCGGCCCCTTGCGAGCATCATAAAGTGTTTTAAAATTACTTCTTTGATCACAGCCACACCTGTGCTTTATTAAATATTTCTGCATTACATGCTCAATATCGATCCAGGCATTTGCTAAATTTAAGCGTCCAGAATGCACTAGATTGCATCTCAGAGAACTTCAATCTCAAAAATTTTCCCGGAGGAGCACGTACCGTTCGCAGGCCTGATGGGCGCTATCGCGCCCATATTGCCACTGTATACTACAGTCAACTCTTTCCAAGTCGGACACTTTTAGGGCCGGTACTAAGTGTCTGTCTAAGAGAGATGTCCGTCTTAAAGAGAGTCAAATAAAGGGAGTAAGTAAAAGGCAGGGACGAACCCTAGGTGTCCGTTTTACAGAGGTGTCCGTCTTATAGAGGTGTCCTTTAAAAGAGAGTCGACTGTATATCTCTAGGCCTCCTCTATCACAAAATCCTCCATCCGCCCCAGTATGAGATCATCGTATAACGTCAGTTCACTAGTTTTTGAAGGAAATTATAGTTTCTCGTTTTGTTCATCCCATTAGTCCCTGAGTATGACATAACCGAGCCATTTGAAACAGATCATCGACACAAGAGGAACCTCAATGGCGACGATCAGAAAACGAAGTTCTACAAGCTCAAGGCATTTGGTGAAGAGCTCCCCCTTGAACTGTCATTGAACAAGAATCTCATGGCATCTGATTTGAAGGTGGAAGTTATTGGTAGCGATGGAGCTTCTGTGTTTCAACCGGCTCCTAGAAACTCATTTTATCTCGGAAAAGTCTCCTCCGACCCTGACTCCATGGTAGCTGTAAGCGACGCTGGAGGACTGGTGGGGACCTATTTTCCTTTTTTCAACTCTTGCCTTTGCTTGTTTCCTTGCATCCATCATTAAATTTGAAGCACTTTATGACTTTGAGGAGAACAAAAGCAGAAATGAGAATTAATAAAGCCAAATCTGATGTCCAGATTTAAGCTCACGAACGTTGATATATTTCTTGCCTGAATGAGCACATTCAGAATTTCAATCAATGGTGGTATTGCAAGTACACAAAGTGCGTCAGTAGTCGAGTGAAATACTTAAAATGAAGGGCAAGTTATTATTAGCACCCTGCAATTAGATTTTAGTCCCTCGAATATAATTATTTAAGGGTTGGTTAACTGCAGTTTGATAGGGCGAGGGAACATCATTAACATCATCAGTAGAACCTTTTGCTGTTTGGAAGACTTATCTCTTAAAGAAAGAGAAAGGGTAATTCCGTTACGTATAGGCATTTGAATGAACCAGTCCATCATTAGCCCTCTCAGTATCCTTAGTTTTACATTGCAAAACTCACCTCGATAGGCTACCATGCGTATCCAGGGAGAACCTGAATCATAGAGACTGCAGTGCAAAATTGAAAAATAAATACTATACTTTTAAAATTGACAAAGTAAGCTGGAAAATCGTACGAAAGGTGTATTGTATATGTATATGTATATGTATTGTATAACTGTGAGAAGCTGGTAGCTCCGGTATTGTAATTTTATTGTTATTTTTACTTTTTTAGAACGGCATGGTCAAACGGCCCGATGAACTACTATTTATTCAGCCACTACCCTCCCACCTGGCGAAACACGTCAAAAAAGCAGCAATGAGAAGGCCTCACATCATTGTAAAAAAGCGTTCAGAAACAGTCACTTCTCTGGGTGAGTTTGTTTTGTTTTGTCTTGTTGATTAACTTCAAGCCAAACTTAACGACGTACAGTTACTTTTGCTCATTGAGTTGAGACTCTCTGTATGTCAGGATGCTTAACCGGTAATCACTCGTTTCTTGACCCATTGCATAAAACTTACTGTCGAATAGGCCCAGTCATAAATGAATCGTAAGTTTTAAAAAAAACTGAGGTGTATTACCTTTCTAATGTAAATAAGGATGACAGAAATTTTCAGACTCGACTCGAATATTTTTCTTTTCCATTATTTATTAACGTTTTCTGTCTAGCCAAACAAATTTCAGAAAAGCGAACCTACCAGTCCACTGAAAGAAGAGACAAAATTTTGGAAGCTGCCATGGTAACGGATGAGATCACCTCATCGGCATATCCTGAGTACAACGACACCGCAACAGTTATGCTTATCATTGGAAACATTGTAAGCATTCATTTTCCTTTTTGGATCGCATTTTTTTGACATACATCCGGTAGTAATTTACTTGGAGGTTTTCTCATTGTGAATCTGAGATGTGTAAATGGAGCTACAGTTAGGTCACCAGGTCGACCCTTTTGCATTTAAAGCGATTGTCAGCATACTCTTTCCTTCTATGACCATTTAACCATTTGCCACGCGTCTTTTGTATCATTTTCATGTCTTTACTCTTTTCAGGTTGCCGGTATTTTCCAAGACCCAAGTATCGGAGAAATCAAAATCACTTATGTCGTAAAACGTATTACCGTTCTGAATTCAGTGCAAGTGAGTACACGTTTTGGTGACGCCCTTTTCAGTCAGCGAAGAATTGTCTCCTATATCAACGGGTCTATGCAGCCCACAGCATAAATTTTGCCTAACAGACAGCAAAATCCTGCCTCTTTCTAGAAGCAAAGGGACTCGCTTACCGAATTGTCAAGTATGTTAATCATTCCAATATTATCACTTAGGTTGGGCTGACTTCTCTTAACAAATATCAAATACTGGAAAAACTTAAGAACTGGGCAGCCAACAGCTCCCAATCAGATAATGTTGATGTCACTTCGTATGTTTCGAGGTGAGTTTCTTTTATACACGGTAGGTTGGGCCGAGACAGCCCGTCAAACGCTGCATTAAGGCTAATTTTACAGACATGGCCCCTTTCTTTTCAACGATCAAGAGTTGAAAAACTCCAGCTTAAGGACGGCCAAGAAATGTTCAACGTACGTTTTCCGTTTAAGCTCTTAATAAGTTTTATACGAGTATGATTCATCCGGTTTGACCTTATTTCTATCCATACCCACCCTGCTAGATTCGGGTTTAGTGAACTGAAATTCTCCGTTGTCTTGCACTGACATTTCGTATTTTACGTTTCATTTGTTCAACGATGAATTTCACGTTCAGTTCACTGCGTCGCTGAGTTTGGTTTTATGCTTTCCCTAGCTTGAAGACTGTCCTCACTTTCTCTTTCCTCGCTGCTATCGGAGGAGGCTGTTGACTCACTGAAAGCCACATTTGCGGAACTTTCGTTCGATAAATCCGAGAATTTTTCCATTCGTTCCGCCACGGTGCCAAAGATTTCAGTTCCCAAACGCGTAACTGAAGCATACGCATGTATAACTTGGCACGTTCATTAGCTCTGCATTCTCTAACTGTTTATTACCAATAAGGCGTGACAAATATTCCGCGAAAAACCGCTTATAATGTAAATAACTCAAAACGGGGAAGGCTTGAATCTAAGGCTTTGTGTGGAAGATGGAGGCTCAAGTATTCGGCTTCTGACCGGTTGAAGTTGTGGCAACTTAAGAAATTTTAAATCTCCAGCTAACAGAGATCTAAAACTCATCCCTGGGATGCATTTCATTTTAATAATTTAAGTTTCCTGTTTTAATTTCCAAAAAAAAAAAACTTTTTCGGTTTATTAATCCTCATTAATTTTATTGATCGATTAACCTTTTGGGCATTTGTTTTTCTTTCTTATAGATTGACTGGGGCTGGTGGTGAGTACTGTCAGATAAGAGTGGTCATGAGATGAACGTAGAAGTGGCCAAAATTAAAAATTTTACCAATTTTTACCTTACATTTACTCCAAAACAGGTCTAGCTGATCTCGGGGAAATGTGCAAATCGTCTCAAGGAGCATTCAACATAAACAACGAGCTGGGGCTACAGTCTGCTGGAACAATCGCTCACGAGATTGGTCACAAGTAGGTCAACAATACCCTAAAGAGATAACTATAGATAATTCTTAAATGCTAACTTTAAGAATGTCGTAAATCTCGAAGAGGTCTTGCTCAGATCATTTGATCAAAATGCAGGCCCTGCCAGGGTAAATTCCGACAAGAAACATGGCCCAGAACGCAGCGACAGCGCGTAAGATGAAATCGCGACAAGAGACAACCTCCTCACAACCTCGTCCCCAGGGCTTTTCCCTTCACCTATTTTTTAAGGGAAAAGCCCTGGGGACGAGGTTGCCTCCCACTGCCAAATTGCGACAGTGACGGCAAAGCCGACAGCGACAAGCATTTATAAACACCGACACGAGACGTTTTAAAATTCAGACGGCCGACATAGGACCCCCCCCCCCCCCCCGGCAGGGCCTCAAAATTTATCCCTCTTCTTTTGTTCTTGAAGTTTTGGTCTTGCCCATGATGGTGACAACAACCCGTGTCCTGGAGGGGCGTATATTATGTCGGCAATCCTCCCTGGAGGTGTTGGTGCATTAAAATGGTCGACTTGTAGTAAAGAGAAACTTCAAGAATTTCTCAGGTATTGACTTCATAATTTTCTGTGATAACTTAGAAAAAATGAAAGTGCGCTGCTAAAAAATGTGGCATGTGTAATCTAATCCACTACTCCTTGACTGACTTTGCGTTTTGAGTGGAAATATTTTAAAATGCTTAAGTTTCACGTTTTACTTTTCCAGTTCAGTCTTGATATAAAAGCAAGAGTTTTTATTTCTATATTATTATAGTTTTGTTTGTTTTAAAAATCACTTAATTCACATAGACCATAACACACCTTATTTAACGTCTCCCCCCCGCCCCAACAAAAAAAAAGAAATGGCGTAACCATGTTTTCCAATTTCTCTTGGGTACTACAGCCGTCCCGAGAGAAATTGAGGACAATGGTTGTATAAATTTGTTGTTGAGTTAACAAGGTGTATAGACCAGCTATCCCGAATTCCTGAAAACAAAGGCATCAAGTCGAGGCTCGGGTGGACAAAATACGGTGATCTGTATGAAATTGTCCACCCAAGCGTCGACCTCGATCATTTTGTTTGTGTTTCCTCACAGGAACAGAATGCGGGAAAGGTCTACTATGGGCAATGTGAAAATGGTGAATGGAAAAGGATTTTGGAGGATGTCATAATGATAAAAAAAAATGTAAAAATATAGAACTATTCACATTTTATTTTTACATTCTTTTTTATATATATTTAGTGGCAGCGGCTCTAATTGTTTGGATAACGAACCACCAGGAGATATACCAATTCCTCCCCTTGATGTAGATTTATCGCGCATGCCTGGAGAAATCTGGGATGGAGACAGACAGTGTAAAACTCATTATGGTGAAAATCACTGGCAATGCCCCCAACAACGGGTGAGCGTTTTGGTATTCTTATCGGTAGCAAAACTAGATATGCAAAAGGAAGGGAAAGGAAGAAAAACATCAAGAAAGAAGTAGATTCGTTCACAAAAATGATGCGCACGCGCTTAAAATAACATCCACTTGGCAGGAAAATTTGTTACCAATGTCTCATTTTAGCCACTTCCATATGCTGATTGGCCTAAAATACCTTGGATTTACGCACCCCAATTCTAAACATGTTTTTCTTTATAGGAGAGATCGTAAGTGGAAGTCTTATCCTCCTTTTTCTAAACTGCCCGCACTGTCATGTCTGTCAATACTCATGGTGTGTTATTATCGTATCAAGTCATTTATTTCGGGCGGCTAAAAGATAAAAAGATACTCACCTGAATTAAGGAATGGGGCTATGTGAAAAATGGTTAAAAATAGGAAAAAAAATTCTAAAAATTTTGAACTGCTTTTTTGAGACTTTTCTTTTACATAGGGCGAAACAGTTTCGGAAGCTTAATATTCAGAGTAAGTCACGTGACTTGACCGTTGCTTACAACGATATTTTGGCGCCATTTTTGTCCTCTTGTTTTGGCGGATGTGTACGACAATTTATCCCTAATGAAATTCTGGGATAAACATTAGAATATATTCTTTAGAAACTAAATAATTGCTAATTAATCGGGGAATTTGGAAAAGCATCCTCAATACCTTTTAATTTTTTTCTTAATTTCCACTGCGTGTTACTTAGGTTAAAACGAGAGCAATCCTAGTTTTAATTTAAAGAAAAACAGAAAACCCCGTTTAGATCCTAGTTTTTGGTTACAAGCTCTTGCTCTTGGAATGTAGAGAAGACCCTTATAGCCATGAGAAGATCCCGTATTCCTCGGACTTAATATTGTACTAAGTGACCGACTTGTCCGCCATGTTTGAGCACACGGCTCAACGTCAGGGAGACTAAAACCGAGGATGCTGCCATAGCAACACGTTCATTTCCAAAATGGCGGACGATCTTGCAATTGACTGTGTTGCATGAAATGTGTAAGTTTTTCATTCTAACATACGTTTTCTGTAAATTATATTTGCGATTTTATTGAATTAAAAGCATTTAGTTACAGTAGAGATGTTATTTTGTCCCTGTGTGTTTTACATTTTGTCTTAATAGTAAATAAGATGAGAGGTTTTTATTTCGATCCCTCTTTATTCGTTGTTATAAATCAATTCCGTTTTCCTCGAGAATGTGCGCCTAAATTTGAGTGCTTTGGCTCTAATAACAACGCTTGTCTGTAAATAAGATATCATGTTTCTATTCTAAATTATACTCGCAGAATTGGCGCGATTTTTAGATGTGCATGTTGGGTTCAATCGCAAGGTGTAGTTTCAGAAGTTCTTCATTGAAAATTATTTTCCACTGTTCTAAACCAACTTAAGTGCTTATAAATCGCCAGAATTCAAAAAATTACCATTACTACAGAGAAAATCAGTTCCTAACAAGGAAAAAATTGGCTCAAAATCGTTGATGTAATGGCGGGATTCTTTAACTGTGGCTTCTCGCGTGTGGCAGCAAAGTACAGTATGTTGGACGAGAATGGAAAAGTTATTCGTGACAAAGGCATTCGTCTACAGAAGTTTTTGAGTACATTTTCAGACAATAAAGAGGCATTTGCTGTTACTCAGAATATTTTTGACAAGAGACTACCTGTGTTGCTGAAAAACTTTGATAAATGGCGGGGAGAAGACAAAGCAAAATACTTGACGCATTTTAGTCCTACAGCATGGAAGTCTCTTTCAGCAGCAAAGAGAGGATTGCACACAATATCTAACTGCAATGCATGTGCGGTTAATCATCTGCCTGTGCAGTCACTATTCCCGTTGAAGTCTAACCGACTTAAGGTGAACAACCCGATGTCTGCATGTGCAAAGGAAGTGACAAGCTTACAAAAGAAAACAACGAAAGTTGTAAAACCTAGTAAAGCAACAATTCAGGATACTGCTAAGCAGATATATTTCAAAATAAACGAACCATTTAAGAGTCTCTACAACGTGAACCTCGCTGAAGCCTTAACAAAAGTACCTGAAATTGGTGTAACACAATCAAAAACTAAGGCGCAAAAACAAAAAGAAAGAAGGGAAACTTTAAGGTCCATCAAACGCAAAACAGAAGACCAGTGGTCTAAGGTTGACTGTGACACAATGCTGGGAACGCGGCAAGCATACAAGCAGAGGGATCTGCAAAGGAAATCTCTCTACTTTGAGTCCACCCATGAGGCAAGCGTTCGAACTTTGAAGAGAAAGGCACTTGAGGAGGCTGGTCTGCGCAAAAAGAAGCGTCATTCTCCTGATCCAGCATCAATTGACTTTGACAAGGAGGGCCTCCTGCAAGAAGTAAATTCAATGAAAGAAGGTGAAAAGGTGAGGATGTTAGTTGTGATAAGGCATAATCAACTGATTATTTTGTAGATAACTTTTAATCACTAGTTCTGCTTAAACAGAAAAACAAAAGCAGATGTCTTTGTTTGATGAACATTTCATGCCACCATTTATTTTAATTAGAAATCTGAGGGATAAACAAGAATACTAAATCTTCAACATACTTTTCAGATTAATTATTCAGAACTGTCCAGGAAGTATGGAGCAGCAGAGAAAAGGTAAGGTGGGAAATATGGTGGTGAAAGAGTTTCTTCAAACTAAAGGGGTGGATGTGGCAAAGTTTACAGGTCCAAGAAAAAAATGCTCAGCCTGTGACAAGAAGACGCCTCAACCGAATGTTTGGTGGTGAAATCACAACACCTGTCCCCCGTACTAATGCTGCCCTACGAGAAACCTTGAGGGCCAAGATTAGGGCTGGAGAATATCGCTTAGGAGAGATCATTGCACCAAAACGCTACAAGAAGTTAATGCTACGGCCTGACGGTACATTAAAAACAGAGTATTTCACAGTTAATGGAAGGAAGATACCTTTGCTTGAGATTCGTAAAGCGCTTTTGGAGGAGCATGAGAAGGAAGGTCTTGTCAGAGACCACTCAGATGCCCACTACAATTGCATGAGTGTGGATGACATAAAACGTCGCTTAAGGGAGCTTGGAGAGCTGAAAATAGATGGACTAAGGGAGGAGTTATTAAAGGTATTAAAGTTACATGAATGCACAAGACATCTCATGATCTGGTCAGACCATTCCAGCATTATGAACCATGGCCACCTTCTGCTAACTGTAAATGCAATCTATGATCCTGCATTCTACTACACTTCTAAAGAGCTCCATGGGAAGAATGTTCAGGAGTTAGTAGAGAAGCCTCACATTTACATCATGGCTAGATGTAGGGATACCATTGAAGATCAGCTTTTATACAGTGAAACTAGGCTGGAAGATATAAATGAGCTTGGAAGTCAACTTTTGTCCTCCCAAAAGGTCTCCATTAGGGACATTTGCAGGTTCTTTCATGGGGATCATCCTTCGCAAGAGGTAGAAAGTGGAGAGCAGATTGGTGGTGGCTTTGGGTGCTGTGGATGCACTGGGGCATCAGCCAGCTATATCGACCATGTGGGTTCACTGAGGGCACCGCACATTACCCTTGAAGAAAGAAGGAGAAAGGTACTGGAAGGCCCAGCTGGAAAAGAAAGAAGAAATTGTGGAGTGCATCCTTTTAAAAACATGAGCAAAGAAGAGCTGATAAGAGAGTGCAAGGGGCGGCACTTATCGGTTGATGGTTTACTAAAACCTGCATTGCAATCTAACTTGAAAGAAGTACTGAGGGGCATACAGCGAGTTCCAGCACTTTGTTTCCCCCAACAAGAATGCTCCTTACAAGAGCTCAGCTTAGGAAACTATGAAGTGTTACCAGTAGAGCCTCTTCATGACCTCAAAGAGCATATCAACAACATATTTAAAGAACTACCCAAACACCTCAATGATGAAGAAAAAGTTCTATTTGATGAGACAATGGAGGCAGTACTTTCAACAAAAGAGAAGCTCCGAGGTTCAGATTACCGCCTTTGCTGTGTTGTACTGGCCTTGCACCTTGGAAAACACTGCCGCTTAACAATCAAAAGACTACTGCACACTCTCGCAGAACTTTGTGAAATGTTGTATGCCCCAGCGGAGAAGCGCACACCAAGATTTATTTTGCGTTTGCATAATGTGACATTTTGTCATGTTATTGCAGTCCGTAAAGTCTTTAAAATCCCACAAGTGCTGACATACAGGAAGCTGTTTGGAATATACTACCACAGCATCACATGCCATGCTCCTCTTACATCTCGTATAATTTCCCTTAGCTCAGTAGACACTGAAGAAGAAGAAAGAGAATTCAGCACCATAAATTCCATCAGCAAATCAACCTCTAATTGTCATCCTGAGCACATTATTCCAAACAGTATAATAAGAGTTCAAGCAGAAAGAAGCTTCAGGTCTAAGAAGAGTGCCCTGACAGATCAACAGTCAAAGATTGGACAGTTTGCAAAGAACCTCCCAAACTTTCCTGACACCTCCATTCCTAATGAGCTCCTGGACAGTGAAATCTATCAGGCCCACCTAGAACAGATCAGCGATTTTCTTCTTTGTGGAAGGGGTGTTTGGTGGCATGCAGATGAGGAAAGCAAGGAAATCATATTTCACAACAGTAAAGAACAACCTGAATTTCGAGATGAAGGTCCTCCAATTCACCACTTTCGCTCCTCTTCTTTTCAGAGTGAAAGGGAATACCTCAAAGAGAAGTGGGTTGAATGCTTGACTCGAGCAGATTTTCATTTGCCAATCAGAAAGGTGAAAGTTTATGATCCGGATGGAAATTTCACATTCACGGAATACTACAGAGTTTTCCTTGAGGAACCTTGGCCAGAAAGTGGAGGTGACCAAAGTGCAGACCAACTAATGGGCTGTACTGCAATGTGTGATAATGAAAATGGAAACATTCATGACAAAGTCGATGACTGTGTCAATGAAGAACAGCAAGAGACTGAACAAGTAATTTGCAAAGACCTCAGTTTAGATGGAGACGAGCTAGGTGAAGACATGAGTGAGCAGGAAATATGTACAGCAAATGAAATTAACTTACCAAATGATGCACAATCAAGTCCCACTCATTTTAGTGCTGTTTGCTGTTCAGGTGCTGGTAATCAAATATTGGAACCAAACCAGCCTGCAATTCAAGAAAAAAGTAGTACAGCAAATGTTGACTGTGCAGTTGAGTATTTAGAAACAAAACTTGCTCAGTCTGTTTCGAAAATATTAGGTTTGACTCCTGAAGTAAAGACCTTGGATAAGGCCAGAAAACTGCTCCACGAAAAGCAGAATAGCAGTTACCACCATGGAAAGTACAAAGATATTTTAGCCCTGGTCCAGACACAAGTATTGGCAGCTCATCAGAATGCTTCAAAAGAATTAGAGAAATGGGAGAGTGAATTTGCAGTAAACAATGGATTTCCACCAATGTATGAAGACTATAAAACTGAAGCAGCCATACAATCTGCTTACAAGAAGAGAAAACTGAGCAGGCAACTATTGAAACACTGGAAAATAACTGTACACCTCCAGTGAGCTTGAACTTCAAGCATAATAATTTGATTCTAAATGTATCAGAGCAGCTCCACAAATTTATAAATTTAATCATTTTAATTTTCTTATTTGTTTCGCCAAGAACTAAATAATCACACTAAGTTAATCTTCAAGTTCTTTTCATTCAAATACAAAAAAATAAATAAATAAAAAAACGACGTGTAATATCAGTATTAGGCAGACACTTTAATACGGGACTGATCAAGCTGATGTTCTCTAAGTACAGTTTCATTTTTCAAAAAAAGAAAATGGCAAAAGAAACGTTTCATTATACTCACTGATATTGTCCACCGGTATGCAGACCATAACAAATCAGGTTTCACTGTAGTAATTTTAATTGATAGAGTCTTGATAACTTCATTTTTACCGTCTTCAATATAGCTCCCTACTTCAAGCAAATTACATTATTATTATTCTCTTGCCAATTACAAATTTCAGAGATCTAACAATCAATATTATAGCCTGCGTAAAAACAATCAAATTTCGTAGTTAACATATGAAGAACCTTTCAGTGCATGCACAGCCACGTATTAAGTTAAATAATTACCCATTTTTAGGACTGCAGTTCATGTATCGAGGCAATAATAATACGAAGTCGGCTGCTCTCAATGAAGCGTTCAATGGACCGCTTAATTTTTATGACTTATTTATACATACAATAAAGCCGCATTCCAACTCTCAGTCTTGCAATGATATGTAGCAACCGTGATTAAAGTTAGTAAAACTACGGATTCCCTCTTAAAAAAGAAGTACACTTTACTACACTTTGTTTGGCTTGGCTTTTAGTTTAACGGGTAAAAATTACGAATAATGCTTTATCGAAAATCGTAATTCGTTTCTACAATAATAATTATAAACGAAATCACACTCACCTGATTTATTTTGCGATATCCGCACTGACACATCGCAGTTTTCAATAGCCGAATAGATTCCCGGTAGAATTCACGCAAAAAAAGAGAGAATGATAGGCTTTTCAAGCAAATTATTTCCCACGGCAGACGAAATTGAAGTATTGTGTTAAATACAAATTTAAAGAGGCCTGCGGACACGAACTTCGGTACGGATCGAGTTCACTGTTTACTGAAATGCGAGAACAAAACGTTAATAAAGTTTGGCATTAGGTAATGGCTAACTTGACACAATGCTGGGGGTCTCATACTCGCTCGAGAACCATTCCTTAAGTCACGCGAGATCGCGGCAGTGATAATGTTAGATTTAAGCAGCCAACGCCTTTGACAGCATTAATCACGGCAGTTTACTGGGGAAGCTCAAACGGACTGGTATCACTGCCTCTGCTGTTAACTTGTTTACTAGTTATTTGTCCAACAGACAACGACGTGT
This sequence comes from Porites rus, assembly GCA_964035705.1. Taxonomy (NCBI): domain Eukaryota; kingdom Metazoa; phylum Cnidaria; class Anthozoa; order Scleractinia; family Poritidae; genus Porites; species Porites rus. The sequence continues at coordinate 22,615,158 of OZ038000.1, read as the reverse complement.
GCGCACTAGTCTCAAACTGTTATGTCCACTAAACATTATGCGTGGAGTGCCGCAGGGCTCTTTCCTTGGCCTACTGTTGTTCAATTTGTGCATAAATGATCTCCCGCCTGTCAGCAAAACCAGTAAAATCTAGTAGTCTTACGTGGAGGATTCTATGCTCTACTAAGCATTTTCTAGCAAAGAAAACGTAATCTGCAACGAGTAGGCCTCATGGTGCTGCGGTAACCATACGTTGAGAAATCCGGATAAAATCATAATCTTGTTTTCCTAGGTAAAGACCTTGCCCTGGTAGATGCAGTTAAAGACCTGGGTGTGTTAATCGATAAACACCTTTTCGTTTAACGACCATACAAGTGCCTTAGTATCAGACCTTTTTGGAAAAGTTCAATTAGCTCTAAGCTTTGCAGCCAGAATTTTATCTGGTAATAGGAAATTTGAGCACATAACTCCCACACTTAAACAACATAAATTCTTGCCAGTGTCAGTTCTTCTTAATTTCAGGGATGCTTTCTTATTGTATAAATCCACCAATAGCCTAGCTCCAACATACCTAAAGCAGTTAGTTTTCAAGAGATCTGACATTCACAACAGACATACATATAACAGTGTCAAGCTCCAAGTTCCTAAATGCCGTACCGACCTTGCTCAGAACTCTTCTATGTATAGTATAGATCCACTACCTTCTGGAACTCGATGCCTAGTAACATTGATTTCGTAACTCGCCATCCCTTTCCCAGTTTATATCGTCACTGAAACATTTTTTTCATTGGAAAAGTGGCTCGAGGCTGAATATGTTTTTATTCTTTTATAGCTGGATATTTTTATTTCTTATCTACTGTAAAACAATATGGTAAAAATTTTTTACCTTATTGTAATTTTAATAGTCTTATTGTAATTTTCATATCCTTGTAAACTGATCCTGAAAACCCCTTTGTTGAAGAATCAGTAAAGTCATTTGTGTTTGTATTTGTACTTTTTTTGCATTATTCTGAGTTGGTAGCGCAAGCAAATAAATAAATACAGCTTGCACTGTGTCCAAATTAGTGTACAGTTCCTTTGAACTGAGAACTACTTGTTTGTTGATTGCCAGCTACTTAAACTCTTCAAAGTTGCTTTACTACCGACAACTTTAACCATTATATTTAAACTTTTGATCCGCCTAGCTACAGGCGTAAAAACAAACCAAAACGCGAAAACGGCCTGGCAAGTTGTTATAAGAAAAATGTCAGAAGTGGGTCACCTTGCGAAAGGTGTACCCGAGCTAAAACGTACTTGTTTTTCAATACCTCAGGAGAATTGTGGGCATTTGTTCTGTACATCAGATGGCTGGTCATGTATGTCTAAAAACGCGCCTCCAGCTGACGGTACAACTTGTGGGCCTAGGAATGTGAGTGATATTTCCAATCAAACCTAACAAATGATAGCCCTTGTTATTAATTTTATTTGTAATTTTTATAGAATCTGGCCACTGAACGACTAAGGCCTTTAGATAAAAACGATTATTGTAAGAAAAAATGAAGTGTAAGGAGCTGACACGATAACATCTTTTTAATTCGTTTTCCTGGTCATAACCTGGCTGGCGGCACAACTATAAACTAAAAAAATGTGTTTTTCAGAGCCTCAAAACTCGCTTAGTTCCTTCCTCACGTTTTTCAAATTCAAACTCTTAATAACTGCCCTTTATTTTACTCCACCCAACCGTTAGGCTTCGACGTAGATTTCAAAGTGAGTAGAAAATCACCCATATCTTCTTGCCCAGAAAATTCACTTTTGGCAGATCTACCAATTTCCATTAACGAACCCTACCACGCGTATCCTGGTAATCTCTTTTAACCCCATCTAACACAACCAGAGATTCCCGGCTCAGGTTCCTATTAGCGTAACTAGCTAAATGAATCAACAGTTTCAAACATTAAACTGCAGAAGGTCAGCTTTCATTACGATAGCAACCATGTTCCAAATTCGAGATAATTCAACTGCAGCTCAAGCATGACTATTAAGCGTAAGCATTCACCTTGATGAAATCATTTTAGCGTTCTTTTCTGAATTGTATAACAGTTTAAATTTTGATAATCGTGATCGTAAGTCCTTTCATTAATTTAATACTTAATTCTTCCTTGCGCTAACTGAAAAAAAAAAAAAGAATTTGACTGTTTTGATAGACAGATGACTCAGAGTCAAAAACTTACTTGTAAATTTTCTAAGAAAAGAAAATAATGAATAATGGGCATAATGAATGTGGTGTCAGTAGTTTATTTTCAGCTTAATTCCATTCCATGGTTTTCGCCCATTTTATTTCAGTGCCTTCTCTTCGTGTAGTCGCACCTGTGGGGGAGGTGTACAGCACAGGACAAGGGCATGCACTAATCCAAAGTGAGTGGCACAATAGGCAGCTTAACTGAGAAACGACGAAGACGACGACGGCAATGAAAACGTTGTTAAAAAATGAATCTTCGTCCTTTCAAACTTTCCAGAAATATACTAAAAAGTGTGATGTACGTGCAGAGCTGTGGTTTTGCCCATGAAGCCAATTGTTTTAAGGTGCTGTCTTTGTCTTCTTTGTGGTTGCTTAGAAGGAAGAGAACAACGTTTTGGGGAGACTATATCAATAATAGCGATCATTGTGAAAGCAATACTTCTGGGATAGTATTCTACAGTAGACTCTAATTTGATCGATACAATGGCAACAAATATGTCACTACCATCCTTTTTTTTTTCAACTCATCAAAGCGTCATCACTCTTAAAACGCATTTGTTTTCCTAGTAAAGTTTATGAGCACGCTCCAACAGGTATCAAAACAAATTACTTTTCATTCAAACTGTTGTTTTTATTTTTCTGAACTTGGCTGTCTGTCTATAAATATCGTTTCTGTTATGTTTGTTTTCTCAGTCCACAAAACGGGGGCATGGACTGCGTGGGATCAGAACTGGGAGAATGGCGAACTTGCAACTTTATGGTATGACTATGATAAATTTGTCTCAAATGATGCACATCTGAAATTCCTACAGTGCATAACATAACGTCGGAACGAAAATTTGTACAAAACAAGCTTCGAGAGATTTTTTGGGTTCCATTTTCTAAGACTTGTATGAATTTCATTAAGACCGGCGACTAAGGGCAGCTCAGTATAAATAACCTAGACAATTTTGGGGAAAGGCGTCATAGGCAAAGTTTACAAGACTATTAACTTACGGTGTACTTACTCTTGCTTAGCCATTTTCAGATGCATTTGAATTACCTGCAGCAAATATAATATATGCACTAGGGTCAGGAGCAGGAGATCCAAGAGAGTTCTAGAACTGCTTTACAAGGAGTAAGAGCCTAAGGGTCTCGCCAGAACTACTCACCTGCCGACTATACCTTTGAAAACACCCCTGTATCGCGAATATACCTCTGAGCGAATAAACCTTCTAATATATCTTTGAATTACCTTTGAATAGCGGGTCCCAATAAGCTGCCCCTAGTCTCCGAGAATGGCTGGTTGGTGACACGACGCTAGACAAATTCTTACAATTAATTAGCCTCCTATCGAAGATGGAAGGGTAATACTACTCCTCATGCCATGCATGAAACAGATTAAGCTTTGGTTTTGGAATCCGACCATTAATCCCTTTTCTTTTTCCTGAACTAAGTGTCTTTACCTTGTGTGCTTCACCAATCGTTTCAGTACACGCTGGTTTTATCTTTAGTTAGCAGGCATAAACTATAAGCAGTTGCCTATGAAACGTTCCTACCATTTAAATCCTCATTAGTAAACCTGAAGCTTGTTTCATGTTTTTTCTTAGCACTGTACCAACACGTCCATTTCTTACAAACAGGAACAGTGCATGGAGAGAAATGAAAATTATGTACCCTATTACCTACAATCAGGTAATTAACTGATGAAGTAAAGTTGGTGCCGTGGTGTATACGCTCATGTATAAACCACTTTCCTGCAGACAGATTTGTTGGACGTGACTGCTATGTTGGTGATCAAGAACTAAAGTGTTTCTCTCCTCCGAAAACACTACTTCCATTTAAACAGAAAAAACTTGTTGACTAAAAACTACCAACATGACGGCTTTTAGTCTAGTCCCCGGGCGTTCTCTTTTGCCTTGTTGTCGGCTCATAAGCTTGGCAAAAGGTAGTCGAGAGAACACGTTTCCGGGGATCCTCTCTCGGTAACGTCACAGCTCACGGTAGAGTCCAGGTTTGACCGAGCCTACAACGCGTAGGGACTTAGCTGGGCAACCTTGTCACTTGGCTGCAGACAAAGAATAACTTGTATTTCACTTTTAACTGTTCGTGGAAAATAAGAAGTTAGACGTATTATTCACGTAAAGAAGTTAGTAAGATAAAAGCAAGCATATATAGTACCAATACAAAAAAGTCCTCGGATTACCAGTACGTCAAAACTCGTGGTATTTAAACTGCTGATAAAAAAAATCAATCTGTTATTTATTATTTTTCTATTCATGTCTAGACCTATGCGGCCTTTGGTGTCGAATCGATTATACAGTGCGGAAGTTCGGTAATGTAATAGACGGCACCCGAGCAACAGCATCTACAAATAACTTCGATATATGCATCCAAGGAAGACAAGAGGTCAGTGCATGTTTCTTAATACGTTTTATTACATAGTGTTTCTCCGGGCATGTCAATTTCCCACCTGCAGAACGTAAATATTATTACAGTTATAATTTTCAAGTGTTAAATTTCCCCTTTATTCTATAATTTTTTAATACTTCGTCTTTATCAACCTCACTTAATGCCGTCAGCAATATATGACTTTTATTTAGGGCAGTATTTTTACGACATAACTATGATATTTACCCTCTAAAGTACACGCCTCCTAAGAAATTATTACCGTCCCCAAACGTTCCCCAAAACAGCTTCATTTATCTCAAATTCAACTTCAATGTCTTACACTTTATTTTGAAACTCTCCCTTGTTACAGCAGCCCAAGTTTTCGGTACAGACTAGACAATAGTAGTATAGTATACATGGTCCTAATTAAGCCCATTTGTGCAGAAATATAATTTAATTGCGCAGCATTAATACATTTCGCCGATGACGTCATGCCGGTGATAAGTTTCTCATTACGATGACGTTACATTCTCCTCTTCTGATACCCCGTTATGCAGGGCATAAATTCAATCTACCATGACTTAGGCTATGTTCATACTATAGCGGATAGCCTTTCGTTCTGACAGGAAAAGCCACAGAACTTGTCACAGAACTGGTACAAGTCGTTCACACATATCGAAAATTGTGCCGCAGCGGTTGCCCGTGAGGGTTTGGTTCTAGAAATCCCAATCCTCACACCTGAATATTTGACTTCCGTGGCAGTGGTTTCAGTCCTTTTTGCCTACTCATTCACTTTTATTTCGGTCCGAATACTTGTTCATTTTGCACCAAAGTGTGGTACAGAACGTATCCGATATATGTCACGCTCCACTCTCGAGATCTTCACGGCGCTGTTTCTGTATGTTACAGAAATCGCGCGGAAGTCACCAGAAGCCCTAGCTATCCGATGTTATTTTCGTGCCGGCGCAAAAAGTATCCGGTATAGTGCGAACGTAACCTAAAGCCTTAGTCACCAATGATAACATCGTCAGATGGCATCACTTGATTACAAAAGGAAAATAGGCAACAAATCTGTGGGAGAACGCGTTTCGAAAGAATTTTACACCTGGGGCAGAAACAGCTTGATAACAATTACAACAAAAACGTACTACAATCGACTTGATAATAGAGTCATCCAGCCTATGAGAATTAGTATTTGTCACTTGCAACGAAGACACGTCTGAAAGCGACAACGCACCTAACCGAAGCGGTCTCTTTTAACATCCATATTGTACTAACAGTGGCAACAAAACCAGCTCCCCTTTTTATGAAATTTAATTCCATTGTATATCTAGGCAGTGGGTTGTGATCACTTGCTGAATTCAAACAAGGTGATTGACCGATGCGGTGTGTGCGGTGGCAAAGCAGACTCGTGCATTTATGAAACTGCAGATTTCACAGAGCAGATAGCCAGTAAGTTTAACCAGAGTGTAGGTAATGGCGTAATAATGTTTTTTTTTTATACAATATCAAAAAAATGTTAATATGCGATACTGACTTTACAATCATACAGAACTCACACATTTGGCAAATTCAGCGAATAGCTGATAATGTAAGGGAAAAAGTTGCTCACGCGCATGCCCCCAGCAAAAAACGTCTGTCTGAAAGCAATCTCTTTGGAACAACTATTGCTGTTAGCGATAAAACGCCGCTTGTTAGTTCGTAAGTCAAGAATAGATTCTGATTTTGACTTTAGTGGGCTTTTTCAATGCCGCCAACAAAAAATATCAGTTGATCTGTTCTATAATGACAATAATGATTTTATGATTATGATTATGATTATGATTATTTTTTTTTTACAGATGCCGGGGAATCAGCTTTAATAAAGAAATTACCACCAGGTACAACTTACGCCCACTTTCGGAAAAGGAGTGGAGCTACCTCCAATGTAATAGGTAAGAATAAAATCTTGTTCTAGGTCAAAAAAACATTCTCTTATCAAAGGGTCGAGACAAAATTTTAATCGTTGAAGAACAGCGACCTCTTGCCGGCAAATATTACGGCAAGCAATGGACCTCATTGCCAGTTTTAACAATAACAATTGTTATAGCTAGAATTTTTTTTTCGACAGCGTGCGCTCTCATTGGTTTCTTCGAGGTCACATGACACCTAACAATGAAACTGTCTCCCGCCAAAATCTCTGAGCGGGAAACATGGCAAAATCTGTGACGTCAGTGGGTAACAGTGCAATGTTACCCGCGAATGTTGACCGACGACGCAGTTACAAAGAGGTTTAATCAATTTCCAGCTTCAAAATTTCCAGCTAATATATATCACAAATCACTTAAAGACTGGTTCCTTGAGAAACAGTTAATTTTGATTCCCGCGAACCTCTTGAGATTCTCCGGAAACAAAATGAACTGTCTCCCGAGGGACCAGTGTTTGATTATGACCTCTTTCCCAGGACAAGCTACTGAGGTTTATATAATGTATAGTAACTAAGTTAGGCCATAACTCAGAGACAACAAATTCATCTTGCCCATTATATCTGAATCATCATTTCCCTCTGTCACACCTTCTTTTCTCTCTTTCCTTACCTTGTTTTTCGCGATTTCCTTCCGCTAATAACAGCCAAGCCTTACCAAGTCATTAATTGGTTGTTACACTCGCAGGCTGCGGGTGGCCTTGAATGTTTCCCGGTAAGGCCACACTTCCAATGAATACCTTCATGGAGATTTGCAGCAAGAAAGATGAGGCTCGCTGGGCATTGTCAAAGACATCCCTACCTCCCAGGACACAAACTCATCCTTTGAGAGCCAACCCATGGCCATAGAAGTAGAGGACGACCAAAATCAACACTAGCTGATATCTTAAAGCGAGACGCTGATTTAGACTCTAGTCAGGAGTTAGAGGCAGATTCACGAGAGTTGTGATAATCTTGTCAAGGCTCGGCTGAGGCCGACTTAGTAGTAGTAATAACAGAGAATTTCTTGTCGAATATAGGTATTCAGGATGTGTATGGGAACTACCTCATCAACGTACCTGATGTTTTTACTACAACGATTATCTACGCTGGAGCTACAATATTCTACAAGCACACAAAAGCAAGATACCAGGACATACTGGAGATAAGTGGACAGACCACAGAGACGCTGAAAGTTGTGGTATTATACCAACAAAAGTTCTACTTATGTTATAAATCGAGAGGCAATTGCAAGCACATTTCCTAATTTGGAGGAATTATACTCTTTCGGACTAGCTTTGAAAAAACTCGTCTTTTTTCAACAAGATTTTATGATGACAGTTTTGCTGTCCTCTAGAGTAAACATGTTAATAATCTACTTTTAATTTGTTTCTAGCTTCTTCGAGTACTTGAAGAAACTGAAGGTGTAGACTATACGGTACAAAGACCTTTACAGCCTGGTGAATCTGCCCCAGTTCTTAATTATACTTGGAGCATTATAAATGACTGGTCCGTATGTCCAGTATCGTGTGCTGGAGGTAAAAATTACCGTTTTTTTTTCTTAGTCACATCTCGTGAGAAAAATTTGGTGATATTAAATTTGCTTGACCCATTGGCTGTCGTACCGGCCATAACCCACCGTACAAGACCACACAGCTTTAAAACATTGCAACTTTCTCAATCGCACGAACGTTGCCTTAATTGTCAGTTGTGAGCATTGCGTAGAAAGTCCTTCAAATCTTGTTATCCAGTAAACGCAAAAATTCAGTGCTTTTTGCAAAATATCTTCGTTTGAATTTGGACAATGCTTCTTTTTGTTGCAGGTGTTCAAAAGCGTGATGTGCGCTGCATTCTAACTGAAGACGGTTCCACAGCATCAGACGATGCTTGTGAACTTCTTACTAAGCCCGCAACCACTCAAGAGTGCAACAATCAAGCTTGCGAGCCCAAGTATTCTTACTTACTTATTCTTAATTTAAAAGCAAAATCTAGGTTTCAATAATGGAAAGCACAAACAAAACTTTTCTGTTCACAGAATTATACAATGATAGTTCGAGAACAAATTTCTGCGACAAATTTGTTTTTTAAAAATGAAAAGATGATTACATGTAATCTATGAATATCCGCACATTGCACTATTGAGACTTATGTCTTGTAAATGGATAACATCTTCTATTCTTTTGCGCCAGGTTCAATAAGAACATGGATTTTTTCCTTTTTATTGACCATGTTCCGGAATGAGAATATTAGTAACCAGTTTGTTTCAAATCTCCTCTGCCGCAATTTTTTGACAGCTTGAATTGACATCTTAACATGTTAATTCAACCTGGTTTCCTTTATGTTACGATGAAATAAACGCCAAAACAGTTAAGTAATTTCCAGAGTTTATTCCATTTAATCTTTTTTCTTCTTCTTCTTCCTCTTCTTTTTTTCTGGGGGCGGGGTACGTTGGGTAAATTACACAAAGCTAGCATTAAGTATAACTACCAGACCTGTTCATTTACAGATGGCACACAACAGACTGGACATCTTGTTCAAAGACTTGCGGCTTAGGAACACGAACACGACGTGTCGTCTGCCAACAGCAAGTATCAACCACGGCAACTGTCGAAGTGTCAGAGTCAGCTTGTCTAGCGGAGGATAAGCCGGTTGTGGATCTTGACAGTGAATCGTGTGCTGCGTGGCCTTGTCCTGCTGATTGGACCGTAGCATCAGAATGGTCTTCGGTAAGAAGCTCCGACAATCAGAACAGACCGAGCTAGGTTGAGTCTGTTTATCAATAACGTGCGCCATTCAGATAAGAATAATATTGAGTTGTTCTTTCTTGTAAAATGTTTATTGTCGTGTACAGGGTATATAATTTTGACCTGTAAATCTATTTAATATGAAATCGCACGGTGAAGTAGAAAGTTTTCTGCGGTGCTAGATTTTGAGTGTGTATGAAATTCCGCGGTGGGTTCATTCAAATGGGAGATTCTAACTGTGATTCATTTTTAATTTGTAATATTAATGATTGCACTGTACCGAACGGAGTTGTTCGAAAAATTTTGCGTTAAAAACCATTGCACGGTGGGTTGTTGGGTACGCCTTATTATGCTGTCTACTATGGCCATTGTAACATAGTGGCATAATTTGCACGTTTTTGAAAACAATAGGCAGATAATTCGTGAGTGTTAGGTCTATTTCTAAGAACTTTTAAACTTGTCTATCTAAAAACCGGAACTGATGCGTAGGGCATTGCTTTATTCATTTCTTAAGTGTTCAACTTCATGTGGGCCTGGTGTAATGACACGGAAAGTGGAGTGTCAATTAATACAGGCAGATGGATCGAGTACAGTGATTCCAAGTATAGCATGCGCATACCGGTTGAACAAGCCACTATCTGAAATAACGTGTCATGAGAACATAACATGCAATAATGAAGGTGAGAAAGACATTGCTTATTGGTTATAACAGTTTACGTGTACAGGCCAGGTGTACAACACAGCCTTTCAAGCTGTTTGGATTAACTCTTGATGAATTACCTTTGGGTACCAGATATCTGTGAAAATGAAAAAGTTGAAGATATTATAGTTCATTCACTTTTAAGATGGTTCAGGTAAAGTTAATTCCAAACAAACAGAACTAGGTTTTCGCCTTTAAAGTGCCCATCACCTAAAATTTTTTTATTTTCTTATCTGAAACTTTACCTTATTAAAATAACTTCTGCGAAAAAATTTTGCTGTTTGGAAAAAACGCGATTTTTTTAACCAATTTTTGAAGTCAACATTTTTGCGGTACACCCGCGACGCTGGTCACGCAAACTAGCAGGCTCACATATGACGTCATGTGACGTAAATTAAGGAACTCCCATTACCTTGCCTTCATCAGCTGTACACAGAAAAAATGAATTACAAGTAAGGATTGAATCACAATGTCTTCGCAAGAAGAAAGTTTTTCTGAAACAGAAAAACCTACCAGAACTCTTGAAAATGTTTTCCTGTCGATTAAGTCACGTGTTCCTTAAAGTACGTCATATAACGTCATACTCCGAGAGAAGACTAAGACAAATGGTGTGCCAAAATGACGGCATATTTGAACATTTTTTTTTAAAAATCGTCTTCAGTTCAAATCGCAAATTTTTTTAGCAGAAGTTATTTTAATAAGGTATAGTTTCAGATAAGAAAATCTAAAATTTTAGGTTATGGGCACTTTAAGAAAGCAATATTGCCTTTAAAGAAAATGTTTGTGACGAACTACAAAACCTTCTAAGTTCAGTCCCAGTAGAAAGGATCAGAAAGATTTCGCGTGAGCTCAGTGACTCGGTTAGAGATTTGTAAATCCTGAAAACGTGCCCAGTGGTAGCTTGCAACCGTTAATGTGTAAATTCGTGGGATTCTTAAGAGTGCTGGACCGTCCAGAAAACAACGCCATTTTGTTTCGGGTGAAGAAAGGAAATATTCGTCAGGGTAAAACTTCTTTTCCCACTTAGAATATTGATTTGAAAATGATGCGTACGTTGTCCAGCCCACAAAAGAGTGTAGTTCGAGACTTCCCGCCGTTGAGACTTTAAGAATAGAGAAGTTAGAGGAGGCAGCGTGGCCGAGTGGTTAGCGGGTTGGACTCGGAATCCGGCAGTCCAGGATTCGAGTCCCGCTCTGGCCTCTTGCTGGATTTGTAGTCGGTCGTCCCGAGTTCAGATCTTCGGCCATGCTTGTAAGTAGCCAACTGGTTGCCTCCTTAGTGCCAATTGGGGTCTTTAATCCTGTTATGTTGTATTTATATTATTTGTTTCTAAGTATTTGAGTGGAGTGCCTGTAAACTAGCTGGATAAGCTAAGTGCACTTTCCACTATAAACAAACCCTTTAAACCTTTTTAAACCTTTTAAAATCTCTCTTATAAACAACTCAAGTAAAGCTCTTTTGGTAAAACTAATTCATGCCTTTGTTTCCTTTTTTCATATGCGATCGATCTAAAATAGGAATTTGCTTTTCTACCGTGAACACTTGGTTATAATTGTTAACGCATTGCTAACATTTTATTCGAATTACAATGAATAAGGTGAGAACCAGACGAGCTCTATTTGCGATCCAGTGGATCCATGTTTAAACGGTGGGACGTGTAATGGGAACTCTGTGGAAAGACCATGCTTTTGCCAACCTGGTTACACTGGCGCCTACTGCGAAGGTAAAGGTTATAAGGTTGCTTTCGAATACAAAGGTTTCTTGAAGACCTGCTCCAGGCGTATTAGAGGAAAAAGAGCAAATCCATTAGCTTAATATATGCAACTTTTTTTACGTGCATAAATAAGAAACGAAGAAACGTTTTTGCTTGTATATTTGATTGTGGCTCTACTGTAAAAGAATAATAACGATTTAGAGGTAGCACATCCACAAAGTGGTTTTTCGTCTATCATTCCTGGTCGAATTGAAATTTGGAAATGTTGCCTTCTGAGGTGAGGTAAAAACCGGAGTACCCTGAGAAAAACGTCAGTCTCGGAGAAAGGGAGAGAACCAACAACAAACAACAAACAACTCAATCCACACTTGGCTTCGACGCTGGGAATTGATATCGGGCCACATTGCCAGTGGAAGGCGGGTGATCTCACCACCGCGCCACTCTGCTCAAGTAATCATACGCCCAAGAAATATACAAATGAACGGCAAAGAAGAAAAAGGCGTTGTAAATCTTTTTCTAGCCAGGATTTGAGGAAAAAGCAGTTAAGTAGGAAAAAGTTTTTAAGGGACTTCTTGCTTTTAACCTTTCTATCTAGGCTTAAACCATAAAGCCTTCCTTCTATATATTAATTCCTTTAACAGTGACTATAAACCCCTGTGACAGTTCTCCATGTGAGAACAACGGAACGTGTACTCCTGAGTCTCCTGTTACTTACACATGTCAGTGCGGAGAGTGGTTTTCTGGTCATTTCTGCGAAGGTAATTAAGTCCTGAAATTCGTCTACAATGTTTTTTCTTTTTTACCATCATTTTACGTTATTAAATTCAGTCTATCAATTCAATCTTATGTTATTTTCATTCGACAGAACAGATACATGCATGTGATAGCAGTCCATGCTATAACCAAGGAACCTGTATAAATGATAACTTGGACGCAACAAAATACTCCTGCCAATGCCCTCCGTGGATTACTGGTGTTAACTGCGAAGGTACGTTGACCGCTTTCACTCCAAAATCGCCCATCCGTCCGTTTCAGTACAAACAACATACGAGAATACATGGGAGGTACTTCTATTTCTATAGCTCTTTCGTCTTTTGTTAAAATCTATTGCACTCGTTTATCTAGATGAAATACTTGTTTCACTTTTATATCAAAGGGAAGCTACGTGTTTCCTACTACTATAGTGATTGGAAGTGTTTTATGCTTTATGTTCCTTTACATGTTACGAAAGTTATTGATGTTGGCGGAGTCTCCCTTTGGGTAAGCTCTGTTTGCTAGGACACAAAATGATCACAAACCCATTATGGGATATTTTGGCCACGGAAGTGGCCGTTTATTAAATTAAAGCATAAAGCTGGGAAAACCAGATTACACAAGAACATTATCCCAGCAAAAGTGAGGGCACACCCGCCATTCCCTCGGGTAAAATAAAGCTAACGGGAGGGAAGGGAGGGAAAAATGTTTCTGACTGTCTTGTAATGCGAGGAAATCGAAGGAGGCCTTGCGCCTCGCTTTTGTGACTTACATGACCCGTGACATAAATGACACTTTAGTGACAAATCAGACGGATGACAGGAAAACCCTCCTTTGCTGGTAGCTGGAGAAATACAATAATGATCAGTCACATTCAGCATAAAACCATTTATTTCTTTCAGAATCTCATTTATCGGCCACTCTGTTAAACATTTTTAAAGGCAGTGGTTACTTGTAATGACAAGATCAATGGTAAAGTTCGCTAGAAGACGGTGACATAAATTACTAAAATTGTTTTGGAATTAAATTTGAAAAAATAGGTTTTTCCGAGACTGTATGGATTAGATGTTGCCATTTTACTGCTCTTTGCAGTTGAAGGTTGCAAAAACTTGTTAAATTTTGTTAATAGCTAGTACGAACATGTTCAATGTCAATTTCTCTTTTTCATATCTCACAGTGTTGTCAAGTGCATGCGAAAGCCAACCATGTCAAAATGGCGGCTACTGCAGTAGTGACGTGACTGTAGATCCTTCTCAATACAAATGTGGCTGTAGCGCCTGGTTCACTGGAAAAAATTGTGATGGTACGTAAAAAATAACGACAACTATAACAATGGTCATCAAAGCTAATGAAGTTCACGATATTAATTGTTTATGCGAATGTTTACAGTGCACGTAGTATATTATTTCGAGAGGTCACCGCACCATGTCACAGAGGCCGTTGAGCGGGCACAATTTAGGCTAGCCCGTGTGGAGTTACTTTTGTGCAGAGAGAAGTCAGTTTTAGAAGAGTATAAGTGTTGAGAGAACGACCTTAATATATTTTCATGTTCTCGATCACCTCTTGAACGAACAAGTAGACGCTGACAATTATTATGTTACATCGTGTATGTAGACCTTTTAGCAGTGAAACAATGGTACGATGAGTTTTATCATAAGGGTTGTTGCAAAAAAAAAAAAAGAAAGAATAAAATTTTACTAATCTTAGAAAATCTTTTTTTTTTTTTTTTCCGGCGCAGTTCAAATATATCCATGTGACAGCAAACCTTGCTTGAATAATGGCACCTGTAGTAACGACCCTCAAGATATTTCAAAATACCACTGCGCATGCCCAAAGTGGATTGTGGGTGACAAATGCCAAGGTAATGGAACAAGCAAATTCTCACTGACATCTAATAACTCATCCCCATTTTTCCCTCAATTCATCCAAGTGTACTATTGAGTTAGCAATGAACTGGGAGAATTGCAAAGGACTGAAAGAAACCGTTCTTAGCTATATATTTAGACAAGGATACCTTCAATTATATGATTCCATATTTGAGCAAAAAAAATCCGTGCTTCTGACCGGACGGCTAACATGGTTCTAAACACTATATTGGGAAATTAGACGCTTCAGCGTTATGTGCTTCTGATTAGAAAAGAATAACGTCAAATTAAAAAGGCATACATTTTTACACTCTGAGCGAAATTTGAATGTTGTATTCCCCCGTGACTAACTTAGCAAAGCGTTCATTTGTACTTCAACAGTAACACAAACAATCTGTGACGTTGCAAATCCGTGTAGGAATGGAGGCAATTGTAGCAGCAGTTTCAGTAGTCCCGAGGAGTACTCTTGCAGTTGTGGTGACTGGTTTACTGGAAAGAACTGTGAAGGTGATTGGTTGAATGGTTTACGGACCGGCGGTTAAGGCGGTACGACTGGATTTTTAGGGGGCCAAATAACCCTAAAATTCAGGATTTACCACGACTCCAGTAGCAAAGATAGCGAAACACTTTCACCAGGGCTGCTTTAGATAAGATAAAAAAAGTGCTGCAATTGCTGTGGCTATAAGGTGTTATAATGACAACGGCAACGTTATAAAGCCATTAATTCTTTTACTTTCTATCGAATCGACACTTACTACCCGGGAGGTTTCTTCGCAAATGACTGTAGTTTGTGTTGTAGCTGCTTCGATTGTCGTTAAGCTTCGAATACATTCTGTTTTAAAGATTGAGTTATCGAGATAGATTGGAACTTGAGCGTTACAAATACATTAACAACTAAATAATCGTGGTCATTAGCTAATAATTATTAAATAATGCGGAAAGAATCTTTTACGGACTACCTCTACAGTCTTATCCTCTACTAAGCCCGAAAGAAACTACTATTATTATTCATTCAAAATATTTCCCCGATTCTGATTGGCTAAAAGCACACGTTTAATTCACCATAACCAGTTACTGATGACCAAATTTGGAGGAATTTTGACTTTAACGAGGAAATGACGTCAAAAATGCAGCGTTTTCGTAGGTTAAGGCACCGTTAACCGAGAAGACCTGGGCACGAGGTTGAGTTGTTTTGGTTGTGAACTTGAAAAAATGGCGGACATTTCACTCGTTTCAAGAGTAAGAACCAGGCGAAAAAATAGCTAAAAACATGGCAAGAACAGCAAGAAGACAACTCGAGGGGCGACATCTGCTATTTGGAGAATATTTGCGGAGTTGGACAAACCTAAACGTACCCTATCGAAGATGAACTGAACATCGATGGATCGATGGAGGTAAGCATGTTTTAGCTATGTTTTTAAACTAGGAATTATTTTGAATGAATAATAAAACAGTTATTGAATTCGGCTTTCGTATCATATGAAGAATTATGGAGATCTTGGAGGGTGTTATCCGCCTCGGCCTACGGCCTCGTCGAATAACACCCTCCTCGATCTCCATAATTCTTCATAAGATACTCAGCCTCATTCATTAACTGTTAGTTAATGTAACAATTCACACAACTTCAAGTAGCGATAATTTCATTTGTTTGAAAAATAACTACATTGTTTGTCCTTTGCCTTTAATTTTCAGATAGGATATTTCCGTGTGGTAGCATGCCTTGTGTCAACAATGCCACATGTAGTAACGATGAATACGACGTTTCGTTATATCACTGCCAATGTTCACATGGTTTCAGTGGTAAAAACTGCCAAGGTAATGAGTTTTCACAAGGTTATTAATGACTTTAACCATGCAACCACGACAGCAACGGCAACAGGAACCGGTCAAAAAGCAATACGTTAGATGAGTAAAACAACTGCCACCTAGAACTGAATCTTCATCAAACTTTTCGATTCATTCATTGCCGTCGCTGTACGACTTCAA
Organism: Porites rus; assembly: GCA_964035705.1. Taxonomy (NCBI): domain Eukaryota; kingdom Metazoa; phylum Cnidaria; class Anthozoa; order Scleractinia; family Poritidae; genus Porites; species Porites rus. The sequence continues at coordinate 22,598,887 of OZ038000.1, read as the reverse complement.
CTACGAGTGCCCCCTCCCCCCCCCTCCCCCCCCCCGCCGGAGTTAAAATAATCGCGAAAAAGTTTTTAAAGAATGCCATTACCTACTTAAAAAGTGATTTTCTCGCTGCCGTTGCCATCATTGTTGCTCTAATATACTGTCTATTTTGCGCTCAAAATACGACTTAATATTTCGAAAATGGCCAGCTTTCCCAATCTATCTATTATCGAGTTCTCTCCATGACAGATTCTAAGTTCATGCTTTCCCATTTATTTGCCAATAATTTCTGTCTGCAAGTGCGGCTTTAACTAAAGGTAGATAGAATAAGGATTACCCAGCGTATGGATCGAGTTGCCGCAAAGATATATAATATAACTATATTCACAGCAGCTGCACGGTTGCATATTAAGCTCTCCGTCTTTATATAATAACCGCTTATTGTGGTTGTCATAGAACGGGATTCTATCAAAGTATTTCGAAATACGAACAATAAAATTATAGAAAAGAAATCGCTTTACGTTTTGTTTCCCTACAGTGCCGTCATTCAGCAAGATCGCTTGCTTCAATACAGTGAGTGGTTATCTGACAGATGTGCTTGGCGACTTTAGAGTCCAGGTTCAACAAAACAGATTCGAGGAAGTAATTAGTTCTTGTTCTGAGCTAGCGTTTGAAAAAGACTACAGGTTTTTTGCCTTGGGATATAATGGGCGATGTCGGTCAGGACCAAACGCAGTAGATGAGTACCATGCCAAGAGTTCCGTGAATGACGCAAACTGTCCAAATGGAATAGGCATTGATAAGCGCATTGTTGTCTACACGTTTGGTAAGTTCAAGTAAAACTGCTGAAAATTTTAGACTTCGGGCAAAACAGCTGGACTAGTTAAATCACATGATATTGTTTTATTTGCAAATAGGACGCGCATAATAGAGCACATAGTCATGCCACGGAATGTCTCACTTTTGTTTCTTGAGAGGTGTCCTAAAATTAAATGGCGCCGGGTGCCAAAGTTAAATGCTAACGGTATTACCATTATCTGCGCAGGGAAAAGTGCTAGAATGAAGGAAACTTTGCTTTCCAAATTTTTCTCATGATGGAGCCAAACATCACTTCTGATCAGTAAACTCCATTCAACTGTATTTCTGACACTCACCGAATAAAATTCGCACTTTGTCTTGTCTACGGACGGAGGTGCTCTTGATCATGAAACCCAATCAAAGAAAAATATGAATTAGTTTATTTCGACTTAAATACTTGAATAGCTATTGGTGACTTTCAGCCACGTCATAGGGCGAAATTGTTCTAGCTGAGGGAAACGCTTTGTTCTTGTCCACAAGGTAGCATTACTGCCGCCGAAACGCCAGCTGCAAACCAGCAATAACATAATTTAAATTAAAAGGCCTTCTTTTCAGACATATAATTTCCTTCCCATTTTAGAGAAGATTCCACAGTTAGTTCCCTTGGGCTGTTATAAAGAGAAGAAGAAGAATCGGCTGCTTAACATCAAGTTTGGTGATTTTAAAAACTCGCATAATGAATCAGATCCTTATGCGTCAGTCGTGAAATGTGCGCACCTCGCTCGTGACATGGACTACGAGTACTTTGCTGTGCAGAACTTTGCCACCTGCCGAACAGCTGTGAACATAGTAAACAACTATTACGCATACGGAGAAGCACCGCCAGAAAATTGCGTTGGAGGAGTTGGGGCAAAGCTGACAAATTTTGTGTATCGTGCAACTATGGTTGGAGATAGTCTGCAGACGTCTTCTGTGAGACAGCTATAAACGTGAGTTAACAAACTACCCTTGTTTTGTCCAGTCTATATAAAATTTACTTTCCATTATTGTCTGTTTGTTTGTTCTATAAAATGTGTTCACCACCGTCACCGCCACATCATAACTGCTGCTGCTGATACTATCACTACTACTACTACTACTACTACCACTACTACTACCACTACCACTACCACTACCACTACCACTACCACTACCACTACCGCTACCACTACTACTGCACTTATTCATTCTTTTAACAATTGATTTAGATAACCATGGTAAAGGTTATCCACCCTCCACACATGTCCAATATACACAAACGGATACAATTCGTCAAACCGATGGTCCATTGGTACAATGGTAGGATTGGTACCAATAGAAAAGGATGTCATTCCAGTGGTTCTGTTGGTGAATATATGCATCTCATTAAGGGACTTTGATTATTTTGCGACCTGGCTGGGTACAGGGCAATTCCAATGGTCCATTGGTACCAATGGTACGATTGGTACCAATAGAAAAGGATGTCATTCTAATGGTTCTGTTGGTGAATATGCATCTCATTAAGGGGACTTTGATTATTTTCCCATGTGACCTGGCTGGGTACAGGGCAATTCCAATGGTCCATTGGTACCAATGGTATGAATGGTACCAATGGAAAATGATGCCATTCCAATGGTTCTATTGGTGCAAAACAAGTTCGCTTTTACACCAAGTAAAAACGCGCTAATAATTATTATGAATATTCCTCGTTCTATAAGCCAACCACGCAATGACAAGTTCGCTTTTACACCAAGTAAAAACGCGCTAATAATTATTATGAATATTCCTCGTTCTATAAGCCAACCACGCAATGACAAGTTCGCTTTTACACCAAGCAAAAACGCGCTAATAATTATTATGAATATTCCTCGTTCTATATTTAATAGGGTGCTGTTCCATTGGTACCAATCGTACCATTGGTACCAATGGACCATTGGAATTGCCCTGTACCCAGCTAGACCACATGAGAAAATGATCTAAGTCCCCTTAATGAGATGCGTATTCACCAATAGAACCATAGGAATAGGGTGCTTTTCCATTGGTACCAATCGTACCATTGGTACCAATGGACAAATTGGAATTGCCCTGTACCCAGCCTAACCACATGAGAAAATAATCTAAGTCCCCTTAATGAGACGCATATTCACCAAAAGAACCATTGCAATAGGGTGCTTCTCCATTGGTACCAATGGTACGATTGGTACCAATGGAGACCCTTCTTATCACCACTAACACCAATGGAGTCTATTTGTGAGTATTGGACAACCCTCTGGAATTATTTTACAATTTAAAGAACATTTTACCTTTACAACTAACTGCATTACGTTTTGGAATATTTATGTTTTTTAGATCTCTTAGATTCAGAAGATCATCGAGTGCAATTCTGACATGCATCTCTGTGGCTTAGATTTTAACGACAATTTGGCCAAATCTTCTTATTAGTTTATCGATATTACTGAATCTTGAATCTCTAATAGTACAAATGCGCTAAGATCATTGAATACAAATGAGCTGTATGTTATTTCAACTAAAGAAAATAAACAGTTAAATGGACTTAACTGAAAATCTTATCGACTATTTAATATACATTCATAAACTATTATATTCTTTCCATTGCGTGCACAGGTTTGATTTTCTTGTGCGGTTAGGGACATTAGACCTTTCCCTTGAACAAACATAAAGAACTGAGGCCGGGGCTCGGGTGGGCTGTCCAATCAAGCTTCGAGCTGGCGCTTTTTTTGAAAGGATGCAGAACAGGTCTATTAGTGCAATTTGTGAAAGAAACAATTATCGTGTGGCAAATTGCCCATCAAGCAATAATTAGTATCAACGACCATATTTCTACAAGCCTTCAGGTTATACATCTCTTGGTACTTTTCATTCCGAGCTAAGAAATGTCAGAAATAATTTTTTTTAACGTAAATGAGTCCTCCTTCACTAACACTTGGTTACCTATGATAGTGTTGACCGTTAAACATGGCAACGGCCGTTTGCGAAAGGGAAACACGTCACATGGCATCAAATCTTCTTTCCTTCCATACATTTACTATCACAACCCGCAAAATGCGCCGCAATGCTTGACAAAGTGATCATATACAGAAAATTACCAAGAGTCCCAGAGTTACGAGAGTTAATTAGCTAGCCAAACTCTCTCCTTAGGGCGGATACGATAAATGCTAAATACATGGCATTAGAAAACAAACGTAAACAATTTGAGGATGAGGTTTTCGGATAGGACGGGGGTTCTATTTAGAGGGAACTTGAGGAATGTCACGCCTTTGTGGTATATTATCTTCTTTGCTTTTTTTTTCCCCATCACTGAGGTGTTGGGGAGCGATGTGATTGCTCGAGATTCATTTGTGGTGTGCGGTCTTCTTTCCTATTCATATAGGTTTATCTGGACTTCGATTCCAAGATATTGTTAATGTAAATTAGGGAGAGTCATATTTGTGATAGATTTTATTCGAAACCAATAGATCTCTTACAGTAACGGGCTTCTATTCCATTACACTTGCCAAAAACGATAGGGTTCCACAAAAGTAACGGGCTTCTAAACCGATACACGTGCCTTCAACAAAATTACAATTCTCTAAAATCGAAAAACTACTCCGTTCAAAGTGTCACATGATCACGTGTTCGAAACGTGATCGGCTACATCGAAGGTCAAAAAATGTCACGCGCGAAAAGTAACACAAAACTCCGTGACACACTCCCCCCTTGACCAGTCGAATCACTGGTCAACTAGTCTCCGAATATAATCAGCATTCCGAGCGGCAAGACGCCTGGGTGGCCTGATGCCATCAATTATCTGCTCCTCCCGAGGTTGTTCATCATTAGTCACGATAGGTATCTCCAGGGGAAACAGCCTTTGCACTGGCCTCTTCATAGTAACAGGTCTACCACTCTTACTGATAACCTTGACTACAGCTGCTCTAACGCGATCGTCCGCACCATGGATCAACTGCTCCACTCGTCCAAGTTTCCACTGACTACGGGGCAGATTGTCTTCGAAAACGGTAACAACATCTCCCTCAGATACAGCAATACTGGATCTAGGCCTGGATTTCTGCCGATGCAGGTTCCTTAACTCTGTAACATATTCTCTGCTCCAGCGCCTCCAGAAGTGTTCCAGTAACAATCCCAAGTACTTCCGTCTTCTTGGGAGGTCTTCCGACGACACTGTATGGTCAAGTGAGGCTTGTCGATTTCCTGTTACCTCCGGCAGTGATAATATTCGTGTTCCATACATCAAGTGACTTGGTGTCAATGGTTCTTCAGGATCATCTGACGATACGTAAGTCAAAGGTCTAGAGTTGAGAGTTCCCTCAACCTCGACGAGAACAGTGTGCAATTCGTCATAGTTTAACTTAGCGTTCCTAAGTGTCTTCCGCAAACATCTCTTTGTATTCTGAATCAATCGCTCAAAAAAGCCACCCCACCAGGGCGCTCTGTCCACATTAAATCTCCAGTCAATTCTTTTACTGGCCAGGAATTTCTTGACTCTTGGGTAAGAAAATAACTTGCTCAAAATCTTATCTGCAGCCTTAAACGTTTTGGCATTGTCCGAGATAATCAGTTCTGGTAAACCTCTTCTAGCTGCGAATCTCCTCAGGCAACAGATGAATACATCAACTGACAGGTCTGTAGCAAGCTCCAAATGTACTGCTCTCACAGAACAGCAAGAAAACAGGAGAACATAGACCTTCTGTAACGCAGACTGTCCTGACACCTTAATGTACAAAGGTCCAGCATAATCTACTCCGACATAAGTAAAGGCAGGTTTCTGGCTCAATCTACACTCGGGTAGGTCACTTTGAGGAGGCAATCTGTAACTCTTCCCTTCATATCTGCTACAAACTGTACAGCTAGCCAGTGTTCTTTTAACAAACTGTCGTCCCTTGACAATCCAAAATCTGGTTCTCAGCTGGGCCAGCGTAGCTTCTACCCTATTGTGATGCACCCTTTCATGAGCATCTCTCACCAACAGAGTTGAAAGATAATGATTCTTTAGTAGTAAGGCTGGGAACTTCGTCTCATGTGGTACATCAGCATTAGCAATTCTCCCCTTACATCTTAGGACTCCACTACTGTCTTCGTACAAACCAAAGTCTCGCTCTAACTGGCTGTAATTTGCTTGGGACTTCAATTCTTTCTGGACACTTCTTAACCACCTCACTTCTGCATTTCCAAGTTCTTCTGCAGTAACCTCTCCCAAGTAAACAGTTCCTTCCTTTAGCAACTTGGCCTTGATTTTCAAATTTTTCACAAAGCGCAACACCAAAGCTGTAATACGAAACAACTTGTTACAGGAGCTAAAATCTGTGATCGGAATAATAGTGTCCATATTGGGTATTCCATTTGCCTTTCTTCATCTCTACGCAACACTCTTCAGCAATTGTTTCTGAACATTCCTCAGAACTGGGCCAGTTTCTCATGGGCTCCGACAGCCACGATGGTCCCTTCCACCACAACACATTACTCTTTAACTTAGCCGCACCTTCTCCGCGAGATCCTATGTCCGCTGGGTTCTCAATGCCAAGACAATGGTTTCACATGCTCTCTTCGGTCAAAGACAAGATTTCATTCACACGATTTTGCACAAACTGCTTCCACTCCTTCGAACCCTTTATCCAGCAGATTGCAGTCTTGCTGTCTAACCACAAGTGTGTCTTGTCAATTGTAATCTGTGACGCCAAGGCTTCTTTAACTGAGGACACCAATCTTGCTAAGATGACCCCAGACAGTAATTCGAGTCTAGGGATAGACTGCCTTGTCAGCGGTGCCTCTCTGGTTTTGGATGACAACAAAACTGGAAAAAAATCACCACTCACTTCAAGAACCAAGTAAACAACAGCACAATAAGCCTTTTCTGAAGCGTCCCCAAACCCATGAATAACATACGACGTAACACCTTCCTCTAATCCAGCATACATACACCTTGGTACTAACACTTGCTGCACCTCTCTCAAGTCCTGAAGCCACCTGTTCCACTGCTTCCGGGCAGACGCCGGGAGTGGAACATCCCATTCAAACTTCTCCTGGCAAAGAGACTGAAACAAAATCTTCATTTCCACCAGTATTGGACTGAGTACTCCAAGGGGGTCAAAGAAACTTGAAGTAACCTTTAACAAGTTTCTCCTGGTCGGTTCCAAGTCTTCTGAAAGTTTCAGTAAGGCTTCAAATTTAAAAATGAACTCATCAGTAACACAGTTCCAATTAAGACCAAGTACCTTGTGTTCATCCTTCATATCAAGCTTCTCCAAATGATTGACAGTAGTTTTCGCATAAGACTCTGTATCCTCCACTACAGCACAAGTTCCGACAGTTCCAACTTGGTCCTCACAAATCAATTCAAGCAATTTAGGTGAATTTGAAATCCACTTTCGCAAGTTAAATCCACCTTCCAATAGGCACTTCTTAGACTTCTGATAAAGCGACAGACACTCCTCAACACCCCTTTCTCCTGTCACCAAATCATCCACATAAAATGAATTCAACAAGTTCTGAACCAAACCAGGGTCAGCCTCATATTGACTGATATGATACTTCAAAGTGGCATTCAAAAGAAAAGGGCTAGCATTGACTCCAAACACCACACGACAAAACCTATATAACATCAATCCAGGATTCTCTTCTTCTAAACTGTCCACCCAGAGGAATCGCAGGACATCACGATCTTCTTCAGCAACTCCCACATTGAGAAAGGCTTTTTCAATGTCTCCTACAAGTGCAATTCTTTTCTCTCTAAACCGGAGGAGAGTATTGAAGATTGTTGGAGTTAAGGCTGGTCCTGAGTAAAGACATTCGTTAAGACTTGGACTATCACTGCTGGGCCTTGACGACGCATCAAAAACAACACGAAGTTTGGTTGTAAGGGCATCCCGGCGTACCACCCCATGATGCGGTAAATAATGCACCCTTCCAACATCAGGACGCTTGGCACAGTCTACTTCCTCAATTATACCACTCTGCAACTGATCTTGTATGATGGAGTCATATTCTTTCAAGATCTCTGGATCCTTTCTAAGACGTTTAAGCTGCGAGCTCAATCTTGCCACACAGTTCTCAAAATTATCTGGCAACAGCCCATGTTGCTCCTTCCAAGGTAGATGGACCAGATACTTGCCATCTTCAAAACTCAAATTCTTTTCAAAGGCTTCAAGAACAGTATCCTTATCTCGAATGCCGACAGAATCCAGATCCCACAATCTATCCAAATCCCCTTGCAGCGTATCATCAACAACCCTTGACTCCGTCCTCAACACGTGAGTCGACGAAAACTGAATACTTGAAAGTTTCTCCCTCGGGAGATTTTCTACCGGACCCGACAACACCCATCCAAACTTGGTAGAAACAGCCACGGGTCCACCATGACCTGACTCCTCCCCCCTTACTGACTTGCCATCAAAGAAATCCCAGATATAATCTGAACCAATCAACAAATCAATCTGCATTGTATTGCTGGCAGGGCACACATCAGCAAATTCAATGTTTTTTAAGCTAGGATATCTTTCTTTAACCCATTCCAAATCTTGACCTTGTAAATCATTACAAATGTGAGGGACTGCAAATGCATTCAATGTCGTTTTAAAGTCTGTTCCTGATTTGGTTAAAGAAAGTTCGACCAGGTTGACAGCTTCCAGCTCTTGGTTCTGATCCCCAAATGTTGCAATTTTCAGTCTCTCTGTCCTGACAGTTTTCAATTTCAAGGTATTTACTACCTTTTGGTTGATATACGATCGCTGGGCTCCAGTATCAAAAATTGCACGTACAGTGAGACTATGAGAGAGTTCCTTCCCCGGGATTGAGACATTTACTTGAGCAGTTTGTAAGAAAACATGCATCCCAGAACCAATATGCAATGCAGGTGAGGCTGTTGCCCCAGCAGGAATATTATTGCTGCCTGCCATACTACTATTACAAACTGCCAAATGGTGACGACCACTACACTTGAAGCACTGAATTTTGGTGTCACAGTTACGGGCTAGGTGCCCCCCACGGCGCAGGCAATTGAAACACCTCCCTTTTTTCTTCAAAATTTCTCTTCTTTCATCAATATTTGTTACAACTTGGCACTCAGACGCTCGGTGATTTCCTTTGCAAAACAAACAGTTTAACTCCCCACGATTTCCGCTCAACAATGCACTCGCAGTTGATTCATTGCCAGGGTTAAACGATTTCTTTAATGGGGATTTTTTTCTCCACAGATGTATTCATACCACACCTTTCACGGGCCTCCACTTCATTTTTGACAGCTTTTATTACAGAAGTTAGCTCCCAGTTATCCTTATGTTCCCTGCTGACTATCAATCGCAATTCTTCCGGCAACTTCTCCATGAATATAGGAATCAAAAGAGCTCCATACTGTGCAGAATCAATTCCCAGTGCTTGTAAACCTCTAACCTGAATTTCCAAATTATCGAGAACAGCTCGGATTCCCTTTACGTTAGACATGGCATTCACAGGCTGTAATTTGAGTAAGGCCTCCATGTGAGAGCTAATAATTATCTTCTTGTTTCCAAATCTATCGGTTAAGATTTCAATAGCCTCCTTGTAGTTCAGTTCAGTTAATGGTAATCCAGTGATAGAATTTAGAGCTGGGCCATCTAATAGACTTTGCAGATAATTAAACTTGTCAACATTAGTTAGCGAAGCGTTCTTATGCACCGCAGACGAGAACGAATCCCAAAATGTTTGCCAGTTGCAAATCTTTTTATGTGAAGTTTTGGTAGCTTCGCACCGTTACTAGAACTAGATGGAACAGACCCACCTTGACTTCCTTGAGGCGATTCTTGTTTGCCATGAGAATTTTCACATTTCTGTAACTTGACAAGGGCGCTATGAATTCGCGCGCGAAACTCTTCAGATTCCTCTATCTCCGGTTCTTAATTTCCTTCTTCGATTGCGGCCAAAATCGATTCGTCCAAGGTCTTTAAGATCGCTAATTTTTCATTGAGCGTAATAGTTATCCGTTTTATCTTGTCTTTAGTGGTATCAGACCCATCGTAATCCATGAGAAGTTCATCGACTGATGAAAGAATTTTCCTTGCGTGTAAGCGATGCGCCGCACGTATTTTCAGGTTCTTCGCTAGTTTTCCAGGCATAATTCAGCTAGTTCTGACTCCAAATCCGGCTCTTGGGACCAAATGTGATAGATTTTATTCGAAACCAATAGATCTCTTACAGTAACGGGCTTCTATTCCATTACACTTGCCAAAAACGATAGGGTTCCACAAAAGTAACGGGCTTCTAAACCGATACACGTGCCTTCAACAAAATTACAATTCTCTAAAATCGAAAAACTACTCCGTTCAAAGTGTCACATGATCACGTGTTCGAAACGTGATCGGCTACATCGAAGGTCAAAAAATGTCACGCGCGAAAAGTAACACAAAACTCCGTGATAATATTCATCTCTTTTGTTTTTACAATTCTGTCTGTAAATCAACCCTCTACCATCTGCCTAACTATTCACTACAGCGACTCTCTCTTGTATAATGTGCCGCCGAAGTAGGTTATAAAAAAGTTTTAATCAATACAGAATGCTGCCGCCCGCCAATAATTACGTGCTCTTGCAAATACGACCACGTCACTCCCGTTATGTCCGATCTACATTGGTTTCCTGTAAATGCACGAGCATATTAAATTCAAAAGCCTGCTGCTCACTTATATATACACCTGCAAGCACCCACCTAAATTCAAGATTTGGTAACTCGTTATTCACAGCCCAGAACTCTCCAGTCATCTAGTTCACAACGCCTGAATTCTGCTAACTTTAATATGAAGTACTATGGTTCTAGAGCTTTCGCTGTCGCTGCTGCTGACCTGTGGAACAGCCTACCTGACACATTCGTTTATGTGACAATTAAGAACTTTTATTATTCATTCAAAATATTTCTCCGTTTCTGATTGGCTAAAAGCATACGCATAATTAACCATAACCATCCACTGATGACCAAATTTGGAGGAATTTTGCGATTAATCAACCGATGACTTCAAAAGTGCAGCACTTCTGCAGGTTAATGCACCGTTAACCGAGAAGACCTGGGGACGAGGCTGAGTTGTTTTGGTTGTGAAAATAAGAATGGCGGACATTTTACTTGTTTCAAGGGTAAGAAGAGGCGAATAATAGCTAAAAACATGGCAAAAACAGTAAGAAGACAACTGGAAGGGCGACATCTGCTATTTGGACAATATTTGTGGAGCTGAACAACCCTAAACGTGCACTATCGAAGATGAACTTAACATCGATGGAGGTAAGCATGTTTTAGCTATGTTTTTAGAATAGGAATTATTTTAAATGAATAATAAAAAAAAATTACTGACTTCGGCTCTCATATCATATGAAGAATTATGGAGATCTCGGGTGTTATCCGTCACGGCCGTAATTGTTAGTTAAACCTCACCTTATAGAAAAGCTGATTATTGTTAGTATGGCAAATTATAACAATTCTGTTTCATCTACAATTTTATTATTTATTTAAATGTTTGAAATGTTGTGTAAAGCCCCTAGGGCAGGATTGGGTAGGCGCTATACAAATTTTAATTATTATTATTATTATTATTTTTAAATGATCGGTGATTTACGTATATGAATAAGCCATTGTCGCGCACCCTTCAACAACGAATGCACCATGAAAGCGGCATAATAATAGAAAAATCGGGCTTGTTTGGCCCTGGAGAGTGATTAAAATCGTTATTTTGGAACATAAAAGATGATTTCTTTAATACTATAGAGTGGATTCTTAAAGTTGAAGGCGTAATCTATTGTTATAGATTTATTTAATTGAAATGAACGAGAAGTAGGAGCAGACTTTTGAAATTGAAAATCAAGCTTTTTGAAGTATCTGAAGTATGGAAAGCGACCCTTGTCAAAGTTAGATATCGATTTTCTTCCAAAAGAAGCACAAATCTTATGAAAATGATGTGTTTATTTCTTCAGCTATTTCTAACATCTTTCAAAATAATAATTATTGCAGTTTAGAAATGGAAAAGCTCTCTACAAACATAAGTATGCTAAAATTTGCCTCTTAAATTACTTTCATTAACTGCTGATAGTTACCATACCGTCAAAATGCCTACGAAAAAAAAAAGGAAAACAGATTTGAAAGATATCGAGGATTGTGTATAACGTATGCCGTGAAGGTCATTTTCATCCCTGAATTAAAATGATTTTGATAATAAATCAGGAGAGGGCTTAATACTATAACCGCAAAGAAGAGTACAAAACTCTATCATCGCAAGAAAGGACTTTGAATAAGATCTCCAACCATTCACAAGGGCTAGTGGCATCGCCCCTTGCCCCCGGGCCCTTTCCCCGAAATCAAGGATAACAGATTTTCCAGCGTTTTAGATTTCCCTCGGTTTTGCGCAGTGTTAGCTCTTATTTCGCTTTTGTTTTCCTGTGTCTAAGACTGACGTCCAAAACAGTGAAACGGCGGCCATTTTGATTTACCAATGCATCGTTCGCTTATTTTTATCACCAATAAAAATTCGAAGCTGTTTTCTAAGAGTGTGATAAAATTTCTGTAGCTTCGTAAGAGGGCTTTTGAGGTAACAATCCTTGAAGAAATTAAAAGCTATGGTAACTAAATGGATTATCTTTGTTAACTTGTTTACGGAATTGATTTCCCTTGTTCTCTATGAATTAGTTGCTCTTCATCAAGGAGAAAACCCAGCACAGAAAAAGAACCATGCGGTTGGAACATGTTTAATAATTGCTAAATCACAGTGTATCCACCATTTCTTACCTTAGTTATGATTATGGAGTAGCTAAAAACAGTTCCTTACGGAAAGCCAAATCGGCTGTAAACGCACTTGAACGGAAACACGGATAATGACCTCTTTTCACCATACCCAGAGGGTACCACCACCTTGTTGTGGAAGAACATTTTGTACCCAATGTACCTGGTCAAACATGGAAAAGAAAAATTCAGAGCTCCATCGTTATCAACAGGAATCCGAGTTGAAAAGAAAAAAAAAAACAACCACAACAACAATTGTATTCCTCTCTCAACTGGACTTATTTTTACTAGAGAAAAACCGCCATTTTGTCACCTGCCCATAGTATCAATGAAGGCAAGTAAACGTTTAAAAAAATATAAACTTTGATTTCTGAAAGGCGAAAACCTCAGTGTTCTTTTGTACTTGTTTTCCAGGTTTTTGAACTACCTGATGTCCACCTATCGTATCATCAGTCATCTTTAGCTAAACCAACCAGGCTTACCAAGTTTTTTTAGATGAACTAAGAGTCATTTCGACAAAATGTTAACTGTAATTTTCAAGTGTGGTTACTGGATATGTATAGATAATAGCATGATTTGTAGTGATATTTGGCATAAATACAACGAGTAATATTTCAAAATTGTTGTACGTAATTTCACGAGCCGTTAGGCGTGTGAAATTTGAGACAATTTTGAAATATCACGAGTTGTATTTATGCCTAATATCACTACAAATCATGCTATTATTTGTTTATACTACTAGGTATTTCAAATTAAGCTGAAATACCACTTCTCTAAGCCAAACAAATTGCAGAAATTTCTCATGTGGTAGTATAAAGAATCGAAAATAACAATTTAACGTATAAATTACCCATCTAAAATCAAAGCCGTAATAAATAGACCCCAGGCTCACCAACAACTTCGGGGAAACCAAGCTTTTATATACGAATCAGGCCTTGAGTGAGATACGTGAGGTCTACCAAGGAAGCATGTAAAGACCAGGGCCCGGTTGCATAAAACCTACACTTAGGTGCCCACTTAAGTAGGTCACTTACGAATCCGTTATGGGTACACTTACGGGTGTTGCATGGAACGCACTTAGCACTCTCGTAAGTTACTGTTTTACGTGGTAACTTACGGGCTACTTTCGGACGTGGTAACTTACGGGCTACTTACGGACGTTTTATGCAACCGGGCCCAGGGCCCGGTTGCATAAAACGTCCGTAACAACTACGGGTACACGTACGTGCACTCGTAACTTAAGTCAGTTGCATGAAATCACTTAAGTGGTCCACTTAGGGAATTCACTCAAGTGGTTGTACTAACGATTTTCGTAAGCGTTCACTTAAGTGTCGTTTATGCAACAGAAATTGCGGGTGTTGCATAAAACTTTTTTTACGGGGAAAAATAGCACGTAAATTTACGGGACCTATGTAGGTCCCGTATCGTCACTGTTTATACTAAATTTAACGAGATCTTTTACTGAGAAGTGAAAAAAAGTATTTTCCTTCACGTAATTCGTTCTAATGCGCTTTGTTAACCTCTGATGTACACTTTTGTGAAAAAAGAAGAAGAACTATCATTTTCAGTAGATATTGAAGAAAAATAACGTTTGCATGCAAATTTCATTTTTTGAGAGGCTTAAAAGTGTTGGAAACGACTTTTAACTTTCTTTACACTCACCGATGGTTCGCTTAAAAAAAGAGAGTGAATCGTTAATAAAGTAATATATCAAGGTTACGTGTGCCCTTAAGTAAGCCTGTAAGTTACCACGTAAAACAGAAACTTACGAGAGTGCTAAGTGTGTTCCATGCAACACCCGTAAGTGTACCCATAACGGATTCGTTAGTGACCTACTTAAGTGAGCACTTAAGTGCAGGTTTTATGCAACCGGGCCCAGGCTAGCAAGGCATAACTGGTTAAGACTTTACAGTCAAGAATAGGCTCGCCCGTCCGTACCACAAAAGACTGGTAAAAACAGACTAGGCTTAATAGGGTTAACCTGGCCTAGCAGGCTCCTGACAGGACTTTTGAAGCATTTAAGAGGTCCAAAATATATCTAACAAAATAATCTTTATTTTGATACTTGATAAACGGCGCTGAAATGACGCGACGACTTGCTGCTCACGAATTACCAGGACATTTTTTTAAAATAATGATCCGTATTTTCAGAGTTCACTTTTACCTCCGAACTGTTCCGCAGCCTTTCAGTGGAGCCTTTATAACAACACTCTTCTTGGTCACATAATTCACACCACAGCTGGGATCGTTAAGATGAAGGAGACTGGCATCAGCTCCCGAAGGCAAACTGTCACGTGCTATGTGAGCCACCATGGAAGAGGGGAAGCATGAAATAGTAAAGGCAAACCTGGGTCCTATGAGTAAGAGTCAGAGTAATAAAAAGGAAAAAGTCACCAATCGGAGACTACAGGCACTATTTATATCTAAAAATATTCTTGGGTATCTGTGGGATCAAATTTCAAAATGGCAGATCTATGACGTCATGCGACGTCAGAATCCTCGGGGTAAGGTAAGCAACTTTATTTATACACGGTATTTCCTTCAGGTACATTTTCTTTTAAGTATAGAAAACTAACTACCTAACTAAACTAAAACCTAAGATAAAACCTAAATAAATAAAGATGATAAGAAAAAACCTGCTTTACATGGAGGACGTGTGTAAAAATTGCATATCACTAATTTAAGTAATTTCACAATAGAAATCAGGTGTTTTAATTTGGTTAAAACATTAAGGGATGCATGTCAATTGCTGAACCTCCAAAGGTGGTTCCACAACACACTTCCGCTATATATTACAAAGGCTCTTTTATAAAATTCAATACAGGTTTGTGGAATAGCGAGCATGTATTCATTCTTTCTTAGGTTATAAGTAGTTAAATCGTAGCGACGACACAGCTGATCATTAACGTAACATTCTTAGCCTAAGGAACAGATGGTCCTTTACATCGGCGACATTTTTGCTGCCTTCGCCCCCCACTTTTCGGCTAAAAATCCCTAAGGGAGATGATATGAAATCAGTACTTTCTTTAACACGGAGCATTGTTGTCCTTTTCGCTTGATTGATAATTTGTGTAAGCTTACTTACTCGTTGTTGAAGGCCGAGGAGGATGCATTGCTGAAAAAAATACGAGAAAGTAAAACTGAATTAAAATTTGGTTTCAAAACAATAAACCTATTGTAATAAACACAAACGTCAGTCTTATTAGCACAGAATTTTATTTGCAGGGCTTTCGGGCGTGACTACGGCTAAGCATGTGTAATCAAATGGTGACGAGTGAAATTAGGGAATTATTTCCCTAATTTCACGAGAATATAACTTGATTACCTATTAATATCATCGGTGATGAATTACGTTAGCAATCGTGAATTTTGGACATGTTTATCCTGGATCGTATCGATCGAGAACTCCATTCTCTCAAATGTTTAGACCTTAAATCTGGCTTAAGTTCAGAATTTTCACAATTTTTTGACAAAATAACTGTTAGAATCCTTCTTGATGTGCTCTTTCATGTGTTCCGGTTTTCTTTTTTTTCACGGCACTTTAAAACTTCAAATCAAATCACTGGTTTATTGTACCTTTTGCAGTCGGAAGACTGAATTGTAGGATACCTTAAGCTGTGATATATATACTAATACGCTACATTTATTGACAAGATTGATATTTAACACTAACAAAATTTAGAAAAGTTCAGTCCTTGTGGCCATGGGCCTGCTAGAACTCCCTGATCTTAGACACACACTGGTACATATAGGCACCACTCTGTTGTGTATTAGTGGGTAACTGGTTACCTGGTCAAACTTTACCTATAAATTTAACACACGAGACTGCGCCATCTACGGAAGGTTGCCATGGCAATTTTGTAATTTTACATGTGAAATTACAAATTAACGCCGAAATTTGGCACCAGAATTAAGGAGTAATTCGTCACCTATGATATTAAGGTCCTTAACGCGAGCCCCAACTCTTAAATCTACCGTAAGCTTCAGCACTGTTTTCCTTTTCGCTTGATTGATAATTTGTGTAAGCTTACTTACTCATTGTTGAAAGCTGAGGAGGAAGCATTGCTGAAAAAATACGAGAAAGTAGAACTGAATTAAAATTTGGTTTCAAAACAATAAACCTATAATAATAAACACAAACGTCAGTGTTATCAGCACAGGATTTTATTTGCAGGGCTTTCGGGCCTGACTACGGCAAAAGATCCTTAACGCGAGTCCCAACCCTGAAATCTACCGTAAACGCGCGATTTATAAGCCCCCACTTATAACCTCCCCAATTTATAGGCCCACCTACCTGTAAACAAAAAAATGCATCCTGTTATGCGCCCCCCCCCCCCCCCCTCCCCCGGCTAGCATGTATTGAAATGAATTCCACATTTCACGACGTTTTGAATCTTAAAAAGCGATAAAATTCAAAGTGTATTTTAATCAGCACCGCCTATGTACCTTGTTTTGAAACACGTTTTTTAGTCCGGTTATAAGCCCTTCCCCCCCGCCCCCCTGACCCCCTGAATACAAGCCTCCCCGTTTATCAGCCCTCCTAAAACGCCTTACGAAGTTATATAAGCCCAGGGCTTATAATCGGAAGTTTACGGTAGATCGAGCTTGCTGTAACTAATCAGGGGGTTTAAGGCCTGGTCATGATTTTAGCTAGCTGTACGTATACCGAGTTATGGCCATTTTTTTGGAGACCGCCCTCCCCTAAGGGTCTGGATGACCGCAACCCCCCCCCCCCCCCCCTTCTTATCTCAAAGTCTGGATCCGGCACCTGATGGATGCACCTGGGAAGTTTGGAGAGCACTCAAGAAGCTAGAGTTCCTCTCGCCTACGCCAACTCTTTCGTGCTCTCCAAACTTCCCGCGTGCATCCATAACTCGATATAAGCACGCTAAGCGCGCGCAAACAAATTCTTAGATTCTAAATGCAATGAGTTGAGATAGCACATGCTATTGTAACGTGTGCTTCTGAATATGATTTTAATTTTGCTTAGTAAGAGCTAGTAAGAAATCATGATCTTGTCCGTTTTTTTTGTTCGGTTACAAGGTTGTATCTATAGCCAATGTAGGAAAAGTAAATGTTAGTGTGGCCTGGCATCCGTTCTTTCTCATGTTGTCTCCTTCTCTGCCGTTCCCATCAACACGTTATCCTTTTTATTTCGTTTTTATTTTTTCTACGGAAAGTTCTCAACGATCAGGATTTACATAATGGCCACGCGCTTTTGGACTCCGCAATTTTTGGTACTTTTAGCCGTTATTTTCAAGCACAGATGGAATCCAGTCAGCGAAAATTATAACTTCAATGTCACTCCCACAGACTTCAGCTTATCTGTTATCGAGGAACCGGTAATAAGAAGTATTTGGTGTTTGACGAGCTTTGATAGTCAACTTAACAATCACTTCACAAGATGGCGTCGCTACCACTACGGCATTCGCCCAACCTTCACAAGTTTATTGCTTTTAGGAGGGGATATAGAATTAAATCCCGGCCCAGCTCATAAACTCAAAGTGGCTTACTTCAATGCTAGGTCCTTGGTTAACAAGTCCGCCTCCTTGGAAGTCGATGTTTATTCAAAAAACTTCGACATTATCGCCATCACAGAGACGCATTTGGATCAATCAGTAAACTCTGCAGAGTTATTTCCCTCCAACTATCGTGTTTATAGACGTGATAGAAACCGAAGAGGCGGTGGTGTTTTGGTAGCTGTAAGCGACAATATTATCTGCAACCAGCGAGATGTATTAGAAGGATCTGACATTGAACTTTTAATGCTTGATATACATTATTCAAAGAACAAGTCTTTTGTGTTTGGTGTGTTTTATAGACCTCCGGCAAGCGACACCAGATGTTTAGAAATACTGCAGAAGAATTTGGAACATCAGACACCTCAAGCAGATATAATTCTGGTTGGAGACTTTAATCTTAAGGACGTGGATTGGAATAATAGATTAATGCTGAATAACTCAGTTGACTACGAACTATTTTCGGATATTTTATCGGATAATTTCCTAACTCAAATGGTCTTGCAACCTACAAGAGGAAACAACATTCTTGACCTTGTTCTAACTAATAATAGTGACGTGATTTGTGACACCGAGGTTGGTGAACCAATTTCGGACCACAATATTATTACTTTTCATGTGAATGTTCATCCCTATCACCGGAAATCATCTGAAAGAAAATTTTACGACTACAACAAGGCTGACTGGTCACGCCTAAATGAGTTGTTTGAACACATTCCATGGTATTGTGCGTTTCTTTCAAATGATGTGAATGAAGTTTGGAGTGCGTGGACCGATTTATTTTTTACCGCCGTTGACGAGTGTATTTCAAAAAAGAAAAAGAAGAAAAATCGTCGGTCCCCTTGGATATCAGCTGAGATAATTAAACTAGTGCGGAAAAAGAAGCGGTTGTACAAAAAAGCTAAGATTAGAAATAATGATGAATCGTGGTCCACTTACAAAAAGGCAAGTAATTTCTTGAAGAAAAAATGCAACAAGGCCCGCTGGGAGTACCTCGATAAATTGGCAAACGACATGCAGGACAAGAGTGATCACAAGCTCTTTTGGAATTACGTGCAGTCCAGGCGCAAAGGATCAAATGATCTAATTGCTATAAAGTTACATAATGGCAATGTGCTAACCAACGAAGATGACATTGCTGAGTGCATGAACGAATATTTTGCTTCCGTTTTTACAGCCGAAAAACTTGCTGATTTTCCATCATTTGATCAAGTTATTAAAGACAAGGATCTTAGTCTTCTACACTGTTCACCTAAGGTTGTTAGCAAGATTCCAAGCGAGTTGAAACCTCGTAAATCTCCTGGCCCGGACAGTATACATCCCATGATTTTAAAGAAATGTGCTGGAACCTTGGCTCCATCACTTAGTGACGTTTTTAATGTGTCTCTTGCATCAAGCATGTTACCACACAATTGGAAATTGGCCGACATTACTCCTTTGCATAAGAAAGGTGCCAAAAGCGATCGAAAAAACTATCGCCCTGTCTCACTAACATCGGTGGTGTGTAAAGTGTGTGAAATGGTAGTAAGACAGCAGCTTGTTCAGTTTTGGATTTCAAACGAGGTCTTTATTCCGGAGCAATTTGGCTTCCTGAAAGGGAAATCTTGTCTTTCTCAATTATTATCATCGTTTCACGATTGGGCCAGCGGGAGAAACAAAGGCTTGACAAATGATGTTATATTTTTGGACCTTTCAAAAGCTTTTGACTCGGTGCCACATGAACGCCTTTTGACAAAGATACACGCATATGGTATCCAAGGTCCACTCCTGTCTTGGCTTAGAAGTTTTCTCACCAATCGATACCAGCGCGTTGTTCTGCGGGGACATTACTCATCTTGGACTTCCGTTTTGTCTGGTGTACCCCAAGGAACTGTGCTGGGACCCATTTTATTTTTAATTTATATTAATGATATTTCAAGAAACATTATGTCAAGCACAAAACTTTTTGCAGATGATATGAAATTGTATAGGATACTCAGGGATACTAAGGAAGATGTTGAAGAGCTACAGAAAGATCTTATTCGCCTGGAATCTTGGAGCCATGTCTGGCAGCTGAAATTTAACACAGATAAATGCGAAGCGATGCGCATTTCTAAAAAAAATGATTACTCAAGTCCCCAATACCATCTATGTGGTAACCAATTAAAAGCTGTATCTGAAGTTAAGGATCTCGGAATCTATATTACTTCGAACCTGTCATGGAGTATGCAAGCTAACAAATGCGCAAATAAGGCAAATAGTGTGCTTGGATTCATTAGGCGAACGGTGGGTCCTAAAAATCCTCAGTTGTTTTCAAAACTTTATAAGAGTCTAGTACGTCCGATACTCGAGTACTGCTCTCCAGTTTGGTGTCCGCACCTTAAAAAAGACTTAAACACCTTGGAGAAAGTACAACGTAGAGCATCTAAATGCGCCCTTGGAAATATTGGGCAAGACATGCCTTACGAAGAACGCCTAAAGCTCCTTAAATGGCCATCACTTGAACAAAGAAGATTATTTTCGTCGCTTATCGAGTGTTATAAGACAATAAATAGACTTAATGGACTTGATCCCTCGGCATTTTTCACATTTGCACATGATTTTCGGCCCTTAAGAGCCAACCATCGTTTTAAACTTAAGCTTACATCAGCAACTTTAAATAGTTTTAAACATTCTTTTTTTATACGCATAATAGATAAGTGGAACAATCTTCCAAAGGAAGTTGCTGAGGCGAAGAATTTGAATATTTTCAAGAACAGACTGAGACGTTACCTTACAGATTTTCCTAGTGAACACTAAGTTCTTTTACTATGTGATGTTTTATATACATATATGGTTACTATTTTAAACAGTTGTAAATAATTTATTTCTTAATGTATTTTATTATCAGGAGATAAACTAGAAAGGGATAACCTCTTTTATCTCCTTTTCACTTTCCGATTTGGATTTGTGAATAAACAGTCATTATTATCATTATTATTATGATCCAGTTTCATATTTTGAGGCAAACTTAACAAGTAATTAAAACAAATGATCACTCCTTGCCCTTGGCAGTTGTGGGCGGTTTTTTATTCTACTAAAATAATAGCAACACAACTTTACAAAAAGAAACGCTAAACATGCCGCCATTTTTATTGCGCGAAATTAACAGGTTCTTACGTACGGCTGATAGAAACTTCTCTCACACTGAAAGAACCTGAGCAGATACACTGTACGAAATGCAAACAAGGACTGAACATATAGCGTTGAAACTGCCATTATTTTGTGGATAGAGTTAAGCCTATCATTCTTTTTTTTTTTGAATCCGATTACATTTCATTGCGTAAATGTCTAAGCTCACTGATTTCTCTTTCTTTGGTAAATTTTTAACTATGCGCTTACTTACTCCAAGTTGAAGGACGAGGGGTCGATGGCCATATTAGTATTGCTGAAATATTACAGGTAAGAAAAATTAGAAGTACACACACATATATATAATTACATATCTAGCACAGGAACCTGGCGATAACCAGGTTGGGGGACTACGGTGAGAATTTTCATAGGGGGTTGCTGTCTTGGTTGGCTCAGTCCCTGAGGTAACTTGTCATGGGGTGGGAAAGGGGCCTCCATGTCAATCCCTAGTGGCGGGGGGAGGGTGCTTTTCAATTTGAAGGAAAGAAATTTCGTCTTTCAAAAATTCTAAGCTCACGACTACAGAATACAGCTGTAAACATCACCTCATTGCTAAAGTACGTGTAAGCGTGATCATTATTAATTCGTGTTATTTTTTAAAAAAGAAAGATCGCCTTGTTGTTTTTTTTAAATTCTTTATCAACAAAAATTTGTTTTAAACGTCTCGTTTGCTAATATTTCTGGAATTAGCCTGAAGTTATCTACATGTATTGCGTGTTGAAACACTTTTTAATAACGTTTAATGCAGGATTGATATATAAAAAAAAGAACATTATTTTATAAGGTTTCTATTGAATTAAGAGATTTTACAAAGTTTTTGAAGCCCGTCAATGACATCGCAGTTTGTGTTTATCAAATCTAAAATACCGATGCGCTAACTATGAAGTGAAAAGATTACTTACCTGAGGACATGGAAGTTGTCGAAGGTGAAGAGGCTATTATTCATCAAATGAAAAGAAAAAGAAAGATAGATAGAAATGAGATCTAAGAATATTTGGCAATGATTGAACGGACCAGTACAAACAACAAAAGACAACGTGCTGGGAACGTCGAAATTGTAAGTGTTATAATTTATCACTGAAAAATGAAAATAAAAGAATCGAAATAAAATATGTTTCCATAGAAAGGTTTATATATTTTATGGACATACGAGTAACATTTACCTCATTTTCAAGGCTAAAATAATTGTCAGAAATGAGTTAACTAAGAATAGAGAGAGTATACCGTTTTTTTAAAGCTTTTCAATTAACTTTCAGCTGTAGGCTGTTTAAAAGTCTGAAACCTACCTTACCTTCTGCTAAAACATTTCACGTCAATTGTTACAAATATCATTCTATATAATTATATAGTTCCTCAAAAAAATGCAAGTAAGTTAAATTGCATAAACTCGCAAATACCTCGAGTAGGAGATACTGAAGTTGCTGAGGGTATAGGAATTGAATTGTCTATAGAAACAAATACAAACTAGGATTATCTATTTCTCAACACTCAAGGCCACATGGCCGAATGTTTCAGGGAACGGGCCCGGGAGTGCAACACGGTCTTCCCGAACACCATCGCTCTTGCCACCAGCTGGGGCGGTTGTTCTCAGTTGTTTCCTGAGTTCATCTCCACAGCCTCACCGGGGACTTCCATATAAAAGTGACGGGTATCCCCCGTCAAAAAGAAGCCCAAAATGGACGTGGCTCGTGATTTATTTGACCCCCATAGTAGATTACACTAAGCACAAACCTAAGTGATGTCATTATGGATAAAAATGTTCATAGCTTTCGAATGAATACCCCAAGCAAGACCAAATGCAACAGCATCTACCCCTAAGCGAGACTGCAAACTTTCCCGATACTTTCATATAGAGTTCCCCAAGCCGCGGCTCTTCGGTAGTGCTTGTAAATTAGTTAACTGATTTGCCTTCAGCCACTTGCTATTTTTTCTTGAGTTTTTTTTTTCTGCTCTCATTTGTAGGCCACAATATAAACTACTGGGCTATCAGGGTCTATCAGAAATTCTTTTTAAATTTTAAAGCTTGTCCGCAATTAGCCATACATAGCAAAAAATATCAAAAGTTTAGCTTACCATAACAGTATTTAATTTTAGAATACAATTGGAAAAGGAGAAAATAAAGACACCAAGAGCAAAACGTAGTATATTTTAAATGGGAACCAGGTATGCTTAAGTCACTTTATTGGATCTACTGTAGAATTCTCTAAAATTCTGTTAAAAGGTGAAATTCTCCATATTTGGACATTTTATTTTCGCTCATTTTTGGTACCAGTCGATGCAACTCAAAGACCAAATTAGATGATTATATTATCATACGGATAAAGAAAAACAAATCTCTCTTGCACTGCCATGATATCTGCCAGTTCTGCACTTACGTTTACTTATTAAAAGTTAAAATTCAACTGTTCAACGCAGAGCGGTGTTGAGGCTCACAGTACTTAGGGACGGACCACTATTTTTCTGGAGGGGGATGAGAAATATGGAAAAAAAATTGTTTGCAGGGTCTGAAAAGACAAAGTAAAGTGTTTGAAAACACGATATGTGTATGAAAAATGTTTGCAGGGAAGTCAGATAAGCCGTCAAAAATTTTAGTTTCAAAACTGATTCAAATAATAACTGAAAGTAACAAATTGAAACAAGGACAAAAAGATATGGAACTGGGTACTTCAAAGTGGTCATTTTATAACATTGAAATAAATGATAAAGTAAAAAATTGGTGATTCTTTGTGCCTATTTATTCTCAACATTATTTGTTAACATTTTGCCCTATTAAACTTCACAGAGTTTTCTCAAAACTATATGAAACAAAATAATATAATTCTTCAAACTCGCTTTACTCATCGCTGCTATTCCCATAATTATTTCAGAAGCCAATTAAAAAACTCTGAAGAGAAATTGCTGAGAAAGCTCTGTACATGTGTATGTGTATCTGACAAAAATATTCTGTGGTGTTCATGAAATATTCCTCTATAACTAATAAAATTTTAAAAAATGACAGTAAACGATTCAAGCAGCTACACCTTGACATTCATTGCATGTTATTTGACATCTGAAACTTTTTCGTTGTAGCAGAGAAATCCCGACCCGGAACAAGTGTTATTTTTTCTTGAATTTCTGTGACCGTTTTTAAAATCTTTTCAACTCCCTGAAGAAGTCTTCGTTGGTTAGACGAAAGGAGCAGGGAAAACACGTTTTACAGCTACAGTTCGCAGAGTGCTGCTCACTAGTCTTAAATTAGTTAAAAAAATTGAAAAACTTACGACTCCCTTTGCTCTAAACTCCTTGTATTTGCGTCAGTGGCTGACAGAGAAGACGAATAAAGAAAGCACAAACTATAAATTACTAGGATCTTATATGGACAAAATAAGTTGCTAGCGCACTTTTGATTGTTTTTTGAAAAATAGCTTAATAAGTTTATAATAGTTTTTAGCACAAAAGAAAAACAATGGTTTGCAAGAAGGTGAATTTTGGGGAAAAAAAAACTATCGCAGAGGGGTAGATATGAAAAAATATATTACTTGCAGAAGAAAATTCCTTATCCCCTCACTCCAGAAAAATAATGGTCCGTCCCTTAGAGGAACCCATATGCAGCTATCACTGGTCTTGATATGAAAAGTAGCATACACGTTCAGGACAAAACTATTCTACCGCAGGCTCAACCGTTCATTTATTAATTATGATATCATACTTACTTGAGCAAATCACTGATGCATCTTCCCTGTG
>OZ038000.1:22548959-22568959 GCA_964035705.1 Porites rus | reverse complement strand
CAGTGATATTGAGACTAAGCCAGTCCTCCAAGACATCACTGGAGAACAGTTTTGAGGATCTAATAAAGTGCAAGATACGAGATTGTAAACCCAGTATAATGCTCGCCGGTTCTGGGAGCACTGATGATCGGCATGGCGGAATGGGAACTGAATGCCTGAGGCACCATAGTGAATTAGCGGAGCTGATTCGGCCATCAACAAAGGGGAGAAATATACCAAAACCATGTCATGGATCACAAGCTAAATTTCATTTGCACCATTAAGATCTGCACTGGCTCATTTTTCCTCGAGGCTCTACAGCAATAAGAAGAGTTTAACGTAATATTAAGAACACTGACATTAACAATGAAACTGTAGAAAATGCCATTTAGGAGATATGAGGTTTTATTTTTTATTACTGTTACTAGACTTTTTTATACCAAAAAGGAGAATTTTTTAATTATTATCATGTAGACAAGTTGATTGTTGAGACCGTGCTTTCTCACTTACGAAAGTAATCTGCTATGGCATTTCTGATGTACATTAGTTGTTTGTTGAATTTTTATTTGAGTTTATAGAAATTAGTAAGTACATTGTAAATAGATGAATGAAGGTTGCTTTCTGTCATAGTACACTGGACAAAACTGTTCTGGATTGACGTTTCACGATACAAAACTCTGTCGAAAAGCAATTTTTTTTTCTCAATTTTAGCAAAAAATGATTTAATACAAGAAAATGTTGTCAGATGTTAATTTGCAAATATCGCAAAAAATAACAACAATACCAAATCTAGCAAAGATCAGTCTTGTAAAGGCAAACAAGGCCCAGAGGAAGTCCTTAAATTTCGCAAAAATCGCAAAAGTAACAAGAATATTTTATTGCAACAAGAAAAACACGTTAACAAATATCGCAACAATAAAAGCAATAATAAATTTTGCAGACCTGCGAGTGAGCGCAGCAAACGAGTGAAATATTTTTTCATCACCAGAAGAGAAATTTCGTATCGCCAAGTGGTCATATAATGTTTTTTTTTAATTATATAAATATCAATGAAATAGAAAACCAGTTCAATTTTAAAATTGAAAATAGTTTTTTGGTGTAAAAGGCGCGAAATATTACGTAGCCATAGCAACGGTAATTTTTCACGTGTATAAGATAAATAATATCAAAGGTGACGAATTACTCCTTAATTTTGGCGCGAAATTTCAGCATTAATTTGTAATTTCACATGTGTAATTACAAAATTGCTATCATCGCGGCAACCCTTCCGTACGTCTCAGTGTCAAGATGGCGACGAAGTTTTAAAATGCGGGGAATTAAGATGTCAGGGCACAAAAAGATGCTCTAGAAAACCTGAACACACAAGAGAACATCAAGAAGGATTCTAGCAGGTATTTTGCCGAAAAAGTCTGAAAAATTCTGAACTTTATAAGCCAAATTTAAGGTCTAAACATTTGAGAGAGTGGAGTTCTCGATCGATACGATCCGGGATAAACATGTCAAAAATCCAAGTAATGTCATTACTTGGCTGTGTAGCCGCGTGATGCGGTTCCAGTCGAGACCCACAAATTGGCCCTTGCTCACCATAGAGTCTCCAGTAGCTCAAGTGGTTAGAGCATCCGACTAGATCACGGAGGGTCGTGGGTTCAAATCCCATCTGGGACTCGGAATTTTTTTCCGAGTCCTCCTCAAAATTAATATCATGTTGTTGTTGTTTCATCTTTAATATACTCACTTTGGAGGTTGGTTGGCTGCATCTTGGATATGCTTTAACGTGACAGCGCGATGCTGTTAGTGAGTTCTCGTGTGCCAGTCATTACTTGGCTGTGTAGCCGCGTGATGCGGTTCCAGTCGAGACCCACAAATTGGCCCTTGCTCACCATAGAGTCTCCAGTAGCTCAAGTGGTTAGAGCATCCGACTAGATCACGGAGGGTCGTGGGTTCAAATCCCATCTGGGACTCGGAATTTTTTTCCGAGTCCTCCTCAAAATTAATATTGTTATTATTAGTTATGTAATTTTTATCACAGATATCGATAGATAGATAGATCGATAGTTTATTAAAATATCGAACATGGCAGTCCGTAGACTGAATTGCGTTACAATTACTTAAAACTAAGATTAAATAAATTCCAAAAATATAAATACTAATTGAAATTATAACAAAAAACATTTCTATAAAAATGCGGAAAAACTCTCTCTATATAACTAGGTACAAACTAGTCCAAAAAATTATGTACACATACTTGGAATAAAAGTGTTCTTAAAACGATTTGTATGTGTGCGGGGCATGGCATAAGCCCTGGACTGTCTTAGATTATGTCTGTGTTCCACTTACGTTTTACATGCAAGGGCTTAGACTAATTTAAGCATAACACTCTACCTATTAAGTGTTTAAGTCAATTTTTAAGTTGAAACAATGACTTTTCTGCGGATATGGTATGTACTATGGAGAGAAGTAACACGACGAGACTGAATGTAACACAGTATTGAAGAAACTGCCCCTACAAAAAAACAAAATTTACTGTGGCATTCATTGTTTTGCTCATCAGAAATGTGCATATCCAGCTGATCTGTGACATTTCCACATATTCATCATCTCACATAAAACCCAAGGAGGGCTTCATATTAAACACGTAAGAGACTAGTGCTGGGGAACAACTTTAATTTATACTTTTGTGTACAAATATATGATAGTTAACTGAGCAGCGAGTCAACATTCATGTATAAGTAACAGTGAACTTAATTACTCTCTGACGTCTTTGAATTTGCAATATTGCGTGCTCAGCAACATTGCTGTGGGCCAGTTGAATTGTTGATTCCCTGTAAGGTCAAAATTTCGACGAGCGACATTAATTGTCTTAAAACAGCGAAACAAGATTGATGAAATGGCGATAGACAACAAAAAGATAGGTTGAAACTGCGACAGAGAAAAAAGGCAAATACAATAGTAAAAACCCGAAAGGGACATGGCTTACTCCTCAGTATGCGAAAACAAAGGCTGCGTTCCTTTGAGATGATCCGGATCATGGTTGTTGGGGATAAGTACAGATTTCTTCAACTCAAACGATGAAAACTAAAATAAAAATACAAAACTTGTAGGTAGAGAGCCAAATAGAACTGAAAAACGAACGAGATACTCACAAGTTCTGTCTGTAAAACAACGCAACAATTGTCACAGATCACGCTAGTCACATGAAAAAAGAGGTCACGTGACCAGCGCTCAGGTCCCTATCAAAAAAACGTAACGGTTTTCGGATAATGTTCATGTCCGATGTTTAAATTAGATTTGTCCCGAGCAATGGTAGATCAAATGAACCGATGAATCCACTATGGACAAGGATTCATCGGTTCATTTGATGTACCATGATCCGAGTGAACTCGGATCACTGATCCTGATCTGGAGCAAGGGAATGCACCCTTTAAGGAGTTTCGAAATTCAGACATAAGACATATATATCTCCTCCCTCCTCTGAAGAGGACCTTATTGTTAGATGCCGTATTGCGTGATTTTGAAGTAAGCAAAGAGAGTGCAGCTATTGGGAAAACATCTCCAGCTACAGACTGAGCAATATTAATGATAATGTGATTTTGAAGTAAGCAAAGAGCGTGCATTGTATTGGGGAAACCCCTCCAGCTACAGAGCAATATTAGTGATTGTCGCTTCAGATCTTTTGCATATAAACATTATAAATTTTATATTATTTATCAAAAAACTTGAACACTAGCTGGAACAGCACTGAATTACTGCTTCGAACAGTCCATTGCTACCCCTAACGGTAGGAGATACCCATTACCTTATAGACTATACATCGCAGTACACCCAGGGAGTTTTCCTTTGTGGGATACTTACAATTAATATTTAGAGTGAAACTTCTTGAATTAAACGAGCCTTGACATCGGTACTGTCCTCCATCTTGAGCAGTTATGGAATGTATATTCAGTGTATATGTATCACTATTCAATGAAACTGTAATCCTCCCAATGCTTAATGTTGTGATTCTCTGACCCGAGGGACTTATCCAAGAATCAAAGGTTAATTTCTCCTATTACGATGCAAGGCACTCTTGAATTTCTTCCTGCCATGTTTATTGTTTCTGTAAACGGCAATCTAACTGTTCCATCTACAAGAAAAGAAGAAAAAGATACCAAACCCCTCAGTATTTGATACTATTATTGTCATTATTATTATATTATTTATTATTATTATTATTATTATTATTTTATATTTAGCAAGAATATCAAGTTTGGTGCCAATGTACGTATTATGTTCAAGCCTAGCTTCACTCCCAGAATATTTAACAATGGAGTCTCATAAGGTGGTTATAACTTTTGAGTCTGTTCGAAATCCTATGGTGTCAAACCTGTTTGACAGTACTTTCAAATTTTCCACCAATAAGGTTTCTCATCATTTTGGAAACTTTGCTGAAAGGGTGGAAACCAGGCGGTGTGCGTCACGAGATTCGACCAATCAGAATGCGTTATAGAGTGATTTTGCGCTTGGGAAGAGCCGTTTTAAGAGGTGTATATGGTAAAAATTTCGCTTTATTCCAAGCTTCTGTAGGTAATTTCTACCCTATACGGCCGTGGAAAGTTGTTCGAACACTTTATCTTGATAGTGGTTACGTTACTTTAAATTATTTTGCTCTCTTGAGCGTTTATGACAAGTTTGAATTGCTTGGTCATGTACAAGCCGCCATGATGATTTGAGTGTGTTTTTTGCCGTTCTTCTTGGATTCATTGCTGGCTACTGTTAGCGGTTTTATTGGATTTTTTTGGTCATCGTGTTACTTCAACATTTCTTCTTTGCAAATTTCGGTGTCTACCTGGTCTACCCCTGATAGCTTTCCCGTTATGAGCCGTTGAAAGTGTCTTGGAATTAAGAGATCGTCTTAACCAAGTAGCACAACTGCTGGGAAACGGGCTGAGAAAACATGCCGAAGCGGAAGCCGACGTGAAGCGAGAAACGCCAAATCTAGGAAGAGTTTGTTCCATTTTAAACCAGAAAAGGTAAATAAGTTTGAATGTTGTAATGACCTTTGGAAACAAAACATTTTTCATAACCCAGTGCGGAAACTGAAAGCGTGACTTTAAAATAAGTTGCATGTAGTGTGTACCATGTGTATGTAAATCTTTATGTAAGCTTCATGTGAGGGATTAAATTGTCACAAATCTCTACCAAAACACAAAACCATTATCGAACATCTAGCCAACATTAGCCTCTTTACGTTCCAGGCTTTCAGATAGTAGAGCGCGGCGGTAAGTGGGGAGCGAGTTAAGTTGTACACCGGGAAAATTGGGTAGGGGGGGAAGGGGGGGGGGGGGGGCTAGAGCGAGAGAACGCCTTTAAACTTTGTTAACAAAGGGTCGTTCTGGTATACTGGAGTCCAGTATACCCTCTTATTGGTCGATTATGACACCTTCTGTTAACACTCGAGCACTGGTGACATTGATGAGTAATGCAATATGGACGGAGAGAGACATCTGTTATCGAATCACGCGGACATCGAAGCTACTATAAAGAGGGTATTAATGGGGTGGTGCCTTTCACGGTTATCGGCTAAAATTTTGGCTCTTTTACGGCTATCGGTTCATTTTTTTCAGTTACGGTTAACAAAAAAGTTAAAAATTAACTTCTTTTGTTTCAAAAAGTTAAATATTAATTAACTTGTATTTTTTGTATCTTTAAATCAAAGTAAAGGTCTTCGGATCATCTCGGGATGAAACAAGCTATTCTTTTGAAAAATTTTAACATTTGATAGATCATACTTTTTATAAAGTATTCCACTTCTAATATTATTTTACACGTAGAAATGTCAATGGTCAATTTAAAAGTAATCTTTCTGAAAAAGCACAAGCAGACACGCAAACGCCCAACTCATGGCCGGGGCGTGACATTTATTATAACAGAAATGGCCGTTTTCACACTAGAGACGGATTATTCGTGTGACACGGGTTATCCGTTTGATGATTCGCGTCAGATAAGTAATACTTTTTAATCTGAAAATGGAATAGTTTTAATCGACGGACAGTTTGAAGACGGGATTATCCGTTCCAGATAGCCTCTTTACAGCCGCCCCCTCCCCTCAGAAAAAATCAGAGATGGGGTGTCTGTAGAGAGGGCGCGACTGTACACAGGCTAGTCTCCGACGGATAATCCATTTCTAGCTCTAGCGTGTTCAGTGTTTTTAATGATAGCGAAGGACTGTACGGAACGAATGATTGCCGTTGCCTTGTCCGTAGGCTTCATTATTCCGCGCTACTAATGTGTTTCGGGTCACGTGGGCCGAGCGAGTTCGCCACCGAAATGCCTTGACCGAGATTGCGTGCGTGGGAAGACGCCGTAGAGAGACAAGGCATGACAATGTCTACCGTAGTGTCAGAGAAAAACACGGATCGGTGAAATGCTGTTTATCGGCAATTTGTTTTACAAGGAGTGATGTCTCCGCGTGTTGTTTCACTAATGTTTCGAGGGCATGACCTCCTGAAAATCGCAAATATTAATCCCCTGCAAGAAGCCACACTTTCGCTATGGAAAAAATTAGTTTCCCGAGAGAGTGGCGCAAATGGAGCCTAGGTCGCTTCGCCTAACGTATCTAGGGAGTCAGACTAGCCGGGAAATAAAAAACGCAACCATAAGTGAGTTTAGTACCTCCCTTAAAAGTAGCAAATCTAGGGAACAATTTCTTTTACGGTTAACTGATTTTTTACCCTATTTACGGCTAACGGTTAAAATTTTTCAATTTTTACGGCTATCGACTAAATTTTTGGCCGTTTTACGCCTATCGTTTAACCCCATTGAGACCCTCTACTTCGAGCGGAATTTGAATTTTGCCAATAAATTCAACAAAATGACAGCCTGCGTAGCTGGCGCTTGGAAGTAATGGGCGCAAGAAAGAACAGGGCGTGCGATGGAGACACATGAGCAGATATGTGGAGCGCCTGCCCGAGAGGCCCATGAATAGCCTTCGTGGCGGGCGTAAAAAGGGGAGGGGGAGGGGGGAAAGAGAAAAGCGCAAAAGCAGGGAAATCCCCTCTTTTTCCCTTCCTTCCTATCCCCTACCCCATTCGAAGCCTGCTACGCAGGCTACTCATGATCTTACTCGCTCTTTGAGAGTACTAGTCAAGAGGCTCCGGAGGGGATAAGTGGTCGCGTTAGGCGAGAAAACTGTCAGTCAAAGAAAACATGAGATCGTTTGTGGCATGTAGTACATGGACAAGGAAGTGATGGTCTTATTTTGCACCACTAAATTGTATAATCGAAGTTCAGATCTTGGAGGTCGCTTCAGTGGGACTAATAATGTGGTTGTAATCTAAAAGAAAAGTCGGAGTGTTCAAACAGTATTCACGAAGGAACGATTTGACATCAAATACGCATTAGCAGAAGCTGCGACAGACAAAACAGTTGTCGAATCGTTCAAATGAAGATCAGAAGAAATATTCTTTGTTCAAAAAGAACTTGGCGGGTGCTTTGTGGATGGAAAGCATGTTCTGTTTGCAGCTTTGCTGGCTCTTATCGCCAGTCTTATTGTATGCGTTGAAATAATTTTGCTTTTTTGAGGCAACGATTATCCATTTCAAAAGAAGACTAAATCTTCTTCTTGTGGAATCTCGAGTGCTTGAGTTATGGAAGTTCGAGACGAAGGCGTGTAAACCATCATCATTCTGAACCTCGTCAATCAAAGGCGAACAGGTGCCTGGTGGGTCAACGTACAGGTGGGCCTGGTCATTGTGCTCGATATAGCTATAATAATATTAGAAAATGCCGCGAAATCGCATCATGGGCGCTGTTTACGCATGCCTACTAGATAGTAATTAGCAAATGTAAATCGCAGTATCGTATTCGTGTCGATAGGTGCCTGAATCCAAACTGACACCACACCAAATTCGTATTGACGCAAATATCAAGTATGCGGTTTTATTATGCGGACTCGTGTGGACGTGGCCTTAGTGTTAAGGAGTCGATAAAACTTTCACTTGTCAAAGAGAAAAAAATCCTACATACCTGATTTTTTCACCTACAAAGCGTCTTGACGCGTAAAAAACAGAGTAAAAATAACACAAAATAGTAAGGTTTCTGCAACCAAACTCGGAAACACGTTGTAAGACGCCAGTTTTTTTCCCACTCAACTACAGCTACGTTCACACGGTACCACAAAAATTTTCGACCGGTTGAAAATTCGTGCGATTAAGTGTTCCGTCCACATGAAACCACTTTAACAGTGCGAAAATTAAGCCACCTAGCCGTAGCCGTTCAAAGTTCCGTGTGAAAAAAGCGAAAATATTGCATGCCGTGGTGGTAAAAGTTCTACCTCCTTCAGTATGGCGATTATATTCCGGAGAGGTTAGATGAAAGACAATATCTAGTTTGTCCACTGTGGATGTTACCGTTTAATTTGAGTAGATTGTTTAGATAAGCGGGGACTTCACCTCGTAATCCGTGCTTACGAGCAATGATACATTTAGATATTAAAGCATCGTTATAAAATGGCAACCATTTCAGCCGATCAAACAAGGGAACTGATGGTGCTAGAGGGTGGGCATTTAAGATCACTCTAGCTGCTCGTTTCTGGAGGTTCAGGACTCTCCCAAGGCTTTCTTTAGCTTTCTTTATAACAATTAGTTCAGAGGAAACTTGCATAATTAATTACCGGCATGATCAAACCATTGATATAAAGCAATCTTTGTTTGACTGGATAATTCTTAATTTTCTTTAACAAGCCGATGTGCTGTGTAAGTTTCTTACAAACAGTGTTAACATGCTCAGAGAAAGATATTTCTTCATCAATCTCAAGACCTAGCAGCGTAACGTTCATAAAGTTAGTAAGCAAACTGTCATGCAAGTTATCTCAGGGTTATCCTTTATTTTGGTCTAGAGTCGCTTTCCCTTCACTAAGAGGACCTTGATCTTTTTCTTATTGAGTGGAAGCCTATTGGCCAATGCCCAGTTAAAAACATCTGATACAGATGTATTAAGAGATTCTTGGAGTCTTCCAATGCTGTTACAGTCTGCTGACGATGTGATTGTAGTGTCGCCTGCATAAAGATCGATTTCAGAAGAGCTGATATGAAGCGGCAGGTCTTGCCGTGTGAACATGGCCTGACACTTCGTTTTTCAATTGTATTCTATGCAAAGCCTTATGGAAAAAGGCCTCTTTTGCGTCTCAAAGCGAGCTCTGAAGAGACTGTACCAAGCGTTATCGCTCATAGAGTGATTTTCGTATGACCTTAAAATGAAAACGCGCGGCCAAAACAGAAAAAACAAACAAACAGAAATACAGCGATTTCATTGGTTTATCGAACGGATACAAATGCTCGTGGCTTTTGGTTGGTTAAGCGAACGATCGGGTGAAAAAACTTCATGCCCGAGAACTTTCTAGAAATCAACCGTTACTACGCTTTCACGCTATACAGCAACACGAGTGGACAAATTGGAACAATGCCTTCTCAGTATTAGGATTTTCTTTGCGGGAAAACGAAGAGGCCATGTCAGTTTTGATCTTTTCATCCATTGGCTTATAAAACAAATAACGAACACTTACCGAAACCATTTTTCAAGGTCATACGAAAATCGCTTTATTGCAATTTCTAAGATTTCTAATGTCGTTACCGCACGCCGGCCTGGTTATGGCCCGAACTGAGAAATACGATGTTGCAAAAAAGCGTAAAAGTAAGAGTTTGTATCGGAATGTATCGATCGCACATGAAAAAAAGGCCACTTAATTCGCCTCTTCTTTGCGTCGCTTATTTTCCCGTGACGTTTTGGGCTGTTTCGCAGATATTTCAGCTGCTTTGCGATGTCATATGCCCAATTCACACCAACTAAACATGTTTAATTAAACCAGGTTTTTTAAAAAATGAAAACAGACGTGGAGAACTGGAACACAGGTTTTTACACTGGATTTGAATGAAATTTAACCTGTTCTGTAATTTGTTCTAAATTGCGATTAACGTTAGTCCTTAAGAAGCTTTTATGAAAGAAACAATTTTAAACCGTGTTGAACTTAAACACGTTTAAGCTTTGATGTGAATTACTCACATCGACGGCTCCTCAGGAGCCTGGGCTATCAGTGTTTAGATAACACTGAATTACATGTAAGCTAAATATGCATGGCGTTACACTATCTAAAATTCTCCGGCGAATGGCTTGCAGCCGTACTAGTTTTTGCCTCACCGTATAGTTAGTTGTACGCCCTGACCAGTCCCCTCCACTAAATGTGAAAATATCAGGGGGGATCAGCGATTTCGAGTATGACGATCGACGAATCCATCGTTCTCGCGTAAATATGCTCAAATGTAACCGCTCAGAAGTTTTTCGCTGATTATCCTTTTTCAAGCTAATCAGAAACAGGCAGTTCAATTTTGAACTAGTTCAATTTTGAATATAGTTAGTTGTGCGCCCTGACCAGTCCCCTCCACTAAATGTGAAAATATCAGGGGGGATCAGCGATTTCGAGTATGACGATCGACGAACCCATCGTTCCCGCGTAAATATGCTCAAATGTAACCGCTCAGAAGTTTTTCGCTGATTATCCTTTTTCAAGCTAATCAGAAACAGGCAGTTCAATTTTGGTTAGTGTTGAGGGCAGACTTTGCCCTTGGCAACGAAACGAGACCAAGTGTCCACTCCTGTTTTGGAGCTTTGCGCTGTAGTAGCTTTCTCCCACTTATGTGAGGTTTTAAGTGTTAAAACACGTTTAGGGGCCCGCTTTTTATCCAATAGACCTTCCTGCGTTTTGGTTTTGTTTTGAAAGTCTTTCTAAATCTGACCGGTTAATTTTCATACATACAAACTATTCAGTTGAACTGCTCTTCGGCTACCTGTGAGGACCTGTGGGTATTGTTGACACATTCCTAAAGATTTTTGATGTTGGTCATTTCCAGATCGATATTGATCTATCCTCCATATCAAACCATACAGAGACTGATTTCCCTGCTCGGGAAACCGTTCCTGCCTTCTACGCCGTTTGGACAGGAGTCAGTGTCCCGTTTGTTATCTTTGTTTGCAAGGATTTGGACTGTAAATATCCCAATCAGGATTGAACAGAAAGACTTAGAGGAAAAAACAGAGATATTCACGTCGTTACAACAGTTGTAACACCACGTTCTGCTTGTATTACACGTCGGTCACCTCACAAAAGCTAAGCTTAATTATGACTTGAAGTTAATTATGGGTTTGTATCTTTCTTGGTTTGTAACCGTAAAATTCGAGGAGCGTTTTTCTAGTTGGTTGTTTTTCGACTTTTTACCTGAGAGTTGACAAGAGACAAGAAAGAAAATATCCTCAAGAAATTCAAAACCCTTCGCAATAGCATTAACATCAATTAAGTCAACTTTAAGGTATATTTTAGGCTGAACACGTAAATATTCACCACACTGCTTTAATACACTGCCAAGAAAATCGGTATCGCTATATATATATATATATATGTTATTCATCCAAAATATTCCTCCGCTTCTGATTGGCTTAAATCTTCCGGTTAATTATTCACATTACCAGCTAAAGTTGACCAAATTTGAAAGTTGTGTCAATACTGTCATAGTTTTGCATAATTATAGTCATGCAGCGAAAGTAACATAACGCTTCTATAAACTATCCATTCAGGACTTTAATTTGCTGAACTAAACTGCAACTACGGCTTTCTGAATAGCACACAAATGACCCCCGCGATTTTGTTGACAACGTCCCGTTACATAGCTGGCAGTGGCGTGTTAATCTGCAAAGGAGAAAAGTGCATATAGAGGTAAGTTGATTAAAATGTTACTGACTCTTCAAAGGCATTATGTCTTTTGGTTATGAGTAAGGATATAGCAACATGCAAAGTCTGCACTGAGAGCCATGCATATGATTCGTGCTCGAAAGATCACTTTGAAATATGACCTACATGTTTTTCATAGAGAGGAGAAGTCGTTACGACACGTTGCCATTGTAGCAATATTTTTGGATCACAACAAAACGAAAATTTTCGCACTGTTTCAAACTTCAGCGATCTTACTCAATTTCATTTAATTTGTCAAATGTTTGGGAAATTTTCTGGATATAATCCGAAAGGACCGTATCAGAGTTTAGAAAAAAAAAACTTTTTGTGTTGTGTTCACCTACTCCTTAAACCGGGCG
Source organism: Porites rus (assembly GCA_964035705.1). NCBI lineage: Eukaryota > Metazoa > Cnidaria > Anthozoa > Scleractinia > Poritidae > Porites > Porites rus. Next base: position 22,556,863 of record OZ038000.1, on the reverse strand, counting down.
CCTGAAATTAGTACGTCTCATGTCGCAGTGGTGCATCGACGGCTAAGAAATGTACGTGTGATGCACGTGGAAAGTTGTTGTTTTGATAATCGATTTTTTTTGCCGTTCTCGTCACTGTCACCGTCGTCTTTGCTTAATATCGGCCCTATTGTTGTCATCCAGAAAAATGGCTACCATGGTAACTTGACGTCACACTTCTCCTCTCTATTTCACGTACTATGTGAAATCAAGTTATTCTAATAGCGGAGCTCCACCTGCGCGCGAAGCACGCGCGTGGACAGAGCCCCATAGCTAAGGGAATCTGGTAATCTACCCATCCGAGAAGATTTGGCAATCACGTGACGGTACGCCCGACCGTCCGTCCTCACCACAGGAAAACCAATGTTTTTTTTTCCAATATATTTATTTAATTTTATTTATTTAAACCAATGTTTACTCTCACACTTTCTAGCTAGTTTGGGAGAGCAAGGGAAAACTAATTGCACATCAATGTTGTGATCAATTGACAGCTGACCAGTATCACCTGACCGTCCCGTGGGCTCAAGTGTCGAGCCACCGAGACCAAGGTCGAGTATTTTTTTGAAGTTATCCACTGACATATTACCAGTTTCAAATGACCGCAGGCTCAAGTTTATTTTTTCCAATGATTCATATGAAATATGTTGTCTTTATGTCACTATGGCCCCGCACTGTAAAGATTTTGATTTCAAACTGACCTCGGACGCGAAAATTCAGCCAGTTTTTAAAAAGATACAGGTGGGGAAGACCTTTTCATACCATGATCAAGCGTTGGTCACGCTCTACGTCCAATTTTTATCCTCTGATTGGTCAAAATTTGACAGGTGAGTTCATGCGGAAAATTTATGCAGCATCTTGAAAGTTGTTTACTTTGGGAGTTGAAGCTAACAGAGTTTTGTGTCAACTTGTGATGTTTTTAACTGTCTTTTTCCACTGGATGTACAAAATGAAATACAGCTGCTATCAAGAGTCTTGTTATTCATGGCTGGTTTGTTTCTTGGGTTTTTGGTTGAGAAATGCGTCGGTTGTCAAAATTCGGTAATCCGATTACGGATGGCATCGTTTTCGTTTTTCACCTTGCTTAATGCGTAAGAGGGTTTAAAAGTCTCAAGCAACTGTGGCCTTCCTTGATACCAGCTTGATATCTTTCAGGAAATGAATCTCTAGTGGTAAGCCTGAGTAATTATTGTATTTGATGTTTGTTTTTGTTATATCTAATTTCATGAAGTCGAGCACAGTTTATGCGGCAAGTTTATGCACGTTTGTAAGATTTGAGTTAATGATCTGACCTAGTACTGTATCAGTGTTGATATAAGCTTACACAGAACTTTAAAAGGCCTTCAGATATATTTTCTCACAACAAATAGAAAGAAAACGTTCCGAAGAATAGGTAGTCATAAATTTGGCTGTAGAAAGGAAACTTTGAGCGGTTTTCTTGCTTCGAGGAGTTCAGCTTTAAAATACATGTCTTCGTGAATGTTGCTCTTCGTGAATTGTTGCTCTGTAAATGTTTCACCGAATTATATTTCTTTTATTGATTGTTAGTAGTCTCTCTTGCAATTTTAATCACTTGTCCGTGGCGTTTGTTTTCATCGTTCATGAACATCGCTTGCAGGAGTACTTAAAAATGTCGCGCGTATCAAACGCTTTATAAGATTACACATCGTTATAACTGAAACCATTAAATAACAAAAAAAATTAATAATAAATTCGTTATTATGTTGAAGCGTAACTCTCTTAAAGTTTATTCAAACACTCGACCACACTGACAGCTCGCACTAGAAATGAGAACCGGCTGGCAGTATGGGTGATCTTGGAAATTTTTTGAACGGTTTCGCTAAAAGCCCACGATTGATCGTCCTGAAAATTGACTAAGTGGAATTTGTCTTGAAAAATTGTGAAATACCGCATTCTGTCCGAGGTCTGTATGATAAATAGTACTGTTTCACTTCAGATTTGATGTATAAAAAGTAGAAAAGGTTGGTTTACACACCCCCAGATTTGTTAGCAAGAATTTGTAAAGTAAACCTCTCGAACGCAAAAAAATTCGGTTTGATTTGTTTCCAAGAATTTGTTTTCGAGGCCTAATCTATTGTGATCAAGAGCCATTATGGCTCTTAAGTGTGATAGAAGATGTTTGCTATTTTTTTGGTGTACATATAAGACTATCAACTCGATGTAAGATGTTCACTCTAAAATAACTTAGCCTTTCCCTCAAAAGTCACATGAATGTGTCCTTAAGTTAACTGATTTGTGGATTACAAGTTTATTGTTTGATTAAAATTTTAAATTTATTAATGGGAGCTTCGCTTTTGGCCCTGGTTAAATCTATATATTATTGACTACAAGGCACCCCAAAACGCACGGTGACTTCTTCTGTAAAAAGTCACTGGAGTCTTACATTGTAAGGTTCATTGTCAACATCACTATAAGCAAGTAAAGCCCAAAATTTAAATTTTCTAATCTATAATCTTTCAGGGCAAAATACCTGAACAAACAGATGACTTGATCTTGTCTATTTCTCCCTGTAGTTGCTGGAAGTTCTCGACAAGAACCACACGTTGTTTATCTCCTGCTATCTGTATCAGGGTTGCATTATCTATCTTTGAACCAATGCCAACTGCTACTACGTAAACCTTGTCCTAAATTTAGCACAATAACGAGAAACGAAAAGAAGCAAAAGTACTATTAACCGGCTCGGACGTACATGCAATTTCATACCCCCACCCTGGTACAAGAGAGAGGGGGCGGGGGGGGGGGGGGTCGATGGAACTCCTCCCCAGAGTTTCTGATATGTTGCAGTATTTCAAAACGATTTTGCCTTCAGTGGAAAGCCTTTGATCTTCACAACAAGGTGAGGTATAATTTATGAGTGGTGGCGCTGCTGGAGGCCCGTGACGTCATCAAATATAGTCGCCATCTTGGCCGCCATCTTGAATTTTACCAAGAATTAGAAGTCAGGTTAAAATCTAGCCTGCGAACGGCAGACGTTTTTCCTCGCTCATCGCCGCTGAGGGACGTTTCGCGAAACGTCCCTCAGCGGCGCTGAGCGAGGAGAAACGTCTGCCGTTCGCAGGCTAATTAAAATCGCGATAAACGGTAATTTTTGTGTTTGTTATGTAAAATAACACATAAATAAGCACTTTGCATCATTTCATCCACAATCTTTACTTTAGTTGTTGAAAGAAGTTGGAAAAACATGCATTTTCACTCAAAAATTGCTTGATCACCCGCTACTTTTGACGTCATATGTCGTAACCATAATAATTGACCGTCACTAATCTTGTCTCAAAATGTACGCGGGGGATAAGCGAATAGCTACTGAAAACATGAGGTGCTGATGTTTTATCTTCTAGGAAAAAACTCAAAAAAACCTCAAAGGGGGGTAGCAACCACCCCCTCCCCCTTTTAAGTCCGAGGGTTAAACAATGCTTTACGCAAACTAAGACACAGGGCGCAAATGAGTTATTTGTGATGCTCGGTGGGGACAAACGTCGCCTGAAGGGTGATGCATTTGGAAAGCGAAGCTTTCCGAGCGAGGCACGAAGTGCCCAGAAAAAAAAAGAGTCAAGGGATGAAACTAAATACCACGTGACTCGTTCAATGTGGACCGTAGCTCACTGGTCACGGAAACGGAAGTAAAGGTTAAATGTCGTACCAAGCGGAAGTGTTATCAACTAATGTGAAAATTCAAACTCCGGTAAATATGTATTCACTCGAGTATGGAACACAGTGTCCTTGGCAAACCGCAGTTTTCTTTTCGAGAAAAATCCTTAGTTAGTTAGGTCCAGACATTTTGAAGAAAAATAGAGAAAGTGCAATGTTTATCTAGCCACAATAAAAAGCTTATTAAACGCTTTGAAGGCGCACAAAAAAAATCATTGTTATACTGCGGCATGCAGAGAGCGAATTCCGTTTCCCTGGTCCGAGAAGTTTTTCTTGAATTCAAAGCGAGACTAGCTTATTAAAGGTTAGAATGCTCCATGCACTTTATAATCTACCCACTGGAGAGAAAAGAAAGAATAATATCTGTTGTTCAAGCAAACTCCAAGATCACGTTTCACACTATCACTTGCTTGGCCTCGCCTGTCAACACTTTATTTCTTACTAGTACTATTGTTTCTCTAGTAGTTTGTTATGTAACTGATGACGTATTTCTGGTGTGCCCGGCATCTTGCCGTCCGCATCGTAGGCCTACTCTGGGACCTTATCTCGCCGCGAGATTGTGCGAGCTAATGCGAGTTTAGGCGAGTTAAGGCGAGATAAGGAAAAATTGAGCTCGCCTATTAGTTGCGAGTTTGTGCGAGTTATGGCGAGTTAAGGCGAGTTAAGGCGAGTTAGGGGAAAATGATCCACCTTATGTTGAGGTTATAAGGGTTAAAACTTATAATATGCTTTAGTAATATACATATAAAGATGCCTTGCAATCTTTGTATTTCTTATATATATAGTAGGCTCCATGTTGTCCAATTACGAAAAAATAATTTAAACAAAAAAATTCAGATGAGCTCCAAAGTTGAATGAAGCCAAATCTTGTTTAAATTTATTAATTGAATTATTTTCTTAATTGGACAAGCTTAAGCATGGATATGCTAGTGATATGGAATCCTGTTCTTTATTAATTATATAGCAATTAGACACCAAACTATACCATTTGGTGGCTGTATCATAATAATAATAATCATCATCATCATATATTATTTATTAAAGCTATATAATTATTTGGCAGAATAATAAATTACCAGTAGTGAAGAAAAAAAATGAAAACAAAACAATCATTCAGAATTGATAAAAAAAACTGTAGCTGTAGTATAAGCACAGGTAGGATATTTTATTTTATTTACTTTTTAAAATCAATAACACTATGTTTTAATAGGCAGGTGAGCATAATAGGTATCACATGACATGTCATCAATTGTTATCACTAACTCCAGAATTTTAAAAAAAACGTTTTTGCAGTCTGTATCAATGTTCTTCAAAGAACTAGTATAAATAACTGGGGAAGCTGACGAATTACAACTCAGCTGAGGAAATTTTTATGATTCAATCAATTTCACTGAAATGAAATGAAATTTCTTTCTCCTTGAAAATTATAAGACTTATCTTTAAGTCTTCCATTTGATCCATTCTCTCCACATCACTGATGGTTTCCCTTGGAATCCAGCTCAATTGTTTTTTTTTGACTGCCAGAAATGATTGCCTTTTCGTTTCCTCGGATAATCTATTTTAATTTCTTGCAAATGAAGGCTGATGCCTTTTTGCAAAGACAGCAGTTCCCGTATTTTAGAAACTCCCTCCTTAAACTTGGACAATCCTGTGAGAGACACCTTGATTTCTACGAAAGAAAGGAGGATCAAGTTAACTTGATAGTAAACTCTTTATCATTCTCAGCCTAACAAAACAGCAAAAAATAAATGACCATATTTTCTGTTCAGGCTTACTTATTTTTTACAAAGTGTCAGAACGTGTTCATAGTTGTGCAGAGGACTATACCTTATTTAACTTGATTAACAAGAAAACACTCTCCACTATCGGCTTTGTCTTCCAAACCGATGAATCTTTCCTGCTTCGCATTTTTACAAAATGATCAGCGGCTCAGGCGTTTTGTGCGTGTTTTCATGTCACGTACGCCACATTGAAGCTTCCTACCTGAAACTTGCCAGTGGACTGGGATCAACAAGGCTTTGTTAGAGTTAACGTTGCCAGGGTAAAAGGCTTTAGCTTAGCTTACCTGCATGTGATACATTTTGAAACTTCTAGATTGAACATCAAAAGTTTTGAACGAGTTCTCCTCCTTTTCTTCAGAAGTTTTCCCGTCCATCTTGAAAACTACCCAGAATGCATATTGAGGACAATAGGCAGGGCGAGAGGGCCCTGGGAAGACACGAGTTACCAGTATCTTCTGGGTAATTTCAAAGATGGCGAACGAAGTTGGCTATCAATGCTGAAATTGTACCTTAAGCAATCCTTTATTCAGTTAAGGGCTAAATGTAACAAGTCTTTATGAATCATGCCTGGGTTATGGTTGCCAGTCTGACTACAATGTAGGCCATACAGGATAGCACGTTGAACCAATGTACAGATCTTCTCGTACGAGGTAAATATTTATAAGAATTATTTATAAGAAATATGGACTGCAATCAGTATGTGGTGTATATAAAGAATTCTCGATTCTGGCTACATCCTCGCCTTTCATTGATGATTGTCAGCTAGAATCCTCATTAAGCTTCACCAGATTATAAGATGATACGTATGCTACTACTCTTCATACTTGTATGTCATAAACATGCAGCTAGCATGCATTATATTTGCAAAGTAATTAAACTTTCAATTACAAGTAAACTTTTTTTGTAAATCATTAACCAGCTTAAAACTATAAATTTAATATTCTGGTATTATGTTTTTGTATTTCACTCTAAATTCGAGATTTGTTATTTTAAGCCAAAAATTAAAAACAAATCATAGGATAATATTTTTAACTTCAAATGAGAGATTCAAAGCAAGCTTGACTTTAGAGTGTTTCTTTGTCTCACGTAGAAGTGTAAGACTAAAACTTAAACTGTTTTATGAAAACTTTTTCGTGGATTCACTGTTTGTGCTTTTAGTTAATGTCACTTACTTTGTGGACCAAAACACAAACAGTCAACATGGGATTTGTAAGGCCTGGTTCAGACGCCGTACTTTACATGTGCTGAACCTAACTGAATAAGTTCGACTTTGGAGCGACACTGGTGCGACATCTGATTCAGATGGCATACCGTGTGTCGAACCTAAGTTAAGTTTGACAAAAGTTCGGCAGACTCTGTCGAACTTAACGGTTTTGCTGCACCAAACTAAAACTGCCGTACCAAATTGATTCAGACGCTGCTCTTTTGCCTTACTTAATTCATCAGTTAGGTTCGCCACATGAGTGGAGCGGCGGCTGAACCGGGCCTAAGATCCTGTGACCCCATGCCTCTGGAATTTCTGCCATGCTTAGCATTGAAGCCTTTTCGTTAGGCAACGAGTTAGTGCCATGTTCAGGCTGTTCCTGGTAGTTCCATTGACAGTCCATTTGTGACTCCAAGGCATGACAATGTTAAGTAAGAAAAACCTCATCAAATCTTTAGTGGTGAAATACCCTTACCAAAGAGGCTATTAGAAATTCCAGAAGGATGGGGTTGGTCAGTTACATATTTTTTAAAGGTAAAAACCCTGTTTTCCTTAAAAATCACTATCTTTTAAACTTTTAAAATTTGTATCCTTTGGGGTCTTCCCTTTATGGAGTAATAATATTGTGAAATTACACTGAGAGTAGGATGAGATATTAAAATTGGTATCCACTTGGCGGTGGCGAGATTGGGTGAGTTTGTGCGAGATAATGCGAGTTTAGGCGAGTTAAGGCGAGATAAGGAAATTTGAACATAATCTCAAGTTGCGAGTTAGGGCGAGTTAAGGCGAGTTAAGGCGAGTTAAGGTCCCAGAGTAGGCCTCATCGTGTACGAAAGCAAGCATCCAACTCTAAAAAAATCTGCCCCTGGGAAACGAGTTTTAGCGAAGTCGATGTTCAAATTTCAGATGAGAGTGAGAAAAGAATGTTGTTTTGGAGTCCGCTGAGGAAAATGGCGCCGATTTATACACGGACTGACGAATTATGGCTTCATCCCTTGTCTCTTTATTATATGTTAGCCGCTGTTATTCGTCCGCAGTCATTACCTTCAGCGGTTTTACGGATCATTGGATAATATACACCAGGCCCTGGTTGTTCAAACGTTGGATAGCGCTATCCACAGGATAAATCACTATCCGCAGCGGATAAGTATTAGGGAAACCAATTGCGTTATCCAGTGGATAGATTTTTATCCGGTGGATAGCGCTATCCAGCGTTTGAACAACCGGGGCCAGGT